>NJRP01000134.1:469444-569407 GCA_003063835.1 Aphaenogaster floridana | reverse complement strand
TTTTATCGCCGTGTTCGTCAAGTATATATTGAAGTAGAAAAATATAAAATAATATATTTCAACTTTGTCCAATTACGTAAATCGCCAGTTGAAAAGTTTATTGACATTTATTTATTTTATTATTGACCTGTCGATCTTCGCAAAATAGGCCAAAGAGATCTTTACCGCGTGCGTCGAACAGCTGAGGGTAGGGAATTGGAAGAAAGGGGCAGCTGTACGTGGAGTGCGCATGCACCAGGAGGGGTGAGTATACCACCACCTGGACAGCCCCTTTGATCTACGTGCGAGAGAAGGACAGCGTGAGCCGAAGAGGAAGACAAACTGCATGAGAGAGAGGAGAATGCACGATGGAGGGAAAGAGATGGATATAGGAAAGAAGGACAGAGCAAACCGATGAGAGAAAGAAGGAAATTGTGCGAGCAAAGAGGAACAATTTGCGATAAAGAAAAAGAGAAAGAAGAGAGCAAGAAGGAATGAGAAAACAGAGCAGAAAGAGAAAGATAGGCACGGCTTGCGTGAAGGAAAGGGACACAGGCAGGCAGAAGGAAGGAGCGACAACGTGAATCAGAGAAGGGCAGAGCCTGGCAAGGAGGGGAGAAAATCGCAAGATAATAAGAGAAGGATAGAGGGAGGTGGTGGTAAAGAGACAGAGCGGAAGGAGAGAGACCGCGAGTGGAAGAGAGCGGGAGTGAGAGAGAGAGGAAGAGAAAGAGGGGGACAAGTGGGGAGGAGAAACGCGCCAGTGGAATCGCGGCGCGTTTCCGCGGCTATAGTCCTGCGGAAGATCATCGAGAGGACTACACCCTTGCCGCAGTGTGGCGAGGATCAGCCCGTAGCGTATCCGCACATCGCACAACGCGCGCTGCTCCGAAACGGAGAGGATGAGTCTTCTGCTGGACGAGGAGGAGTTCGACGAGTGAGTATTCTTGTTCGTGTTTGATAAGGGTCGGGAGGATTTGATAAGGGACCGCCGCCAGGCTCTCGATGACTCACTCTGAGGGTAGCTGTCGCACACACGCGCTCGCGTTCCTCGAGGGCGCGCGAAAAAGGGCTGGGCTGGCCACCCGAGTCGATCGCGCGGCCGCCCTTCGCGAGTGCTCGCACGAAAACCGCCACCGCGTTCGCGCGGCTGGACCGAAGGGATGGATCTTCGAGCGAATCGCGAATTCGTGTATCAATTTTTATTGATTGAACATGCGGTTTTAACGATGGGAACGTCGCAGATGATCGATACAATTCTACCTAATTCGCAGTGATTTATGTTACAAATTTATATCGACGCGTTTGTTCAATGTAATAGTTTCGCAGTAACAATCTTGCATTATATCATTTTAACATATAAAAGGCGGGTATTCTTTCTTTATTTTTGCAAAATTCGGAGAACAGTGTTTCTTACGTTCCACCCGATATCTCCTGAGGAATTTGATTTAGTTTGTGTGACAGTTGCAGTCGCGAAATGTGTCTCGATGTGTCGCAACATCAAAGCTTTGAGGGATGATGTGTATATGCGAGAATGCGAAGTATATCGTTAATCAAATTAAAAGAATTTTTAGAAATGATGATAAAAATACTTACCTGAATTCAGTACATAATTCATTTAATAAAGATATTATCATCAAGAAAATAATATGTTCGCGATAGTAATTAATATAACGATTATAATGCATACAATACTAGAATATTAAAATGTCTTTATTTAACCATATTCTTCCTTCTTCCGCTTTGTATTAAGTTCTTTGTCATCGTCTCCAACATTAATTAAAACTGAAAAACGGATTTAATTACGGGACGTGTTTACAATGGAAAGATTTCTCAGAATAAATGAGCGTATTTCTGATGAAGATAGAAACGAATTTTACAATCCCTAGCCATATTATTAGACACACTTTTCTAATTTATTGTCTTCCAGAGACATACTTGTCTAATTTATTGTCTTCCAAAGACCAAATTTATGTTATGACTTACGATTTATATTACGATGAGAATTATATTATATATTTATTATTGTTATAATCGATTGAAATATGTAAAGAAAATAGCTGTCTATAAAATGGATGCATTTGTTTTGATGCGTCATTTTCATTTTCGGCCACTCAAGATAAATCTATCAAAACATCTACAAGATGCATCTAATAACGTATTATGACCAGTAATACGACCAGGAATAGTAGTACTATATGTTTATCATTTTTTGACAACTTTTTAAAATTATATAAATTATAATCTGAATATTAAAGCAATTTTTCAAATATAGAAAATCGCCGAATCTTCATTTATTTCTTTTAAAGTTAATTCTTAAACGTCATATCGAAGAAGATCGGAATTGGTTAAAAAGTTAATCGTAAGAGACAAAAGAAGCGATCTGAGAGAAACAATTTAGTACAGATTAACGAATTCTTTTTCAATACTAACAATACAAATTTTTTGTTAATACTAATTTTAGATGCGGGGGAACGCGTCCCATATTTTAAATTAGTACTTTAAAATAATTACATTAAGATTATCAACTTTCTTAATTATATCTGCGAACAACGATCTTGCTGAGCGGCCACAATGCAAAATAATCGCTAATTTAAAAAAATTGAAATTACGAAATATTAAGGTAGATCGCACATAATATTTGTTCTTTAATACACCTTAAGCGGTGTCTACAATGAGATTTAAGTCGTAAGACTTAAGCATATCGACCAATCACAGTCGAGCATTCTAAAAGTAAAACCGCAATTTTGATTGTGATTGGTCGATTTCTTAAGTCTTGTGACTTAAAATCTCATTGTAGACACCGCTTTATATACACGTCGTGCCATTCGTTCCATCGGAATCGTATTTCAACGATCAAACTGGCGGCCTTCGTCAGAATCAGTCAAGTGCGTTTTATGTCGCTAAACGATTTATAGTCGTGCGCGGTTTCTCTTTTCTTTTCTCTCTCTCCCTCTTTCAAAGCAGGTGTCATTCACAGGCACGTCTAATTAGGGCAACTGCAACTGTGTCATACGCAGTGTCCATTGAAAAGTTTTCCGCTAAATCAACTGGATTTAGTTATGCAAGAGGAAATCAGATATAACAATGCAAAGGCCGTGTTCTAAAAATTAACAGCAATTTATAACTGTATAAATTGTATTATATTATATATTTATATATACACATATTTTTTTTTACTTCCTAGCGGCAAATTTCAATATAATTTTTCTATAGAGAAACACTTTCGCCATTGCATATATAGTAAATTTTTAATTTTTAGTATCATATATCTTGTTAAGACTCAATTAAAATTTTGTGTGCTAAAATACAAACTTTGAAATTAACTAAAGAATACGATTTCATATAATCTACTTTTTCTTCTGAAGCTAAATTCCCTTTAAATACCGCTAGATTAAAATTTTCTTTATAAGATTTATATTCAATAAACTGAAAGAAAATTTTTATAACAAATTGTATAATTGTTTTATTTTTAATCGCAATGAAAACGTGACGTTCTTCTTAATAAATTAAACAAGCGACAAACATACATATTGACGAATTTCTGTTGCGCCATCGTCCGCGGAGTTTAGATTACTTGCGAGGGGTGGGTTGCCTAGAGAGGAGAAGGTCAGGAAACATTTCCGCGAACGATGATGAACTAAAGAAACGCCGAATGAAACGCATGAATACGTGTACGTTGACTTACACGCTTTCCGTTGGTAACCAAGTAGACGATCGATGCGACTCTATTAATAAGAACGTAGAAGCAGATCGTGCCCCTTTCTATATTCTACGTACCAACCACGATTCAACCCCCTTGCGACTCAACCCTCGCGCTAAGGTCCAATAGATCCCAGAATTGTTTCGTATTGTTCTTATCACTGTAGGTCGCGTAGTATCACGTGTATGCTAGTAACGAAAATATCAAATTTAGTTATTTCCTAGTTTGAAAAATTTTTCCAGAAGTCCAGCAAATATATTTAAATAAAAGAGGGAAATAACATTCGTTACGCAACATTTATTACGCGTAAACGTTCGTTGATGACGAGATGTCGATTTTACGTAAATTGGAATGTATACTTTTTTTTAGAGACGAATTCGGGAGCTATTTGCACGACAAATTGGTCATTTCATCTCTTCAGCTACGCGTCAATTTATGAAATTGGAACGGGTTATGTAAACGCCACAGTTAATGGGTTACAAGAGAGATTGTTATTTTACGTAATAGTATCAAGCTGTTTTTCCAAGGGGATGAAGCATGCGAAGTCCTTCCTGCTTTTATTTGCTACCTACTTAATCTTTTCGTAAACCAAATAAAATTACTCTATTAATAATACATAATTACGTGCTTCAACACATAATTATGTGTTAGATTAAGTGAATTACACATAAATAAGTGTAAGATATTTATAAATAATAATGTGAAAATATAAAACATTTTATAAATATAAAACGTAAAAATTTTTATAAATATTGTCGAAAGACATGTTTCAAATTCTTATTTATGTATAAAATTTATAAGAAATAAAGAGATAAAACGCCATTTACATTCTTATATAAATTATTATTTAATAAGTAAATATAGACCGATAATGTGACTAACACAATGTATAGACTATGAGCTATTTTCGATCGGAATCTTTTTTGCCTAATAATATTTTATTGCGTGAATTTATATACATTTTATAGCTCAGCCAACTACGCGACGATTTCTTTTCGGACTTAAAACCTATCTTTTTAGTTAAAACTGGAAATAGTAATATCATGTTAGAATAAATTGGATTAAATGGAATAAATTATTATGTTACAAAATTTTTAATAACTTTTGCTAACAAGATCTTGAAAAGTCCTTCGCTCTTTTATCATTGAAAAAATATTTTATCTTTAAAAATATTTTCTATCTTCTTCTAACTTTATCGGGAATATAAGTAAACGTCTTCTGACAAACCTAATATATCTACCTCCAATATTCTTCCAAGCATGTAAAGTACTCGGTCTCGGTAATTGGTACAAGACTGAATCGGAAATCGCGATCTCGTTTCAACAGTTGGAACGTTATTGCGCGCTATCCCGCAGTTCAATAATTGCACAGCATGTAGACACGATGATCGTCTGTCCATTGGTGTTTTTCGATACTCGCCATTCCAAAGTGTTTCTTATCGCTGCTTTCGTGTCCAATAATATAATAGATAGCGATGTAGATCGACGAGGCGAGGAAACGTAATAAATAATAAATTGGACAGTCAAGTGCGACTCATCGGTGGCATGAATGCGAGAAACGTGACGGTAAATCGCACGGCGAAAAGTGTTTTAGCCTTGTGTGTATTTTAAATGCAAATAAAATCGCCCGAGTATTCCGACGAAAATGGATAACATTTTGTGAAGATTCTGTAAAACTAGGTCGTAGTTTTTTGTATACGCTCCAGTATCCTCCAGGGGAATGTATAAAGTTGTCGCAGGTTCTCCTCTTTCTTTTTTCTTTTATCCACGCGGATTATGCACAGTTTATTGTGGTGCGATACTTATTTCACAACATTATACGGTACACAGTTTCTGAGTCATAAAGTTCAATTTTTTAAAATTTAATTGACTATTTGAATATGCGATGAAATATGTTTCTCATTTATTAATATTTCTTATTTTTCTTATTTTATTATCATATACATATATATATATATTATTTATTTTGTACAATTTGGAGAGAAAGAGATAGATATTAAATATTTAGCATTCAAGATTATATTATATAAGAATGGAATTATAAGCGCTATCTTTTTATTTCTTATTTTGACTACATGCTTTTTTAGTGCATTAATAACGAAAGAAATATTTTATTTCTCGTTACGTATTTGTTAAAGTTTACTCCCCTGATTTACAATAGAATCTACTCCTTATTAATGTTATTTAATTTTTCCGCGTTTCATATTTCTTCAATTAAGATTTGGCCTAAATCTCTACGTGTGTGATATCTTACATTCGTGCTTTTCCACCCGCACAGAGGATTATCCTCGTCTCATTCTCAGAAATCCATTGAGTCCCACAATGGTTGTTAATCTTCATCCGGACAATTTCCTTTTCAAATCAAAAGGAAAAAATCGGATTTTGCTATAGAAATCATTTAACAATTTGATTGCCAATTCAAACTTGAAATATCATCGAACGATATTTCGATAACTCTCGCTTTTACTTCCAATAGCGCAAGTAGTCTTTCCCAATTCGAATCCGAATTTTGCGGCGTTACCTTCATTACCGTCATTAATCCGTAAGTGCTCGCGTGACTTTTTTTTGACGTAAGTGCTCACGTCAATTTTAATTTATTTACTTTTTATGTATAACACAGTTTTTATTTATAAATAATTATAAACTGAGACATGTTTTAATATAAAATAATAATTTTCAAGTATTGGAAATTAAAAGAAATCCATATTTTTTAAAATATTTCTTTATGTAATATTTTGGTTAGTAAATTCATAGCTTTCGTCTGGGTCAGTTTGACCCCCACGCGTGTGCTTACGGATTAATAACTTCTTCATTATTTTTCACGATTCTAATACATTTGAAGGTAGAAGTCACGTACGTATAAAAGTTGGTTTTCATTGTACTGATTCGGAACGTGATCTAGAACGTGAACCAAAATCGCCTAGAGCTCATGCACTCGATCCACGTGTATGACCGCTGGAAGCTTAAACGTTCTACCTTTTGTATCCCGATATAAATATAATTTTCTCGCACGAGCATACCACACGCTCCGGATTCTCCGGATTCGCCATAGAAACAGAAGATAGTACGTGATAATAATCTATTCCGTTTCTGGAAAGCGAAGGATTTCTCGCGGTATACATTACCATCTTCCGATCGCGTAAACCGCAGAACCAATCTGAAGCTGGGACATATACGCGGTGCACCACAAAACCCGTACACACAAAACCCGCTAATGAATTTTTCGACACTCGCACGTTCGTTTCTCATAAAAAATTCAAATTTCAAGATTATGTTCGTAATAAGGAATAGAAAACTATAATATTATAGGATTATGTATTGTAAAATATATAATCGTCATATAATTCAATAGTTTATACAATTTAATAATAATCTCTCTCCGAGCAATAACTATCACTCGTTGCCTATAATTATTATTAACATAAAAAGGTATCAAGTACATTTGCTCGGGATTTGCGTATGCAGTAAATCGTGGGAACATTTGCAATCGTGTCTCGCGAAAACTATAATATTATAGGATTATATATATTGTAAAATCGTAATATAATTTGATAGTTTGTACAATTTAATAATAATCTCTCTCCGAGTAATAACTATCACTCGTTGCCTATATAATTATTATTAACATACACAAGTATCAAGTACATTTGCTCGGGATTTGCGTATGCAGTGAATCGTGGAAACATTTACAATCGTGTCTCGCGCAATCCACGTTATTCGGATAATCGATAATCGTTAATGATTAATCTCGCCGTTCGCGTTAGAATTACGTAATGCAGCATAAGCATAGCCACACCGGCGAACTTTAATTACGCCGTTGGTATGATCAATAATTTTTGAAGCTTTTCAGCGACACCGTTGGACCAGTAGTTCGTTCGAACATCAATTATGTAATCAAGCATGTATTTACGTAGAAACAGTATTTGCTCGCTGCATCGTGTAATTTTCAACGTGGATCAAAAGGGGGACAAATTTAAACTGGCCTCGATATTAAATAGCAAGTAAATTTTTCGTGCTTATTATTTTAATTTCCAAGTTTTTCGTGTTATTGAGAATCGTAATTTAAGAATCACTGCATAAGAATGGGCTCGATTGGAATCGGAGAGATCGGAGACACCGACATGTACATTTTTTTCTAGGTCGGATATAACGGATCTTTCGCCTTTGTCTTCGTACAGAGCATTCCGGTTGCGACCGGTGAGATTTTAACTGGTTTCACTGACATGCAAGGAAAGAACGTGGAGTAGTCACACATGTGTACTTCTATTGCGATACAAAATGGATCCGTTACAGAGGAAGAGCGGGTCTACTGTTTTAAGTAGAATTTAAGGAACCGCTTTTCCTCAAATTAGAACATTGTTTCTTGATTGCGTAATTCAAGAGCTGTTCGTCGAAAAGTTACAATACGAAGATGATATATGCCTGATGGTTTTAACTTATATTTCTTAAATTTAATTACACTTTTGTGAGCAGGAATTTAAGAAATAAGAATCTAATGTTGATTAGATCCTGAACCGAATTTTAGTGTCTGTGATTTTGATTCTGTGTCAATTTCCTCTTGACAAAGAAAGAAGAGAATGGGTTTTTATTATGCCGCGAAGAATCGCAAGGAATTTTGTATATTCCTGAATTCGAGGAAACGACGTATCGCGTGCGATCTCATATTTTAACGTCTATGACTGGTGCTACTTTAAGCTCGTATACGAAAATGGGGTCAGAGGTCAGGAGCAACGTGATAACACGTTCTCTGCATAATGCTGACACACTGGTCGCCTAAAAGCGATCGAATTAGGGTACTCGAATGTTCTATATACGATAATCAAACACATTCCTGCTCGTTCGATGACTCAGCTCGCGGATATTCTCGCATCGATAATGTACTCGTCCTCTCTTCTCTGATATGCATTTATCTTATATAACACAATATAAATATGGGCTACTTTCGGGATCTTCTCTCTATGCCTAATAATATTTTTATTGCGTGAATTTATATACATTTCATAGCTCAGCTAATTACGCACCGATTACTTTTCAAACTTGAAATGCAGTCTTTTTAGCTAGAGCTGGAAATAGTAATATCACGTTGGATTAAATTGATAATCAATTTAATATAATACTAATAAAGATCTTTAAAAAAACCTGTAAAGAACTTATTGGGAAAAATATTATTTCAACCAGAATTCGAACCTGGAAACTCCCTCCTTATATAAATTTAGATTGTAACAAACAACACAGCATACACTGTTGATAACAGAAATGGTATGAAGAATTTAATATAAATTTATGTGATTAAATTTGATGTTCATTGAAAATTGCTTGCACTTTGCAAGCTTTATAATTTCATATTTCTATGTGAATTATACATATATCGCATTTTTAAGAAAGATGACGAAGAAACTAACGCATTTTATCTCGCAAATAAAATTTAATTTGGTCTCTGAATTTATTTTTACATTTATTTTATGACAGATTCATAACTTTATTATATTAAATATTTAATAGAAATAACGGCATGTGTTTTTAGGAAATATATTATTAAAAATTATTATTATATGTATATATTGAACATGGACATTTTTAAATTAATTTTTGCTCATTTGATAATCATTTAACGAAACGAATATTTTAAACGCAATATAATTTTATCTTGATAATATAAAATCTCGAGTTTTAAAATTATATGCTATACTGTAATTATTGTTTAAAATTTCAATATGTATGTATGCACTGAGAGAAAAATGTATGATATTTGGAACTATAATGACATAGTAAATGATAATTAGTTAGGAATATCATTTTTATAGTAAGCATTACCATTTATGTTGGTGACAATTACGATATAGGCATAGTATAAGTGACCCATGTAAAATTTTTACCAATAATTATAGTCATTTGAAGTAAAAATATAATAAGATAGAATATATGGAATGGTAAGAGAAATTAACCATTTTATATAGTCAGTACAATTGGAATATTTGGCAAATATTAATAAGGTAACTATATTTTCATAGCATGCTTTACTATACACATGGTAATAATAACAATAATTTATGTCATAGTGATGATGACTATAAATCTGTGTTTACCCTGCTATATTTTGCATGTCTAAATGAACTATAAAAATACGTTTAAGGTCAAAACTAACTATAAAAAATATAGTAAGATTATTATTATTCCAACCATTTTTTTCTCTCAGTGTGTGTGTGTCTATGCCATCGGTGATACCTCGCATCATATCCTGAAACCGTATGAGGGAATCATTATTCTGTTAGCGGTTTGGGAGCTAATGACACGTCTCATTATGGCGTGTTGACATTCATAACGCGGATCACGCACGTTCTTGCGTAATCGCGAAACGTATATTGCATTATACGTTCCGTGTTGAACAGCAGTTATGCTATCTCAATTATCGATTGCATTTAGGCCCGAATTTACCAATGCGACGCTACATTCGCGCGCGCCCATGACTGATAACGCAGATCATACATGTATCGTGAGTTCTAAAGTTTGGCGCGGCGAGATATCGCGGGCCCCTATCAGATATCAGTACAGAGGCGCGGATATTACTATAGCACCGAGGCGTCATTGCCTGGTGTGGAACGATACGGCTTATTCAATTCATACGCCATCGATTAAATCCAAAATCGATGAATGCCGTAAAAGCACTCTCTGTTGTGCGTCACGCGTGCGACAGGAAGCGAAATTGAAAGGTTGGGCAAAAGGACGACAACGTGATCGTTCGCTTGTATTGGAACACCGCTTCTATAGTGAAGAAAAACAAGCTTAAAATAAGTAGAATAGGAGCGGGCGAAGAGTCAACATAGCGAGAAGAGGTTTACACACGTTTGTAATTAAATTGAAAATCATTCGACGTTGTTGATTGAATTGATTTGGGAAAGCGATAAAATGGATTTGTTTTAACAGGTTTTCTATGGAGCTTAAGAAACAAATTCGAATGATAAAATAATTATTAATAATTTGGGTAATTAGTAATTGGGTAATTCTAAATTTTCGAAAATAAAAATATTGACGATACATTTCATTTTGTTATAATCCTATATTTATTATCATACAGTTTTATCATGCAGTTAGATTAAAGACGCTACGATATCTCGAGATTATCAGCATCTTTTTTTAATAGAAAAAATTAAACGTAACTATAGTTCTAGATTGGATTAATCTTCATGATTGCTGTATCATAACCTGTTGATTCGGACTTGTATTGATCTGCTATAAAAACACTGTTAGATAATCGATAATCGTAAAATGGACATCTGCTTGGCGTATACTACTTTATCAAATGTACAATCAGTACAATAAATGCGCCGTTTTTCAGAAGGATCGACTTCAGCATCAAAGTTAAGAAGCTTTCCTGAAGAAATCTTTTCATTCACATAAGTTTCATTACTTATAAGTCGATATAACTAGTTAAACGATAAACCTGAATTTGATAAATGTAAATTTCGTTATACAAATACATTTTTATTATTATTATTAGTCAATTATTTTTAATAAAGTTAAGAAGAAGAATAAGTTTTCTACTGCATTTAATATACATATTTATTATATAATATAGAATTAAAAAATTTTATTATAGAATAATATAAAAAATGGAATGAAATCATTATCTGTTAAGAAAAAATTTCTAATTTATTATTTTATTATATAAAATTTATAATTTCATTATATGAAATAAAATGTCGATTTGAAATCAGTTAAAGAATCTGATTTTGTTATTTATATTCCTTCTGCGGAGGTTTAGCTCGAGGGAAATTCCTTTCTTTTCAATAGTTAATTATAAATACCGTTAATTTATTAATATTATAATCTATTGATATTAGATACTAAATGTGTGGATATTTCTAAACTTGCGCATCTTTCTCGATTATATTCCGCTTGCCAAAAGACGATTCAAATGCAGTGGTGCACTTGACGCAGCAAGTAGAGCATTGGTTGGCATCGCCGGTCTAAAAGTAGCGACCATCCAGCCCCGTCTTTCGGTCTAAAGATTGTCGAACGACCAACATTTCTGTCTGTTGCTTCGGTCCACGAGACTCGCCTGTAAAGCACGAATGATAACGTGAATTGTGAATATATAACAATGTTTTTTTTAACGTGAAGTGATCGTGATCGACAAAATAAACGACGACCGAGCTTCGAAAATACGGAAGACATAGACATCTAAACGTTATCGCGACGTGAAATCATTGTCGATTTTGTTACCACCAATGCCAAGAATATGAAGAACGAAGAAGTTTCTCGTGACTCGATATAGATAAAATAAAAGCCAGAAATAAAAATTATCGGTGAATGTTATTGAAAACATAATTAAATAAATAATCAGAGAGACTTATTTGTCGAATACATTGTAGTGGGACTTTTCGCTGATTTTATATTAAGAGAAAGTCGAAATTTGAAGAATCTATCATAAAAAATTAATATATATATATATATATATATATATATATATCTTTGTTTTTAGCATTAAAAAGATTATGATAGTCTCTCTAACGAGAACCGAGGAATAGTTTTTTCATCGTTATAAGTATAGTAGAAGCGTATTTTATCTCTGCAATATAAAATTTAACGGTTCAGAACACATAGCGGAAATTAAAATGGTTCGCCAGAGCGTTATTAAGAAAGCGTACAGCCGACCCATCGAGATGACACTTATTTATCGATATCCCACGGGAAGCTTCGGAACAATTTATAAGCGAATTGCTCGGGGAAACCCCACGAATGGAATTCACCCCCTCTCCGTGATTCCCTGCAGAGAAATACGCCCACGCGTTACAAAAGAAATGGCCATACAAACAGAAATAAAAGAGCCTGGAACTATGTTTCCTCGGTGCGGGCAGGTGTGTGCAATGGTGGATCGTCGGGGGTTGGTTACGTAACGTCTCCGGTGACCCTTATAACCGCGCGAGAATAACTCCAATTTCTCGGTCTGGCGGAAAGGGAAACGGCGAATTTCATTCCGCACCCGTTATTTTCGTACGATTCTAACTCGCGAAACGCGAACAACTCGATGAACGCAATTCCACCCCGAGATCGACCTAAAATGATGGATGCTTTTACAGGGTGTAGAGTTCACGGACGTTCTCTTCGAGGTTTCGATTTGCGCCGAGTTTTCAATCGGGAGACATGTAATACGGATTATTATCCTACATCGAAACATCGGCCTCTAGAACTTGGATAATTTATTATAAGAAGTTTATGCAATAAATATATAAAAAATAATTTTTAGGCGATCTTCTGAAGATAAAATTTAGAGTCCAAAAAAATTATGATGATATCGCTTGTCCACAAGTTGTCTCTGAATTATGACAAATCGAATATGCCAATCTTAATCTGATGTTTGCTAATACTGAAATACTTTTTTATTATTGGCTGGAGGAAGTTTTAATGAATTCATCTAAAGAGCTAATAAAGCGAACTATTAAGAGCCTTGCAAACAACTATTGTCAGTCGGTGAAATGATTAATGATATAGACGGAGTGTTTAACTGAGGCATTCAATTTGAAGTGGAAATAAAAATAAGATGTAACTGTATCACATTGCCCAAAGATAGTTTATGTCGTCCGATCGAAACTTCGCTTTCGCAATGATAGAAGCACGAGAAAAAAATCTCTACGTATATTCTTATCACACGCGTGATAAGTATTTCACCTTTACCACAGATGTATCCGTCCGGATAAGATTCGAAAACAGTAAACTGCGCAGTAAACCGTCCTTATCTTCCCTATTTGAAACTGCCTTTAAAGACAGTAAGGTATCCTCCCTCGCTTATCTGAACCACCCCGATCCGCCAGATACACCATATATGCGTTCGCCGCTTTCGGTCGTCGCATAAACCGGCATGCATCGGCGGTCTACAACTTGCACTTGCACCAGCCAGCTACCACGACCGGTTACGCGTGTGTTCGTGTCCGAGGAGAACGTGTCCGGCGATTGGCAGCCACGACTGGCGTGGTGGGAACGAGACATGATGCCTATATCCCGAGCGATGTATAAAGGTCTTCGTCGCGATCGCCGCCAACTATTCTCTGACATCGTCGATCGGCTCCGTTTCGATCACGCGAAACACGCGACTTATATCGTACTATTTTATATCATTCACGTCAACGGAAGTGACCCTCGGAATTCCCCGGAGCACCCGAGACAAAGATCAAGACCGACCAGTTTCGTAAGATCAGAATTCGCGATCTCCATCAGAAACCGCGCGACGATTTTGCGAGGTGGTGAAATTTTCGTGCTTTAAAAAAGAATCAGGATGCCGATCCAGTGTGAGTGTCAGAACAGGACTCTGGACGAGTCGGAGGAGCACGTTTGCTCGCTGAAGCCACCGGTGGAGAAGGATAAGGTCAAGGAGCCCAGAGAGTACGCCAATCCGGTTAGGTAGGGGCGCTTTTTTACAAGCAATGAAAACTGGAAAGTGTCATCCTCCGATCAGACTCGTTTCCAGCATGCGAGAATCAGTTTAAGATGAGGTAGACGAACAAAACGCAGATCGCGTTCTATTTTGATTTTTGCTCATGCCACAAACTGGCATGAGCAAAAATAAATTAACTCACCGAATAGTAATTTTGGATAAATCCAATTTAAAATGTAAAATTTTTTTATGTATGTGATTTATTTTTTTCAAGTTGATGGATTAACTGTTTCTTGCATAATATTGTTCAATTGCAGACTGTCTAAAATAAACCGAAGAGAGAGAGAGAGCGATTCTTCATGTAAGAATTAATTGGAAAAGTGCCATACATATGTTTATACGAAGCGTCATTGTCGAATTTGAAAATTGCAGATGTGCGTGCGATTGAGTACGAATTGCTAACGTATCCGTGATTCGTTACTTCATCTCATTGAATAACTAAATTCACCAAAACGAGGATATTTATCAATGCACCGCAGTCAATTTCATTTTGTTATCGAAATACCGAACCTATACAGAAAATACAATGCAACGAATACGGAAGCAGATTGATGTCTAAAAAGCCGCTTTTCCCATTTTATTCCATTAAATCGAACCCCATTTTACGATATGGAGTTGGATCATTGTATTTGTTCTGCGTAAAGTTAGCAGACGGGAATACACGACAGAAAAGATCAGGTAGTACGGCAGTTCGGTTACACGAGGCACTTTCTTTCCACGTGAAACTGGCAGCCGGGTCTCAACAAACAGACTCGACTGACCGCAAGAATCGATTTTCCTTACGGGGTTGTTCGTGGATACCAAGCGACTTGTGATTTACCGGAAAAATACGCTCTCTTATTTTGCTATTGAGTTTATCATTAACGTCATATATAATTTTACATTTCATTTAAGAAAAAAAATAGACCGTAAATGTTAAACAAATAATAAATTTCATTTATGTTTCGAAAGTGATACAAAATAAATTGGAAGTTGTGTTAAAACAAGTCTCTTTCACAGATTTGATTGATTTTATTATTATCGCGAATGTAAAAATTTTAACGTGAGAAAATAGAGCATTTGCGCTTTTGAATTTCAACGAATTGATGTGTATTAATTCGCCATATCAACGATAAAGGATTACGCGCGCGGACAGTAATACATTTCTATATGTATCTTTTATATGTATTAATTGTTGAAAATGGAATAATCTCTCTTGTACCATTTATGTGCCATATTAATCCTATAATAGACTATCCAATAATAGAATTTCACAATACTAATACGTAATAGATTGTAACGTCAACATTGACATTTTACGTAATTATAAATAAATTGTTAAACAATTCATTTATTAATATAATATATACAAATAATTATGCGCGTTAATCGTTACTTCGATAGTAATAGTTTATTTAGTCACGTTATTAATTCCCTTATTCAATATGTGACATGAAAAAAAGTAGAAACATATGATGACCCTTAATAGATTAAAAGATTCATCTTCATGACATTTATCATATAAGATGAGAAAACTCGGTTATTCTCTTCTTCAATACGAGCAATACGAGAAGTTATTGCGAGATGCGCGAAGAAAAGATGTCGAATGATAACGCGCTACTCTGAAACGAAGATGCATGTGTTTTGCGATGGCAATAATGGAAGTATGGCGAACGCAACTCCGTGGCGTAGATGACAGACTGTGTCTTCACATTCTCTATGTTATTCGCGCGTGAGCATAGTTTCTGTCGTGCTTGCGTAAAGAGAATAATGGAAAGCCCGTCGCGAAGTCATACAAAAGACAGATAACGCAAAACAGAAGACCTTGAGTAGTTCCTCGAAGATATCTCATGGGTGGCAGAAAACGACAAGAATTTTGTTCAAAGATTAAAATATATCAAGTTGATAATGATAGGCAACAGGTAGCTGAAGCTGTGATTAGTAAAGAATGGTAAATTAAGGGTTTCTCTTCTCCGATTTTTATCACGAATAGGAAAGGCGAAGAAGAAATTTCTCGAGCTACATATTAATATAATAGGATGAAGAACCAGTCGTAGATATGATTAAAAAATAAGAACACGACGCATAACGGAAGATCTTGAGTAGTTCTTCGAGCGAGAAGATATCTCACGGGTGGCAGAAAACGACAAGGATTTTTTTCAAAGATTAAAATATATCAAGTTGATAATGATAGGCAACAGATAGTTGAAGCTGTGATCAGTGAAAAAACAACAGATTAGGGTTTGCTTCGCTAGGTTTACCTTCTTCGGTTTTTACCCGATAACGGATAAAGAAGATAAAGGATTCGAAGAAATCGCGTGATCTACTAATATAAAAGGATGGAGAACCAGTCGCAGCTACGATTAAAAAATAAAAACGGACAGTTGACGCATAACGGGAGATCTTGAGTAGTTCTTTGAGCGAGAAGATATCTCACGGGTGGCAGAAAACGACAAGGATTTTTTTCAAAGCTTAAAATATAAGTTGATAATGATAGGTAACAGATAATTGAAGCTGTGATCAGTGAAAAAATAACAGATTAGGGGTTTGCTTCGTTAGATTTCTCTTCTTCAATTTTTATCCGATAACGGATAAAGAAGGTGAAGGATCCGAAGAAATCTCGTCATCTGCTAATATAATAAGATGGAGAACCAATCGCAGCTGTGATTAAAAGATAAAAAGATGCGACTAGTCAGATATTTGATTATATACCTGATTTTCTCCTCCGATTTTTATCTAATAACGGAATGGAAGAAATTCTTTGCTCGAATCATCTACTTTCGAAGACACGGAAGAACAGATTTGTTCATTATTATAACTTTCTAATCCTCGATATTAGATCAAGAACAAACCTTGGAAGTTCCAATTAAGTTAAATTCCACAATCTACATTAATTGTAGAAAGAAGTTTTGCGGCATCAACAATATTAAAAGTTTAATCAATTCTGAAAGCCTTTTATTTACTTTATTAAATAACTCGATCTGGAGATCGAAACTTATTTCTCAGTTAATTTCAGTTCAACTTTACTTTACCGGAAACGTATTTCGAAGCTTGATTAGCAGGATTAGTTAACTGTCGTGTCGCTGAGAATTACGAAATGTGGCCAAGAATTTTTTAAATCTCCATAAATTTACTTAATAAGTATTTCATATTCATCAATCTACCTGAAAGAGCGCAAACGGTAGCCCTTGATCATCTTGATCTATATACATAGCGAGACATTTAGATGGAAATAGGTGAACATCTTCACTGGTTATGCAAGCGAAATTTCTCAGGAGGACGTTACAGCATGTACAGTGTTACAAGTCACACACACGATGAGACGAATATACTGATAGGAAGACCAACCCTGACATAGACTTCTCTATGACTATATTTGTCTCATCGAATATTAAACTTATCTCATGAATCTTCTTCGGAAGTTGTTTTTTTGTTCAGCCATGAGCAGTAAGAAAGATTCAAACGTTCTCATTTAAACGCCTCATAGAATTGTGCGATGAAAGTCAGCACGTGATTGAAACCAAATTAAAAAACGATTTCCGAGAAAAATTCCATTGTGGCTAAGCGTTTACGATTTCTTCGGACACAGATACATGTAATATATGTCAAAGTATAACAATTGTAACTGTTGTCTGTTGGATCATCGTAATTAAACGGATTAATAGACGTTTGTGATTTCGCGCTCGTAAATCGAAACCAATATATCGATAACAGTCTGACAGGGATTAAAGAAGTGTATTGTATACATTTACGTTGCCGAGCGGTATCACGCGTCCAGGAACAATGGGCGAACCTGAACTATCGACACGACGGGTATTTTCTTCCATAGAAAACTCTACAAGGTAGTCTCCGGAAAGGCAAACAATCCAGCGTCTTAAGAGCAAACAGCCGCAACTCCGCCGTTCTGTACGGCTCCATTTTGACCCATTTCCGTATTTGAGATATTTCTTTGTAAAATACTGCTTCTGACAATCTAAATTCAACAATCTTAATATTTTTATTCCTAGATCTGCATGTAAAGGCAGCGTCGAGACATTTCATTTCCCAGAAACATCGAATTGTTGCAAGTCGCGGGGGATGTCTTTCCTGTGTTCACGTTGTACGTTTCCAGGCGTCAAAAGACGAAATATAATTACTCAGCCGTTGAACGGAGATGACTTAATTACGATGCGCGAATCCGTCGGCGACCGGGACTGATTAGGCTTACGAGTGCATTAACGAAGTCAATTTTCGACGTTGATGCAATTGCCCATCCCTTCACTCGTCGTAGAATCAAATTCGTGACATCGTGATGTCAAAGGCCATCACCGCAATTTAATCGGAGCTCACTTGTGCCTCGCGATAATCCAAAGGCTATGCAAACGCTGAATTTTACGGTATGAAGGCATGTGTCGTCTTTAGTAATTTAATCGTGACCTTCAACAGTATTACGCAGAAACGATAGAGACCTGGAAAAAAATTTTCCATATATAGTCATATGTAATTATATGCAATTATTTATAATATTATATATATAAATTATATCTAATTTATATGTAATTATATAAAATTATATATTTTTATATAAGGACATATTCCATATATAATTTTACATATATAAATATATGATTATGTGTATGGATAACTTTTTCCCAGGAAATTATAATGTATTACGTAGATTGTTGACAATTTTTCTATTAATCTAAAATGTTATATATCTAAATGTAAATTTTTTTGCTTAAATAGATATATATATTAAATGATAGACAGATATATATACAATATAATGATTTATGCAGTATTATTCAAACATCACAGTTAACAATTCCGAACGCTAATTGCGTGTAAATAAACTTGGACAATTATATCGTTTCGTAAATACGGGCGAGACGCCGTATTCGTAGTATATATTGCAGAAATGTTAATCAAACATTTTGACACGGTTGCAGTATCACAATGTTATCTGTTTCGCGTATGCAAGTTATTTCTTTATTGTATTAAATACTCTATTGCATTAATAACCATGCAAAAGCTCTTTGGTAGAACGTAATGTTTAAAACGCTCTGCGATAAAATGTAAATCAAACGTTCTCCATCTTTCACAGGTACAGCGATGGCTCCGTACGATTACGAAACCCCAACATCGAACTCATGGATCAGGACATATTGTACCATCTCGCACTCGGCAGCGGCTCCCACGATCTGGTTGAGATGTTTGGTGACATCAAGGTAAGTCGGATAAATTTCTATTATATTTGCACAAAGAAATGGAGTTATATTTACGCTAGTGCGCAAAGAATCTTGACGGAAATACTTGGACAAACCCTGTTGGCATATTCTTTAATTAACTTCGCGTCAACTTCTACTGAACTTTTTAATTGGATGCCGTCGCTTTTCGCAAATTTTTTTTAAATTTTCAATGCTTAGTAGTTTTCAATGTGTCTTAGTAGTTAAGTCCGGTATTAAGAATCTATTAAAGTAAAATCTATTAAAAATTTTTGCATGCGCAAGACTTATTTATTTCCGCTAAAGATTAATATACGAAAGACTTTTATTTTCAATCACTTTTAATTCAATAGCTTAATATATTTTACATTCATATAATTATTTTGATTATTATCTACAAAGTATTTGCAATTTGCAATAATATATTGCAAAAATATGACAGATATGTAAACACGTATGTTATTATTAGTGTAAATTTGATAAATGCATGGCTCTATATTAAATTAAACGTTTATGTATCTTCATATTAGATATTATGAAACTCGAATGATTCAAATGATTATCAGAAGCATATTTCGTTAGCGCGGTTTATCTCTCTATATTTTTTCCCTCGTTAATACGTTGTGTTTTAATCAATGGCGTTATTCCTGTTTTCTCGTTATCTCACATCAATGACATAATACGCACTGATAAATATTAAATGCAGTTTTTTGATCCAACATAAATCATAATAATTACATAAACAATAATTATCAACAACGTGAGAAATACTACGGTAGTTATACAGTATATCGTACATGTTTTTTCTTACTTTTATCTTTTTTAATTATTGGAAAGATATAA
Source organism: Aphaenogaster floridana (assembly GCA_003063835.1). NCBI lineage: Eukaryota > Metazoa > Arthropoda > Insecta > Hymenoptera > Formicidae > Aphaenogaster > Aphaenogaster floridana. The sequence goes on along the minus strand of NJRP01000134.1, from coordinate 549,268 downwards.
ACAATATAAAAATTTTAATAGAAATTACTCTCTCTCTCTCTAATTTTTTAAAGATCAAGTATGACGTAAGATGTGTTACATTACTTATCAATATTGAGCCTCTGACTTCCCGCGATAAGAGACAGTTGATATAACATCTCAGCGGGTATTTATTACGTTTGTCAATAAAATCGATTAGTCAACGCATCCTTGCTCCCTGCACTTGACGTTCGATCTGGATCAGAAACGGGAATACGCACCACTCGTGACCGCATAAAGCTACCGATACCACGCGATATGCTCGTGATGTCAGCCAACATCAATAAATCACGAAATATGCTTCAATGACGTGCGATTACACCATCAGCCGCTATTCGTTTATTTTTACTATCGTAACCATTGACCTTTGACATTTAAGATGAATCAGAACGCCTGAAGATTCGGGTCACATCACTTTAACGATGAACTTGCCGTGCTTTCTCTCTTTGTCGACCGCATTGTTTCTGCGTTTCAGCCACTTATTATTCCAGCTATATATTTTAACGATCGATTTTATGAGTCTTCTCTTCTTTTCTTAATCAAGCCTCTTAATACAAGTGTGCTCTCCTCTCGTTGCAGTTCGTCTGCATGGGCGGAACACCGAAAAGGATGGAGCACTTCGCTAACTACATCATGCAGGAGATAGGTCACAAGCTGCCAGCCGGAACGACTCTTCTCGACATCACCAAAAATTCCTACCGCTATTCGATGTATAAAGTCGGCCCGGTCCTCTCTATCAGTGTAAGTCTATCATACCTCGAACGTTTCCTCGACGCGGAACATTCCTTCCCTTCGACAATTTTATCTGTCGATTAATTATCGAGAAAACGGCGAGGTCAAGTAGACGGCTGAGTGATTCGGTTCTTTAAAACACCTCATACTGCGCTACTACGATTGGAATGTTGAAAGGATAGTTAAGTAGTAGTATAGTGGAAACTCCACGTTAAGTTTGAAGCAAATTTACTTTTGCATAATTGTCAAGCCGTATCTATTTAACGCGGCGTTAATGAAACGAACGCGTTCGCGATACGCTTGAAAGTTGTTATCCTTTCATTCAGGGCATAATTAAATTTTACATAGTACGACTGGATTGATGTTTTTACGAATCCACGCTCCGCATAGAAGTCGTAGTATTAAATAATTCTTATAATTGTACAAGCATCGATACTTTTAAAAAAATATTGGATCATTATCAATTTCAAAATTAATATTTTAATAGAAATTCCTTTCAAGAATAATAAAATAACATTAATGCAGTACGTTCAATTTAATTTTTTAATAAAATGTCAAAAGTATATAAATTAATTTTAAATAAGCAATGTCTTTAAACAATGTTAATAATTCGAAGAAGAGGATAAATTGCTGTTTCTGCGTATCGCAATAATAGGTGACGCTATCAAGAGGACACAATATATCTTTAAAAAGAAAAATGTCGCAATATTCTTAGTATCTCTACCCAGATAGCAAGCTGACGTTATTTGTCATCATTTTGACGCCATTTTTCATCAAAGTGACATCTAATATCGTCAAAATGACGATCCATAACGTCAGCTTGCTATCTGGATAGGTGCCGCTTCGAGCTGGCGTCAACGTAGCGAAATAGATAATCCATTCCTGAAAGGCAAAAGAATCCGCTAACATTCCACGCTAATCACGCTGGGCACCTGCCTTGCTCCGCCGTTAGAATACTTTATTTATGCGATTTACACGCCTGGACGATCAAACCGTTTTTCATCGTCTCGCTTCGTGTGAATTACGCACACGGTAGATATGCCGAGTTCGGGACGTAATTGCGTTACTTAGTTGCTGGAATTATTTATGGCAGAAACGGCGTTTTTACGAGTGAATGCATTCAACATCATAGATTTATTGTACAAAACGTATGTCGGAATAATAGCGGTTTTTTTCTTTTAGTTGTATTTATACGGCAAATATTGTTAAATTTTATGAAAGAAACGCAATAAAAGAAAACACGACTATTTAAAAAGAAGATGTCACACACACAGAAGATATTTATCTTTTTAGCACGGAATGGGTATACCTTCGGTTAGCATTCTGCTTCACGAAGTTATCAAGCTGATGTACCATGCAAAGGTAAGGGATCCAGTCTTCATCAGAATCGGCACTTGTGGTGGTATCGGCTATGAAGGTGGTACGGTAATCATCTCGGAGGAGGCTGTGGATGAAATGATGAAGCCTTATATGGAATTGGTTAGTGGTTTTATAAAATCTGTACAAAAAAGAGAGTGAAAAACCCGACATAAGTTATTATTAATTGTAAAGCTTATATTATAATATTTCCATTTTTTAACTAATTAATTGAATTTTGTCTGCGCGCAAACTTATAATTATGTTTCGTATACGTAATTATAATTTATAATGTAAAAGAATTGGAGGAATTAACGCTAGAATTATAATTCTAGCGTTAATTCCTCCAATTCTTTTACATAATTATTTTAATAATTATTTTAATAATTATTAAAGCAGTCAAAATGACTGGCATGTAAACTTTTTTATAAAAATTACTCAATTTTCTAACATAATGCATTTTCTGAGATTTTCTGTGACTTTTGTTGCAATATGTAAATGATTAAATTAATCAATTTACTTCCCCCTTTATTACTTTTTTTAAAATATTAAATCGTTTATTTTGAGAAAGTGGTGTAAGTTCAATTTTGAGAAAATCGATGATATGGTATTTTTAAGTACTGAAATGCAAATCCTTTAATATCTCGAAACAAGAAAAAGTGGATTAACACCACTTTCAAAAAAGAGACCAACGAACAAATATATATATATATATATAGACAGATAGACAAAGATATATTATACATTATTATTCATAAGTTCTCGGACACTCTTAAAAATAAAATTTCGCAACTGCAATAATTTGATTTTTTAATAATTAATAATTTGATCTTTTAATAGTTAAAAAAGATCAAATTATGTTACCAAAATAAAAAAATTATGCAAAAATGTATTTCATTTTTAAGTATCCGAGAATTTATGAACGGTAGTGTATATACTGGGTGTTTCAGTTTCAACAGAACCAATATACCTAATTATGAATTCCTTTCATAATTGTAATAAATGTCACCTAAGACCTTCGCGGTCGCGTAGCACCTAAACGACGCGTCAGAGAACATGGGTTACTTGACAAAAAATGATCCTTTCTGCGAGACCTATCATTCCTCAGAGTTTGATGCAGAGATCCTGAAACACCCTGTATATAAAATATACTGAAATAATAAAAATTAATCATCAATAGTTCAAATGTTGAACAAGAATGCCACGCGTTGCAGTTGGTGCTCGGAAAACTGGTGCGTCGACCGGCCAAGCTCGATCGGCAGTTGGCCCGCGACCTGAAGGGCCTGGCGCACGGCGACGATCCCTACGACACCGTGATCGGCAAGACCATGTGCTCGAACGACTTCTACGAGGGCCAGGGCCGCCTGGACGGCGCGTTCTGCGAGTTCACAGAGGCCGACAAGATGGACTACCTCACCAAGCTGCAGAAGGCCGGCGTGGTCAACATCGAGATGGAGAGCCTCTGCTTCGCCGCGCTGACACACCACGCCGGCATCCAGTCTGCCGTCGTGTGCGTGACGCTGTTGGACCGGCTCAAAGGCGACCAGGTATATGTAATCCATGTATTTTCGACACCGAGCTCGCGAGGAATCCAATATATGCCGTACACGAGCTTTGCGTCACGTACAACGGGCTCCATCGCCGGTATCATATGTATTCTCATTTATATGCACTTTGCGAAACTGTGATAATTTCGCGACGAGGCGAATGCCGTGGTATAATATTACCCGCCGAGCACGAAATGATTAAAGAACGAGATCTCGTAACTATTACGTAAAGCTCGTCTGTTTATTCAAACTGATTCCGTTATGTATGTTAATTCAATATACGACTGGAACTCAACGTTATTGGTCGTTAGATTCTTCTGAATCGATCGAGAATCGTTTCTAATTGATCCCCATGATTTGCAAAGGTTCTGGCGCCCAAGGAAGTATTGGAAGAGTGGCAGATGAGACCGCAGAAGCTGATCGCGCGCTACATCACCACGTACCTTCAGCGCAAGGGCCGTCTCTCCCTGGAGGGACACGGTTCCTTTTACGTGAAGAGTCCGCGTCGATTCAAACTGGTGCAGCAGGAGTCTGAGAATTACGATTAAGCAATTCTCAAACAAACCCGAAGATGCGGCCACGAAGATCTCCCGAGGTGCGATCGGACACGTCGGCTCGACTACGGGATCGGGTTAACTTGCGTCGCACAAGCTGCTGTATTATTTGCTCGCGAAAAGCTGATTTATTCGCGAGGAAAGCCGCGGCGAAATACAGGAGAGAAATCCGAAGGATTTGAACACAGGAATGGATTTGAACAATTTACATATCGTGCACCACAATAGGATATTTTTGAAAAACGCGTCTACTACACCACAATAGGATATTCTTGAAAAACGCGTCTACTGCAAACGTTTTATTTTCATGCATAATATTCGAATTGTTCAAATCTGCTTCTATCCGCTAATTAAATCTTCCCTATTAGATAGATTCCCGCTCGAAATATTTAAGAGAATTTTTTTGTTTTGAATGGGAACACTTCCGAGTACAGACTCGTAATGGTTAAATTGTGCAATCTTGCTTTGCATTTTACTGTGCGCGTGTCGATTTCGTTAAATATTCGATTGGCTCCAAATTAAACTTGTTTTACTGGCGAGCTCCCCGTATCCTGCGTTCCGTAGATTATTGATAATAATCGTAATTAAGAGTTATACAGTTCCTCGCATTGCGAGAAGGCACGCCGCCGTTGCGCACGCCACGAGAAAGCGTTGATTCCTGAGACCTCCGTGAAAATTAATCAATACCGAAGCGACCGCCAAAGTTTCACCGCTCGTTTCGCGCGGAGTGACCCAAGTACAAAATGTGCAGAGACTTACAAACTGCGCTCGAAAAAGCAATGCACATTTTTTCACGACCACATATCTTTCAAGGCCAGGTTGCATTATCCTTGATTAGCGTGATCTTTGAACTAAAAAAATATCTTTCGATCCGCAATATTAAATTCTACAATTGAATCGTTAGCTCAACACTTTCGCAGCCGGTGATTCTACCGCGCGACCTAAAGCTGGGAGCGTGCAATTTACAAAAATCAATAGCTGATTGCCGCAAGCATTAAAATGCTTCTGGCATTAAAATAAAAATTTAAAAAATTGCTTTATAATATCATGCTTGTTTGAAATTGAAAGAAATTTTCACATTACAAATCTAAATAGAAAAAATTTCAAATTTATAAATATATAGGAATATTAAAATTCAAAAAAAGAATTATTAAATTAGAATTTATTAAATATGTTTTAAAAAATAATGACATACTTTTACATAAAAATAAAATTTAATTTCTCTTTTTTGTATAATTCTTTTTAGAATTTTATCTCTTTTTTTTAATTCCATTCAAACGCTCATTTTGAGAAACTTGAAATCAATTTATTGTTAGATAACTGCTGTAATTATAAATACAAATCATAAAGTCATCTGTGTCTTTATAAATATAAAGTGACATAAAATTACGTCAGCGGCTGCGAAAGTGTTAGTCTCGTTGTTAAAAAAATCGATAAAAATGCTCGATAAAAATATATTCAAGATGTATAAAATTATAATTACATATAATTATAATTACATATAATTATAATACAGAATAATCGCTTCTACGAGATAAGGAAGCTATTTGGAAGACGTTAATCAAAGTTGGTGCAACCGGTCTCGCGTGTAGTTTCGTAGAGATATAATTTTAGAATTCGCTGACAAGAACGTGCAACGGGCACGTTCGCGCATTCGCCGATTAAACGCACGACATTCGGACGATATTCTTTTCTTTTTGCTCTCATTGTACCCTAAACGAGCGAGACGACGATTCTCTCGTAAATCTTCAGGGATTTATATCGTGAAATTAGACGAAATCCGCTAACGGACCTATTCGCGGTTTATTACGAGGTTTGCGTGTTGCGTCGAGAGCAGTTTCGAGAGAACTTGTAAATTTAGCTAAGCGTGTTCGCCGGCATGTGATGTACACACCCGACGACGCGAAGACTCTGTGTATTAGCACTCTTAGCAGTTTGGTAGAAGCACATTCCATATATTTAAAAAAATATATATATAAATATAGTCAAATAACTAGCGTGTTTTCGTTCGATTGTTATCCGTAACGTGGGCGGAGGCTATGCATACATATGTACACATACATGCGACATACAGATGTCGGGAATTCGCGATCATGCTCTATGTTGCATGGAGATTGGATTAGGAACCACAATAAAAATAACGTTTCAACAGATCGTCGTCTAATAAATTATATTCTCCTATGCATTCTGAAATACTGAAACTTAAGTGTTTAAGGAAGAAAAAGAGAACAGTTGATATAAATATCTCTCTGCACTCTTAATCCTTTCTCGACTTCCTGCCGTGACCAATATACGAGCTATAATAACGAGTTAAAATGAGGATGACCGATTTATCACGAGCAATGTAATCGTTAACTGCATTAACGTACATATATTGCCACGCCGACACTTCTCTGTAAGTATCGGTCAAAATTGACCAGTAAATGCAACATTCGTAATTTTAAATGTTCAATGTTACATTTTCGCACAAAAATCTAAATTTATAAAAGAGAACATTGAAGGTTTTATCTTTTCCTATCACATTAAGAAGCAGAGGCTACGAGCTTGACCATTAATTATTAATTTGTGGTATTTTCATCAGAATAATAAATAAATTTCTACGACATAAAATTATAATGAACGTATGAATATTTGATATCCGCGTGCAATCATGCATATTTAAAGCATCCCGGGCATAATTAATCGCGAAGCAAATAATTACAAATGCAAGAAGAGGTGATTACTATAAAAAAATTATTAATTATAAATTACAAAATGTATAGAGAGAATTTGCAAGGCAGTACGCGACGATAATTTCAACGACAGCGACGATTTTGTCCACAAGGTTGGACAAAGTGCTATTAAAATGTATTTCAGGTACGAGAGTCAAGATACGAATTTTTAACTACTCCGTAACATTTTATATTTTACAACGAAATACGAGACATTATTAAGAATATGAAGATTTGATTCAAAATGCAAAATACAAAGCACAGTTTGCATTTCACTCATAATTACGTAACGTTCGATCATAACGTGAGACTGCGTATTTAACTTGAATTACTGCCCAGTCCTGAGCGCCCACGTTACGTCCTGTTCGTTATTATTATTAATATCCTATTACTGTAGACAGCAAAGTTGTATAGCAAAGTTGCGCGATACGTCTTCATTAAGATTATTGCTAGCCGGTGCGTACAATTTGCCTTCGTCGTTCACGTTCATTGCGACACGAGAAGTTGCGGATACGTGGTGTCAGTAGCGAATCATCACGCGAAAAAGTGACGTTTCCCTATTTTACATTTTTCCAAAATAAATTCCGGGACGGTGCCAAACGAACAAATTCGGCAATTCTTCTCTCATTGTTTCACTTACCGTGTTTTTTCCTTCGCGAACCATTCTGTCAATGAGAATCACTCGTTTTATCTTCAATATGCGCCGAGATGTAAACGGTTATATTTTTGATTACTTTTACGTGCCCGCGTTAAAATATACAAAACAGAAACATAAAATATACAGATGTTCCAAGAAAGGTGGGCATACAAACGGCAGGATACTCACCTATTATCTTCACGTAGATATTGTTCAAGTTTTTGCTCTACGAATTTTTAGAATTGAGGAATTTAGCAACATAATCAATTTAAATTCATTTTTTTGAAAGAATTAATTTTCTAATTAAAAAATTTAATTATATTAAAATAATATATTAAATGTTAAATTAATATAAATATATAAATTTATATTTTAAATGTAATATATTAAATGTTTTTTTAAAGGCAGATTGATTACTCTTTAATTTTTTTTTTCAATTATAAACGGATAATCATGAATTTATAACAAAAAATTACCGAAGCACGTTTCTTTTTAAGGAAGAATCGAATCCTTTAGGAATGAAGTCTTGCTGCTGATGCACATTATTCTCGGGACAATCGGTGTATTCTCGCCGATCCTTGTTGTCGCTATTCGTGTTTCTTTTCGTTCCATGAACAACGACATATCTGTGATGCGTACTTATAACGTGTGTACGAGGAGTATTAACAAAATGTACCTAACGTTGAATACGTAAAATATATATGTATACATTCGCGCGGCAATCTTATCTATTTTCCTCGCGAGTGCGTAATGGCTATTTCTCTACCTACATCCCTACATGATGTTACAAATTATTCTGTAAAACCTTCATTGTTACCCCTCCCTTCCTCGCATATAACTATTGATCTATTATGTCTCGTCGAAATATCGGTCGAACGTTCTTATTGTAAGTTTGTTAATACTACTCAGCTATCTAATTGTATTCTCACTCTGTAAACCATTATTTATATACTAATCCACGAGACATCTAACGTGTCCTTTTAAGAACAACTAATTCCGCTGGCACATGGGTTACATGAAAAAAGAGAAAAAAAGAAAGAAAAAAATACCGTTGTTGATTGTACGTTATAAAAGGACAATAAAAAAAAATATTATGTGACAGCCCCAATTTTTATTTCGAACCTCGCTTGAAAAAGATAATCGAATTTGAGTGAAAATTGCTTATTATATAATTGAAAAAGCGGTAAGGACATGAATCGAGCTGAGGATGCAAAAAGATGTATATTTATTTTTGAAACAATGTACATAAATAGATATGAGTTCGGGGATGAACATAACATTATATTTTGTGAATCACCGTAAGAGCTAGGATAGCAGAGATGGTGCATCTACATAAAGTAGTTCATTCAATTGTATTATTATTAGACCCAATGTCTGTATTTTTAAACCAATAATTCAATCATTGTTTTAATAATCCAAATATTGAGTATATTAATAATACAATTGAATGAACTACTTATGTTTTTGGCACCCCGTGATAACACTTTAATTGAAGCAACAGTTTTTTTTCTCAGTGTATGCAAGGATTTTGCGAGAGATTTTCCACAGTTCTCTGACAGCCCGATCGTCCGTTTCCGACAAATTTATGGTAGATGTTCGAATATATCAGCTTTTACCGCAAGCGTCGATCGATGAGCCAATCCAGCTTCTAACTTCATCCCTCGTGGAAAATGCGCATATGAAATCCACAGAAATGAACAGATGTGTCGCGATATATTGCAAGAGAAGTCACACTTCACCTTTTAATATCGTCAAAGAACTGCGAGGACAATTCAGTGAGCAATGATTCAATATATTAAACATTAGCTTTAATTGGTTTTATTCTTCGTTACAAAAAAGATATTTTACTTTTTAGAGAAAGAAAAATATTTTTTTTAGAAGAAAGAAAAATATTCTCAAGAAAAATTAAGTTATTTCTTAAAACCTGCTTCTCTTTTTATTCCTATTCATAAGAAACGAAATGTTCGAATTTTTTTCAAGAGAATGATCAAGAATTAAAATATTTAAATTAGTAATAACATTAAAATTCATTAGAATGCATTCGGTGATCGAAAAATAATGACGTCGACTTTCTTTTTATTCCTAAGACTGTAAAACATTACGGAGATATTACTACTTCTTAATAAAAATATAATTTCTTGAGAAAAGCTTAGTTATCTCTTAAAACCCGTTTCCTTTTTATTCCTATTTATGAGAAATGTAATGTTGTAATTTTTCTCGAGCAAGTGATGAAGAATTAAAACATTTAAATTAGTAGTAATATTAGAATACATTAGAGTGCATTAGGTGCATAAAAAAATAATGACATCGACTTTCTTTTTACTTCTAAAAATATAAAGACGAAGATATATCATTATTCTATGATTCACCTTCGCACGATAATCGGGTGTCGTCGAGTAGAAGGACAAGAATATATGAAGAGCGATTTATTATACTGGAATTTCAACTCCTTACACAGTGATGATTGTTAATATACAGTTAGGTGTAGGTATCGACACAGAATATCGAGTATAGGGCGCACTACATCGTCACCGCGTCGCGGCGATGACGGTAATAGTAACGACGGATAGCGTGATGATAATCATATAGCGATAACGATGACATCAATGTTCAGACGTAACAATCTCACTATGCTAATTGGGTCTCGCTTAAAATGTTCTTAAAATGCCTGTGGGGAGATTCATACATTCGCTTCATTCGCGTTCATCTCGCGAGCGCGACGCCATCGATCTGTTACTCTTCCAGAGTACTTTCGTTTGCGGTACAGATAATGATAATTCGACCAAATAAGTGCTAATCGAACGCATCGCACCGAAGCGAAGCGCGTTAAGTGACATCGAACCGGTCGACAGTTCGGTATAAAAAAATTTGCTATCCCTACAGAAAGTTGATGGTTTTTTCGAGAGCGAGTCCTCTCGAGTGATGAATAATGTCGCCCGGTCCCACGTCTCATAACGCGCTATAACGGAAGTTATACGTCCGCGCGGGCTCGCGGCATCTCGTGTGCGACGTATACAGTTGGGTGTTATATTCGGTTCCTTATGTCTCTACACGCGCGTATAGGCCATAAATGTTTCCTTTTATTGCCGTCGCCGTTCGCTACGAACGTACAGTATAAAACCGCGCAGCCGTCGCAACGAGCTCCGCAGGCCCGCGTAGGGTTTTGCAAAATTAAGTCCTCGCTGTTATCCAATGACCTAGATATCGATTTATGTAGAGAGTTAAAATTTTCTTTTTGGTTCATCGCTTCTCCGATACTCTCTTGTAACGTCATCTTCCGTTCCATTATTACACAACAAGCGATGGGGATATGGAGTTGATGGTTCTTTTCAATCTGGTAAATACGATGACAATGATACCTACATTATACAATTTTAATCATAATAGATAATGAATCGTTTTCTATTCTAAAGATACTCCGTTTATTCTCTATTCATCGTGGCGTCAGCATCGCGTCGAACGCGCCTAAGAAACGGGACAAAATTGTCGGATATTGATCTTAAAGTATAACTATAGTGATAATGATAATAATAATAACGCGTGTCTACTATACGGATATCTTTAACTGCGTTATATCAAATGTATCGAGTACACTGGAACGATATCTAAACTTAATCAGCCTCTTTATAATCAACAGCTATAAAACTCATCCTGATGTGTTGTAAATTTTACCTTGGCTATATGTATAATTATATGTATGTCGTAGAAGTACTGTGAATGCGGGTCGGTCGAGTCCCGCCGGAAGGACTCGATTCGACATGACGATACGTATCTCTTAATCATATGCTTACATCTATTTCACGTGAAGCCTTTAGGCAAGCAAGAGTCGGAAAAGTGCGGTTCACTTGTTTGCCAGGCTTGTTTTCACGAATTACAAGTAAACTAAATTATAACGGTTCGTTTTTGTGAATGAAGATCATTTATCTTTCAAGATAAATAGGACTATTAATAATTGGGACCAATTGCATCGACGTAGATTAACAATTTTATTGTAATTATAAATTTTCGTCTCTTTTTAGGAGGTAAAAGATCATCTTCTTTTAAGAATTAACGAATTTATTCTTTACAAAAATTTTCACATTGTAAACAGATTTTTAAAGCAGATTTCATCCACTTCTGCGTTACAACAACGCAAGCATTACAAAAGTGAGAGGAAGAATGTCATGTTGAGTTCATCTCTTAGACAGAATTTATCATAGTTCTAGTTACAGCACGGTGGAGCTTATCGTAAATCGCTTGCGGCAGACTGCACCCTGCAAACTGCACTCTGCAAACTTGCTCACTTATCGGCTTCGCATAAGTGAGAATTAAAATCGTAATTACGTAATATAGTCACTTGAATCAATCTTATGGCTTACGTGCCTACGCGTTCTATCACAATTTGCCTAAAGAAGAAAAAACATATCACCCTTATCTATGTAACCCGAGGTTCTGCCATCACCGACTGCAGTGTGAGAATGCACTCTCCGCCATCCGGGGAAGGATGTGCCGACGAAGAGCGACGAGAGTCGCGTTAATTTCCGACCTTGATCCTTGCCGACATAGAAGCAATTCGTTCGAATCACATTGCTCGGAAATTAACATCGTCCGCGAGAATAAAACAAGTCGACCGATTGGAGGAGAACAGAGCGAGAATGCGGGATCGAGTCTCGCTATTGAAACTTGAGCATAGCAAATGACTCGACCTGACCTGTATCGCTAAAATAATCGAAGGCTTCAGCGAAACAATGGCCAAACATATCCTTTTGAGAATCTAAGGAAATTAATCTCTATTCTATCGAATTTAATTCCAAAATTGAAATATCAGTAAGATTAATTTCCTCTGATTCTAAAAAGAATTCGTCCACTGCTGTACTGAATCTTTCAATAGTGAAAGCATCGCTCTCAACAAATTTCTCACGTAAGTGTCTCTCATAAGCCCTTCATGAGCTTAACCCATCTGATCCCACGATTCCATCTTGAAGACATTTTGGCTATAACATTGACGAGATTCTCGGAGAAACGTTCTGGAATCCATCCAATTGCGATTTCATTCTCAGCGATATTGCATTACATTCCAGATGTCATATCTAGGCTGCCAAAAGTGGAACAGTGGGACGAAATAGAGCAAAACAGAAAAAGATACACGAATATCGCCTCGTCCCGCGTTTGCAGGAGAAATTTGTTCTACTTTTTGGCACACGCTTCCCTTGTCTTTCATATCGTGACTTAGGGCCGCTTATTATGACGGTGGCATAAATCAGGTCCTGGAAATCTTATCGAAGTGATTTAGAGTGAATACCGTTACATCGGATTAGATTACACCAATAGGGGTGACTCTGCATCTCCAGATGTTCGATCTAAGAATTAAAGATTAAAATGGCCGAATATATTATAATTCTTTTAAGAATACAATTTACACCACTCTCAAAATAAGCGACGCCAATCGAAATTGCGAATTCCACTCGTTCTCACTCGTGGATCGAATGATTTGACGAATCGCCTGCGCGATTACCTACCCACGTAACATCCTCTTCATCTCCAATCATTATCCTATGACAGCACGAACAAATGCTATTGAGTGAGCTACATACATGTGTATGCGTACTAGACCGTTACGATTAATGTAAATATATTGTCGAATATATCCAGAAACTCAAGCGTGTCCGCTTTGAGTTCTCGGCGAAACGTTCGCGGCGTTTCGACCGACGGTCACTCAATTCCGCGGGGGTCCTCGATCAAACCCGCGGAATAATTAGCACGTCGTTGACACAGGAGCACGTAAGCGGCACACCGGATTATGCACCGTATACTTTTTTAAAGCCCCGAACAGAATCGAAACCGTGACTGGCGAAGGTTCACAAGTTCATCCGCCGGTGTTTCGATGATCGATATACCGATCGCCCAGCTGTATTGTATTAATCTTCGTTATTCGTATAAGGAACAAGGGAGTTTATAGTTAAATCCTGACGGTGTTGGTCCGTATCCGGAGGATCCGGAAGAGCGATATCGATATACCGCCTCGTGCGATTTCGCAATTCACAGCTTCGATTCGTTTAGATGGACAAAAGCGCATACATCCATTTGTTAACTCTTCGAGCATTAATTTTGCATTTACTAAAAAATAAATAACTACGTAGTATATCTAAAATAAAAGGTACAAAAGATCGATTTTTAACATTTCTCTCTTAATTAATCCTTTAAAATAACGATTAAATGGTAAATTCCTGTAAAGGGCTAATATATTCTTTTATGACAACACACACAAGGTATCCCAAAGAGTTAACAGTATCCTTTTTTTCTTGATACAATCATAAGCTTATAAAGCGCGTACATCTGCGATCGTTAATCTCTGCCATATCTTTTCCTCACCGATACAATCACGAGCGTGACACGAGTTCGAAAATCTTTGAACTCATCACACGCTCCTCGCCCGATATCTTCGTCTATCTACGTATTTACAGGACTAGAGTCTTACTTAAAATCTCGGCTGCCTGCTGGAGGAAGGTCTCGAATCCGGGGAACGATCGAGAATCGATCGTGACGTCGTCGAGCAAGCAGAAAATTATGAGCATAACGCGTGTGTTATCTGAAGGATTACGCTTAAATATACACGATTAGTACCCATCGATTCTCCTACGACAAGAGTTACTCATCAACGCAAATTCTCCTGGTATTCCAGTTAGCACCATTCTACGGAGGTACCATCGGGACGCCTTTTAACAGTTCGCTCAACTGACGGTTTTATGCCAGTTTAAAATAATTAAATTTTTTGGTATATATAATCGAACATTTACGTCGCAATAATTGTACAATATTTTTTACCTTAATAATCTTTTAATAAAATTATTGAAAAAGTATTAATATATATATATATATATACACATATTTTTTTTTTATTATATTTCCTCTATATTATTTCGACTCCTCTATATTTCACAACATAATCCTAATTGTAATCTTTATTTCCTTAGAGTTGCCAGGTTTAGGATTAACGATAAGAATGCATGAATCGCGCTATTCACTGCAGGATGGTTTTCGTATAATAAAGCTCATATTTCCAGTTGTCGCGCATCTGCCTGTTTATATTTTCCGCGAATGTTCAGAGCGATACGTGTTAATTAGCGTCACAAAAACTCCGTATCCAGTTACGGTCAATTCCATCAAAAGCACTTAATCCGATTGCCGTGGGCCAGCGTCGTGGTAAGGATCGTGTTACTCGTTAAAACCTGCTCTCATCTTGTTTCTCATCGCGAAACACCAACAGCGCGGGAAGAATTTCGCTTTTCGCCTTGTTACCGAGATAATGGAGCGTCTCCTTGACATCGACGATCATTTACGAAGCGTAACGCACGTCTTACGTGCTCGATCCAATCGCGAGTTTCGGGAGAAAAGTCGACAATTGAGAATGAGAGGATCGGTGGTGAATTCACTGCAAATCCAAGCGTGTTATTTTAGCTGTAGCTCTTCTTACACATTTTTTGTCGTTTTAAATCATGTCATTTAACACGATTGAACGTATTCATTTTTAATTTAATACGATTATACGTGTTAAATGACGTAACCAAAAACGGCAAGAAACATGTAAAAAGAGCTTCAGTCAAATGTGTCATTTTTAGATGTTTATACGAGTAAAAATAACACGCTTGAATTTGCAGTGTTCGCCAACGTGCAAAATTCAAAACTTCGACGACCTTAACGAGCTCGCAATCTTATGTTGAAATAGGAATCTTTTGATAGGATGATGTTACGCGATTCATTGATTGTCGTATTCGAATTCGTGATGTGGAACAGCGAAGCCTGTACATATTGTAGCGAACAGTAATGGAAGTAGAATTTAACAAGCTTGTTAAAAGCAGATCATTATACATTATTATCTGTGTAAATTATTATCTGTGTTTGAATAAAACGTACTGACTTTAATACCTCAGCTGGAAACAACCTCAATTTCAGATCTATTTGACATACGTATTTATATAACAAGCTAAAAGTACAATATTTATTAAATATTCCAAATCTCCAATTTTTAAACATTACGAATTCAACTGGTATGTTGTACAAATTGTGAATAGGTATTTTATTCTTGCGTGAGTCAAAAAAATAAAATAAAAATAAACTAGTTTAATTATTTCCTCACTAAATTAATTTATCACTTGAGGATTAGCGTTTGCTTCAATGCGTACAAGGATTACTGCTATGGAATGTTAGATGTTCGAGACTTCCGCTCTTTTGCACCTCCATCACTTCAATTCTTTCAGTCGAACTGAATCCCGATCCCTCGCCATTCTTTCTGTTAAACTTTAATCTCGTAATTTACTCAAGTATATCCGAAATCTTTCTCTCGCTGCCTCTTCCCACGATTTAGCAACACGAATATCTTCTACGGTAGATTGTCAATGAATACAGTCATTCTGCTAGTCGTTTCGTCCTGACTCTCAACCTACCAGTCGATATCTCGAGTAGTCTTTCCCGAAGATGCCGATACTTATGAAGAATTATTAATTTTTCAGTCTCCAGGCATGCGCTTTTCCTTTCAGAAATTACGTAAGTTACTTTACGATCGCGCAGAAGCCAATGTAAATTCGTCAGTGACATTTCAAACGTGATAAATGATCCTATATAAATTCAATGGTGACATTCAACCATGACAAATAATTCACGTCGTTTTTTCCAAACCATTAGTATGAAATATGACACAATTTCTCTAAATTATAATCCCTGTCATATTTTAAAACTAAATAAATTTTTTTAAAAATATCAGTTTTAAAAAATTGACAAATTCTTGCGAAAGCCAATTTATTTAAAGCCAACGCCGAGGAAAAAAAGGCTGAATTATCGCGCCGGGAAATCTGTCGTACTACCTAGCGCAAGTGCCGGTTAAGTGTTTTTCGTTGAATCAGATGAACCGGGCCGGAGATAATCCGCCCGGATTGAAAATAAGAGCGTCACCTCGATTCTACACGAATTGGACCGAACATCCCATCGGCCTATCTAGGCGAGCTTTGAACATATGCCAACGTCATCCGTATGATCCGCACCGGTTTATCTATTTAATTAACGTATTTACCTACCTGGATCAAAACGGGAATTTTCACTCTCTCTCGCGATATCGATTTCCGTGACCGATATCGGAGATTCGGCCGAGAGAGAGAGAGAAAGAGAGAGGGTTGTCCTCTCAGCCTCCCTCCAAATACCAAGGACCTATTCTTGGAAGCTGAGTCAGCAAAAAGTTTAAGATGCCGTGAATACATGCCGTGCCTACCCTGATAAATGCGGTTTAGGATACTTGCCCTAGTCAATAACGCTATTTGTCAGAGTTCTGCTTTACATTGCTAATAAGAAACTTTGATAAATTGAACTTCCAGATTGCGGAATAAAGTAACGTGATAAGAAACAATGTGCAAACGTATTTGTTCACTGACCCTAAACTGCTGCTGTGACAAATCTAATAATCCGCGAGACCGTGTCAGCGCTGAAGGGCTAAAGAGGAGTGAAATCGCAAGAGCAAGAGGGAGGAGGGGACTCGGATTGATCTCGACCTCTCTCACTTCGTTGGATCGTGTTTGACGTTTCGAGGGGACGTGCTAAATCGCGCGCGAGGATACCTTAAGGACTACTTTTGGCCAGAAACGCGCCCCGTTGCGACGAATATTTATCGGGGTGTAAATGTTCGAGACGGTAGTGATAGATAGGAAGGCGTGTCGCTCGATGCGAGTCGAGAATAACTGAGACTTAATTAACGCGCTGATAGTGCGAAACCGTGCTAGGTGTCTCCCTCCCAGACGTCAAGCCTTTTCGATGCGCGAGAAAGGGACGCCGCGCCAATTTTAGCGCACCGCTGGGAACAGTCCTTAATGCGCAAAGAGGCAAATGATGTTCACACGTGGTATTAATTCTCAAACATTCACGCAAAATTAGGATCTCGCGCTAAAAATTAATAATTTAACAATTCCATATTTACATATATCAGATAATTTTTCTAACACAAATAAATTATTGTTTATTTTATTTTATTGGTTATTTTTAAAAAACTATCCAATATCTAAAAAAATAGTTCAGGTATTTATTTCTTTTTCTTTCATGGCATCGAAAGAGATGACGATGTTTAAAAAAATACGATATGCGCAAATACTTGCACATTTTTATATAACCGCTAAAAAGGAAAAAGAGAACGTATCGATAATAATTGAAGCTTGTAAATGTTATCAAAATTATTCGGTCGACGTGCTGCAAAAGCACGTGAATCAAGTTTAATTTGCGAAATAGATTTTTTTTTGTTTCAAAACATGCAAGCTTCATTATATATAAAATAAAAACAAAAACGTTTTTAATTAAAGAGCGAACGGCGTGCTACGAACGTATCAATTTTATACGTTTTCTCGTGCGAACTCATTTATTTCATTTCGCTTTTCAAGCAAAACATGAATTCTTAAACCAGTTCTACATATTTTTATCTATCTGGTAGATTTCCATACACACAATGCATAACTGTGTTTGCTAACGTACACTGAAAAAAAGGCTTGGTGAAATAGCTTCAACTAAACGATTTTAGTGATTATGACGAAATAATTTGGTTAATGTTAACAAATTTGGTTAATGTTAACAAATATTTCGTCATAATCACTAAAATCGTTTAGTTGAAGCTATTTCACCAAGCCTTGGTTATTATAACCAAGCCTTTTTTTCAGTGTATAGTTTTCGAAGGTTAAGACATGCGTGTCAAATAGCACCTCTGATCAGTAGCGCGCGCTGTGTATCTCTCTAGATTATTAATAATGCAGCAGGTATGAATCGAAGCGCGATCGATCCACAGCTTGGGAACGCAAAATTTTTCCAGCGCCGTTTTTATTTCTCGAATCCTATTATACAGCACTGGAAAACTTCCAGCGATCGTAATTTTTTCAATTACGTTTTCATAGTAAACCTATGCGCCCTGGCAATGTAATCTGCCGTCGAGCATTAGACTATATGGAGACACTGAGCACGGTTTCGTAGTCGAGATATCGTTGGGCAATGTCTCCGTATAAGCAACGATGGCTCATGATAGTTAAACTATCGATTCGCGTATCAAGTATCGTTAATCAAGCGATAAAAATTGATGAGATCCATCACGAGGTCCCTCATCTCCTAACGTATCGATGATAGTTCAACCCTCTCAGGGCTTGCGTCGATTGCGATCTAAAACGGTCCGGCTTAAAACGGAGAATACGATCGGCCGAAGCGCGGTTGACATTAACCGACGTTAACCGGTCATCAATCACTTGCCTCCGTCGTTCGTCAGACAGTTTTACCCGCATATCGTGTATGTGGAGACCATGCCCGATTTGGACACGAGAAGCGCGACGGGATCAATTAACTCTCAGTTACCCGGATCGGATCGTGGCGCGTAATGCGAGACGCGTCGTCTTCATCGTCGTAGCCGCGTCCTCTCGCAGAGGACGAGCGAGACGCTCCTA
This sequence comes from Aphaenogaster floridana, assembly GCA_003063835.1. Lineage (NCBI taxonomy): Eukaryota > Metazoa > Arthropoda > Insecta > Hymenoptera > Formicidae > Aphaenogaster > Aphaenogaster floridana. Next base: position 530,278 of record NJRP01000134.1, on the reverse strand, counting down.
GATCGAGAGCGGCTGCTCGTCGCAACGGTGCACGAAGCCGTGCTGCTGTTGCTGTTGCTGATGATGCTGCTGCTGCTGCTGATGCTGCAGCTGCTGCTGTCGCTGTTGCTGCTGTCATCCACTGCTCTGATCAGGTAGTAGTATGCTGACGGATTTGCGATTCGCCGTGGAGACGGCGTGGTGGCCGCTGTTCATCGCGGCCAGGGCGGACGTCGGTAGTGGCCGATGGGACGGCGCGACCACGCGCACCTCCGGCCTGGGTGAGGCCTCCCTCAGAGGGCTACCGACGCCCACTAGGTCCTCGGGGTTCGTCGCCAGCACTGCCGACGGTCTGCAACGACCGCGAAAAGGCCGTTCGCCTCGTGAGTGCGCGTACGTCAGCCTCGGTCGCGTTAACCCGTCAGTCCGTAAGACGAATGTACTTCATGCATTTTAAGATAAGCTGGGTGACTTGAGCTTTCCATTTACATTTATTCACTTTTAAGGTTTTTTTTACTTCGTTATATGATACATATTTATTGATTATTACTTATTCTTTTTACAATTGCAAATTCAGACTTTTTAATAGATGAAATAGACAATAGACAATAGACGCCAATTTTCTTTAAAACGATCTTATGGACTGGACGGTAAAGATCAACGGCAGAAAGTGCATACATTTTATTGACTAAATTGCTACCTTTAGCATTAACGAACGAATAAATAAAACTGTTAGAATCTTGTCGAAATTTATCAGCTCCGGATATTTATTTATCGGACTGTTATATAACTCGAATAAACAATTTTCATTTCGCCAATTTCAATTTACGCTAAAATTAGAAATGGCTCCGTTTTTTGCGGAGGTGCTCAATTCATATCGCAAAGTGTTCCGCTCGCTATCGGTATTTGACGCATCGGAATCAGGTAAAATAAACGGAATTCACCTACCTGTGCTGCGGAGGAGGCGTGGGCGTTCGCGACAGGGGGAAGCTGGCGACTTCCCTCGTCACCGAAAGCGACCGGATCGATCCGAACGTCTGGTCCGGCGATAAATTGGCCCCGACGCTTTGCACCATGCCGCTACTGGAACATGGACATCGGTTAATTGCCAATTAGGCTGTTCGCAGGGCATGCAACGCGGCGGCGCGCCTCTGTCTTAACCCTCAAGTTTCTCTCCGAGCGAGTGTCTCCAAGTGTGACTCAACGTCGACTTTGTTCTTGCGTTTCGCGGAATACAGGCGAATCACTTATCCGAGGGATTCGGACCAACCGGTAGACTAACAAGGAAAGTTCGGCGACCCGTGAACTCAAACAGATTTTGAAACTTCGCGCGGATATAGATTTTAGGAGATGAAGCGATCCTATATAGGGTGCGTTCCACTTAACGCTCGCAACGCTCGCGAGCATCGTTCATCCTTGTTTATCATTTGATAAACAACAAGAATGACATGACTCGCGAGCGTTGCGAGCGTTAAGTGGAATGCACCCTCAGGGCTGCGTTCCAAAACTCTACTCTGTTAACTAAAACTCTATATAGCGTACGTAACGTAAACTATAGATTTTTAGTTACTATAGTTAGAGCACTAGAGATATGTAGGTATTCTCATCCGTCATTTTGTTGCTTGGTCGGTTGGAAGATAGTATGTAAACGACGTATGTAAACACACGTGCATTGCTCGGGAATAATGAAAAAATATCCACAATATCCACATAACAATATCCACAATCATTAAAATACGAATATATATATATATCTACGAATTACTTACCATAAAATGCGTGTTTATACAAAAAACACGTTGACAAACAAATTTTTCAAAATTCTCTTTAAATTTCTTTCTTATATTATTTTATTTATTGTTTTCAGCCGCGAACCGTGGAGTTTACATGGTAAAGCCATTCGAATAAAGCGCGAAAATGGTGGATAGGAATACTCATATCTATAGTGCCTTACTGTAGTACGTTTTGTAACGCACCCCAGAGAGATAAACCATCAAAATTATCGCGGGAAAGTTAAATAAGAGATATCACGGCTTCTTTGAGAGATATAAAACCGTGTAACAGTTTTTGAAAAAAAATCAATTGAGATTTCAGTCTTGTTCCATACTTGTCTGACTTGAGAAAGAACACTCGTGTATGGAAATGAATTTTGAGAAACCTCGGAAAAACTGACGTTATCAAATATACCGTAAAGGTATAAGTGGAGCGAGTAAGAAAGTCTCGATACTCGGTTTCAGTACGCCGTAGTTTGTCCGAGTACGTCAGTCCTCGATTAAATATGCCTAATGATCGCGAGATGACGCATCGAATCTATTCTTTTTCTAACAGTTCTTAAGAATTTTACACTCCGCTGCCCCGAGCAAGGTTCTACCGGATCGTTATAAAGACCGGGTGATTAATGCTGCACGCAAGACGTTAATCATCCTTGCATTCGTACACGCCGAAACGCGTTATTAAGTTCAACTTCGATCACGCCTCTAATGGTGGAAAAAAAAACATTATAAACCGACTTATTAGGATAACTGACTAACTCTTCTTTATATCGAAACACGATTAGCTTCCTCTCTTTATCATCGATATAAAAAGAGATACTTTTTATCTACCAGAGATATTTTTTATCTCTATATGAAGAAATGCGGAATGCACGGATTCTGCGCTTTTCGTATAGACGAGAGATTTCAAAGAGAGAGAGAGAGAGAGAGAGAGAGAGAGCGGAAAATCTGCAGGCTGACAGCTAAAAACTCGCGCGCGTATTACAGCTTATAATAGATATATGACTTTCACACACGAGTCATCCCCTGTCCTCCTTCTGCCTCACCCTCATCGCGCCGTTAACATTTGTCAAGTGACGAAAAGCCTCCTGAATTTGAGAGCGGAGCAAAGAGCTAATCGATAACTTCGATGGGCACGAGCTATAGACACACCTACGCATTGAATTTGCCTCTACACGCGAGGCATCTGTGCCCTTCGCTGGCACGAAAAGAACGTCTCGTTCTTGTCCCACGTTCTACTAAGAGCCGCGACTATTTTAAGGAATAAATGCGACCACGAGCGAAAGGGCATAAGCGGTTTCTTCATAGAATTTCTCTAAACGCGATTAAAACGCAAGATATGCGGAACGGTAGATTATCCGCAGGAAATATCGCGATAGAAATAAGCGGATATCATGAAAAAGTGTCCCGTTCTTTCAGGATGAAATATGTGTCACATTGCTGACTAAATCGCATTAACTTCGACTAATCTGTTCTTTGCAGTTTTCGCTTTGCAAAAATGTTCGTATTTTTTTCATCTCTAACATTGAATTAGATAATTAAATTCCCAAATTATAATTTTACGAAATTAAAATCTATTTATAGAACTAAATAAAGAATATTACTTTTTGTCGTATGTATAATTCAAAAATCGTGAAAAGCGTATTGTATCTCATTATTTATAGTATAAAAATTACTGATACGTTTAAATATTTTAATTAACAAAACATTTTTTAATCAATTAAAATTTTCAAATCGGTTTTAAATCAATGTAGGAATTTTTTATGTAAATGCACAAAGATAAAGTACCTATATAATGTATAAAGTACATAAAAACATTTTTATCAGTGTATAGTGCTGATTGACAAAACAAGCTTGCTTATCCGTGATAAGTTCCAACATGTCTTGCTTTCATGCAGCGAGAATTCGCGAAACGATTACCGGGCGACAGGACGGGAAATGGTTGATCAAAGTGGATGGTTATCGATATTGCAGCAGGGGCCCTGGGTGCTTTGAGAGATGGCATGAATTATTCATTCAGACCCGACCGGGCATGTCAGGATGTCGAAGTTATATCCGACAAACTCGCTATTCCGCTCACATCCGCTGAATTCGCGAACTTTTCGGAAAGGTCGGTTCTCTCGCGAAGGAGGATCCGTATAGATGAGGATCTCTTAGAAAAACCTCCGTCGATAATGAAAAAGGAAGTTTCGTAAATGAAAAAAAGCATAGCTTCTACAAAAGCAGCAATTCACATTTTTGCGAAAATTATCGGTTTGTTTATCTATACATATATCCAAAACGTTTACGAGATCGAAGGCGCAAAATTTGGACGCTGTTTTGTGTAAGCTAACTCCGAGCAAAACAGCTTCGTCCCTTTAATCTATGGTTAATGATGTCTCATATATCGCAGAAAGAAAGGATTCTCTCTCTCTCTCTCTCTCTCTTTCTTGCGGGCTCTCTTGTTCATATTCCACTTATCTACAGTAATATGTTCGTTCTAATTTATGAGTCGGCATCGTACAAAAAATAATAGCCCATTTATCTCACTGCTTTGCATTACTTTTATGGCTTAACCTTGAGCAGCATAGAATATTTTATTCGCATAAAAAAAGATGAGAGAGGAATGAGAAGCTCTGTATATATTACTATGATAATTTAATACTTTCTATATAACAATAGAATACTTGAAAGTTGCTGTTTTAAAGTTTATCTTTGTGCATTTGTATAAAAAATTTGCAAGTATAAAAACATAATTAATTTTACAAAGTTTTCACAACAGGGTGATATTAAAAAATTTCTGCTGAATTGAATTCACAATGTATTAATAAGAATCGTTATAGTCGGAAATGACTGTAGTCGTTATAGCGCGAGCACAAAAGATCGCAATTAAAAGTTAACAACTCGTTAGAGTTGCCTGAGAGCAAAGTTAGTGAAAACAAGTGAAAAGACTTTTAATGAACCAATAAGTGTTTCTAGTAATTTACTGGAAAAGGTAGCACAGTTTGTTGGCTAAAATAAACACGGTATTACATATGTATATTACATATAAAATAATATGCGCAAACGTATCTCCAGCTCTTTCCATTTTTCACAATACTAATGGTTATCACATCGTGACACGCGATAAAAAATGGTTGCATAAATAAAAGAAGAAGCCGTAGTCATCGTACATTCATTGATTATCGTGCGACATTACTCTAATATCAAATGCAGCAATATTCCTATCGTTACTTCCTTGATTCCAGAAAAAAGATGGTTGAATTAATAAATTCAATATCGCAGAAAAGCATTTCTTCACAAAATTTAATTGTTTAAGAACAAAAATAAATATACCTACAAACTTTTTAAATGCTTTAATATAATCGTGGATTTTATTGATAGATTGATTATCAAGTGTGATAGACGATAAGCAAGAAATGTTTCGTCAAAATAATTTTTGGAATTATGATTATCATGGAAAAGTCATTTGTCTCATCAGTCACGAACTTTTAACGATGAAAATCAAGGAATCAATATGACGATTGACGTACGCGGCAGGAAATTACAATAGGCGAATTAAAACGTACATTGACTATCGCCGGCTATGAACTTTATGCGGCTTACACTACCGAGCTATGTTTGTCTCACGGCTGGATATAATGCCCGATAAAATATGTATAAAACCTATTTTAAGTGGACGTGGCCTTTACGCAAACGACAACCGATGTCGCTGTTAAGTCGAAAACGGAACTTTGCAATGTTCCGCGAATTTACATAATTATAGAGGACCTTCAGCATCGCTAATTGCTTCTCACAATGTGTATCTTCGATATGAAACTTGAGTCAAATTTAGCTTCATCCGAGGCAACCACGCAGAAAATAACTAGCTCCGAGTTCGAAAATAAATTTAAAAGAAAGGAAATAAACTTAAAATTGCTTTACAAAGAAAAACATGGAGGAAATACTACGACGGAATCGGCAAGTACTAACGGTATTTATAAAACCTATTATCAAATTTCAGGAACGTGTTCTATTTTTACACTCAGGATAGTGACGTTTACAGTGATTTATATTTTTCATTATAGCAGTTTGAAATCCCTCGCCAAGCTTAGCGTTAATAAACCGAATCTCGGTGTTACGTACGTCACCGAGGGTAACGTACACGACGTATATTAGAGGATGAGCTGTACTCACCTGACGGAGCCCGAAGTCACCAGGAAGGGCATGGGCGTCGGGCATGGACTCAAAGGTGAACTGCTTACGGAGCTGCGGGTGCTGCTCAAAACGGAGTGCGGACACTGCGGCGGGCCTACATGCGGTCCTCCCGCACCGCTTCCGCCTTTGCTAGACGTACGGCCTTTCAGACACGGGATCTTCGGCCATCCGCTTACGTCTTTGCCAGATACCCCTGAAACAACACACACCTCACTGATTATTTTAGGAACAAGCGCCGAAAACCGATGCACTGACGAAACGCGTAAGTACTAGGTATGTCAGCAGCAAATCGTTTAATTAATTAATTAGTCCCAAGAATTGACATATTTCAGATTTTTGGAAAAATGTTAAGTAAACGTTTTGTTAACAAGAGTATAGTTATCGAGCTCTTAATAATCCGAGAATTTCTGACGTATTAAGTTTCAAACATATTAAAAAAGTAAAATTATATAATACAGAATTTTGCATTTAGTTAGTCTGAAAAAAAATTACTTCAACAAAAATTTTATTTAAGGTTTTACTTAGAAAGATATTTAAACCTCAATGTTAGAGCTACAAAAAACGTAATAGTTAATTAAATTGACACTATAAAATGTTGATTGCACAGAATCAACTAACTCTAGAGTCTCATTCAGTGCCTTGTATGTATAAATATAATAAACAGATTATTATAGATTATGCGTCGCAACAAAATATAATCCGAGTTTAAAAGTGTACGGGGTGGTAAAAAAGTTGTTGGTATTTTTAACTACCTCAATGTCATTATAAACAGAAACTTATACTTCTTTTTTAACAGTTTTATTTAGCGAGTTTAAAAATGTAAACTTTTCCTTAACTTCAAGTGGTATGTGCATAAGAGCTTTGAGAATAAAATGATAAACGCATACGGATATATACCACGTTAATGGTAAAAACTTATATTAAATTATTCATCAAAAATTTTCCAGAGTTCAAAAGCAAATTAAATATAGAAAATAAAATGCTTCATTATTTTTTATATTTAACCAACTTTTATTTACGAAAGAATATCGCCAAACTTTAGTTTTAATATACGAGTTTTCTTGCACGTAATAGTAGAAAAAAAATTCAATCGAGAAATCTAGGAAAATCCTATTGCTAAAGTTTTAGACGGTTTAAACAAAAGTTTTAGGGAAAAAACAATCTCTAAAAAAGACTTTTGCCCTTTGACTTTTCTTTGGTATTCATCTGGGAAACCATTATGAGATAATCATGCTGGTATGCGTGCTACACGCCTATCATGCGTACTAGGAGTGTCGTTGCGGTCCTCCCGTATTGGCAGCGTTATTGCAGCGTCAGGATAATGCGGTGTTTAGTATGCAAAGGGGAGCTTTCGCGACCTCTTTCGAATCCACCGCGATTTGAATATACACGGCACTGTTGGTGATTTGACGAGGCGATATGCGTAGAACGTCTCTCTCGGTCGTTTAGATTTCCGTTAAGAGATAGAAACCGAACGCGCATTAGCAGACGAAACGATCGCGTCTTTGCTATAGAGGGTAACCAGATCCGTTCCTCGTTTGACACTAGTTGCTATAGCGTGACTCTAAATAACGCGTGTCATCGTTCGATAAGCAAGATAAAAATTGCGATCACGTTGCGTACTGTTGGAGCACAATTATTTAAAATGCCATTACAAACAAAACATCCGATGCTTTATTTCCGTAACTGTTTGAAAGATTGAAAGATCTTTAAACATCGATTAAACGTCACGTATAAAAAAACTACATGTTAAAAGGACCTGAAAAATTCTAGAACGCATCTCTGAAATATAAATTTGATTGACATCTCGACGTTCGTTAAAGGAAAATCGACTCGGTGCCGATGAAGAAGAAAAAGAAATGAACGTGAAATATAGAATGTGAAGAACGCGAATACATTCTTGAAATTTTGAACCCTTTGTTTTAACGTCGTGTAATTTTGCCAAATTTATTATATACGTCCGAAATTCAGGAATGCTCGTTGAGCATTCCCAGGATCACGGCCGCGCTCGCCAATTAAATTCTAGCTGCCTCCCAACGTCAACGTTGGATAATTCAGATAGGAAGGAAGCCGTTCAAGCCTGGTGCAATGCGGTGGACAAGTACAAGCATGAAATTTGTAACGTGGTCGGACTCTCGACTCGAGAGGGTCTCCACAGAGCGCGGAATACTCGGTTCTGCAATTCGGTCTCCCAACAATGGAGATCAGCGCGCGGCCGACAAAGCCCACGTTTTCGTTCCCAGCTATATGTACGCTTCACGCTCGTACACGTACGAGCGCGAAAAAAAATTATGGCTGTTGCCAAATGCATGACTGCACGGTGATGTCGTAACATCCCCCACGAGGCGAGAAAAAGTCGATGAATAGATGTGCACGATGCTGTGTAACGGTTGCACTCTTCGTCGATAATGTAAGGTGCGAAGTCATTTTATTGCGATCAAAAGAATTTATATAGCAAATATCGGTAATAACCACACTGAGAAAAAAAGCTATTGCTTCAATTAAAGTGGTACCACGGGGTGTCAAAAACATAAGTAGTTCATTCAATTGTATTATTATTAGACCCAATGTCTGCATTTTTAAACCAATAATTCAATCATTGTTTTAATAATCCAAATATTGGGTCTATTAATAATATACAATTGAATGAACTACTTTTTTGGCACCCCGTGATACCACTTTAATTGAAGCAACAGCTTTTTTTTCTCAGTGCATGATATCTATGAAAATATATTTTTAAATGATAAACTTATTGTACTGATAAAATAATTTATAAACCATTTTTCAATAAATGTTATTTTAGATATCCGAAGAAACTTTCTTTTTTTTTCCCTTGCACGTACATTTTTACCTTAGCAGAAAATACTGTTTATGGAAGCTTTTCTTCTCATAATGTTAACAAACTATTTCATAACAAAACTTCACAAATTACTGTGAAGTAAACGAAATTCTAGCTTCCTGGAACTCCCCAAACGCAAATATTCAATATTGTAAGGTAAAAGGTTACGGAGAGAGAGATTAGAGAGTTCCGGATAAATTAATTTTTCCTGAGAGAGGAAATTAAATATAAAATCTTTTAAGTAACATGAAGACTGCGTTGACGTAGGATTAAAAAGGTTTAAAGAGAATTTTGAACATACGAGTTTCAGTAACAAAATTAGTTATCAGTCTTTAGTACAGTTAAAATTAGTAGTCAATCTTTCATGATAATTGTAAAATAAACATATAACATTTAACGCTTCGATTATAATTGTTAAATCTTATAGTATTACCAAGTTATTATCCAAGCCCACGCACTTAACGATTTCAATTATCCTCCTTCGGTCATTCATTACTTTTAATCTGGACAAAAGCTCTCGAGCTAAATTCGATTCATCGGCGTGAGGGTGTGCGAGCATGAATCCATGAATGTTTATGTCGTGCCTAGCCGTCGTGTAGTCGTTGCGCAAGAATCGCTTAATCTCGAAGTCAATAGCCGTCACTCCACTTCCGTCAGAATTTCCCGAGCTGCGTAAAGCCGGACAATAGCAGAAAAGAATGACGCGACGGTGGAATACTGGATATTGCGCCATCGTGTCGTCGGTACAAATCGCACGGACAATAAGAGAAGAAGAAGTCACAATCCGGAGGCCGAAAGTATCGGAAAACCGTTCGATATTCGTCTCGGGATGAGGTCTTCGTAGAGAGTTTCGAAGAATGACGAGGAGGAGAACGAAATGGCGAGGCCTGGAAGCGACAACCGCTGGGATTTGTTCCTGACCAACGTCCAGAATCTCAATAAACTCGCGGCGAACCGCCAATCGATTACCAGCATCCACGTATCTGTGGATATGTCTCAGATTCATTCGTCTGTCCTTTTAATTGAAAGCGACCGAAGTAAAAGAAACGACGGTTGTTTCAATTTCGGAACATTATTACATAGAAGCGATTTAGAAATTAAAAAGTTGAAACGAATCAAGTGTCAAACCATCACTCTACTTATAATATCTATTTTATAAAGTATCGGAAAGAATAAAGAAGAAATAGAGAAAGAATCTCTATGCATGTGGTGCTTTATCTACTACGCGTTATAGATTTTTCATACATTTTTCATACAGTTTTTATATAGGGCAACTAATTTTTTTGTTAATAAATTTAGAGCTGACCTTTCTTTTCTAACGAGAATTTGATTAAGTATCTATCTTCTTGGCAATTTTTGAATTGTTAATGCTAATATGCATATATTTTACATTTATCAGAAATCGTTGAAGACAAATTGTAACGTATATGCCTGTAGATACCTGTAGTACCGAAATAACACCATTTTAACTCTGCTTAACCGACTGACATAGTTGATTGGAATAGGTCGAAAGAAGCCGAAGGTGGTGTTCCACGATTCGGCCGACGGCGGTCAGCGTTTTAATTGGCTGGCCGGGCATCGCCGAAAAGTGAGGGCGACCCACTTTTGGCAAAGGCCAAGACTAAATCTACCGGCTAGCCCGACGCTGCGCTATGCCATATTAATCACCCCCCTCCGGTTATCTCTAACCGCGCCAGGGTTGGCGTGCCCCTGCAGTGCACGATAAACCTGACCTTTTAGCGAAATAAAATATCCCATCAGGTCCGACGATTGCACGATTGAGCGATGCGGCGAAACGCGTCCTCGTAAAGGATCAATCGGCGTTTAAACGACGATCTGGTAAATGGCAAACTATTTGCGAAATATGCTTGATCGCCGCTGGCGGAATTAATTCAGCTCCTCGAAGGGGAAAGATGTGCGGGACCGCCAATTCTATCCCCTATGGAAGTAGTTACTGTAGCTATGCTAACGCATTTGCGGGAAATGGAGTCGAAACTTCGGGATCCTGATGGAATAATTGAGAACCTAGCGTAGAGAAAGTTGAAAGTGGTAATTTCGAAAAGGCTATTCGCATATAGATGCAATTTATGAAGATATTTACGAAATGTCAAATATCACAGAGAGTGTTTTTTCAATTTTTATTTTCAACGGGCAAACAAAATATTATTCTCATAAAAGTTTACTCAAAATTTTACTATTGTGGAACTTGGAAACGGTTATTTTGTTATCATTGTAGTATTAAAAGAGCCAGTAAGCTTCTTTTAAGCTTTCCCATGCGCGGATTATCCGACCTTCATTTACGGATAAAATTCACTGATGCATTATGGCTTATCATCTAGTACAATAGCCTTATCATACAGGTAGCATCGTATAATCTGGCACAGGTATTACCTTGCTAAAGTAATGTAATAACGCGGAATATGTGTGTATTGTTTGCAGCAATTTAATTACAACGCTACAATTAATATTCTAATTAACAGAATGTCAGAGTGGCTTAATTAATGAAATGTGATTATGCAAAAGACGTTTTAAAATATAAAATAAAATTATGATGAATAATGAATGTAAAGTTACGTTTTCACGTGTCTAATTAACCTCGTTTATTCAATTTAACGTAATCTCGTTAAAGTTCTGTAAAATTTTTGAAGTCAGTCCATTATATCGAATAGCTCCATCAGATTTAATCTGCAAATCGAAAAAATCTATCAAATAAAAATCTACTAAGCCCTAACTAAAGAAGAAGTTTCTCCTTCTAGTATTATCCTTAGCTTCTAAAGCTCGGCTCTTCCGGGAAGGGATTTTCAATTCTCTATAATCCAGACGCGACCGAATCCTCCATCTACTTTTGCAGAGGAAATATCGTCTCCGCATTTCCCAAAAAATTCGCAAGTGAAAAGAGTGACGTCCAACGCAAATTATATAACTGACCAGGAAACCTACGTCGATGAAACGTTCGACCGCTATATTCATCCGAGACAATTTGCCTCGCACTCCAGCACCTCGCCGGTCTCTTTCTCGCGTCGTCTATTCGCCTACGGAAAACCTTTCAATACTTGAAGAACCGGAGAAAGTCAGACGGTAAGTCGCGTAGGTGGGTACCGTGGGTACGCTGGTAGATATAGAAGAAAAAATTGTATCGACGCAACGTTTACACGCGGCCCTGAGAACACGGCTGCAACATCTGTCGTCTAAATTGTGGGACACTGCCAATCGTCCGTGCTCCACACCTGCATTATATTTTGAATATTGAAACAACGGAATGACATTTTCCATGCACGCGCCAGACGGTTACGAAACAATTCGTGCACGCCGATGTATCATCTTGAGAACGGAAAGTTTTTTTGTACTTTTTTTTCATTATTTCTTGTCAGCATTGCATTAATGCGCATTAATGCAATGCTGACAAGAAATAATGAAAAAAAATATTTAAAGTTCATATATTTCTCAATCTAGCAGTTCAATCTACCGAAAATTAATGGATAGCGTGAGTTTATTAAATTCGTCGTTTCGTGAAATCAAATAAGCAATCTAAAGCACTAACTTCTCGGTAATTAATATTGGATAAAGCAAATTGAAAAGGTTTTACGATCGCAATAGCAACAGAAGGGCTAACAATAAGTACAGCCTAAGAGAAGTCAATTATAGTATAAAAGCTTTTAGTCTCTGATTGGCCTTTCTATTTCTACTTCATTTAATATTAGCGATCCATCTGTCTACGTCCCACTACGGATTATAGCTCTACAATCCGAAATGATTTGTCTGTGTGACATATATACATACATACTGAAGTCTTATTAAGATCTTACTAAAACAAACATTTAACATTAAAACAAACATTTGATTTCCGTTTACAAGTTATTTGAACATATGTTTTTAACACTAAAGTTACCGACAATTTATATATACTTATTTCTACCAAACCGGATTATATGTAAAGAAACGTGAAATCAATTGAGGAAAAGCAATAACATTGAATGCAGAATTTTTAATCAAAAGTTTAAAAACAGTTATTTGACCGGCGGTGGTAGTTTTAGTGTTAATCAAAAGTTTAAAAACGGTCATTATACCGGCGGTGGTAGGTTTAGTATTAAGATATTAAAAATAAAATTTCTGGATTTGCGTTGTTTCCTTCAAACTACTGATCCATACTAACAAAGAAGATATACAGCGTGTAAGTTTGCATTGTTTAATGATATATGGCTAAAAATAGTTTATTTCAAAACGTATGGAAATATGCAATTTATTTTGCTGACGTTTATGGGTTTACGAAATGCAGAAGTTCAAAGGTCACATAGGAATATTAAAATATGAGATATAAGCAATTTAATACATTATATAAGTTTGCCATTACATATTTACAATTTGCAAATATGTACATTAATAATAGCATATGGGTAACAATAACAATTTACATTGAGCACATTGTATAAAAGACAATATGTTACAGGAATAAATATATACAGACAACGAGAGGCGAAATAACAGCAGAAAAACAATGTGCAAATGCTGGCAGGCAATTTTAAAAGGTAAAATTTTATAAAGTTTTGTACGTCAGCCAAAACGGACATCACTTTTCGAGTCATCTATGCATGTGATTTCTGTGAGTCATGGAATTACCGTGATACATTGGTTTCTATGCAATGTGTTCATTGTAAAAATTGTTATTGTTAACATGTTGATGTATGTAAAGTGCATTAAATCGCTCATACCCATAGTAGTTTAATGTATTCCTATGACCTTTGAACTCCTGCAATTTCTGAAACTATGGACGTCAGTCGAAACAAATTGCATATTTGGACATGTTTTATAAAATAAGCAATTTTTTTAACTATATCATTGAGCAATGCAACTTACATGCCCTTCCTTGTAAGTTAAATCAGAAATAAAATACGAGTAACTAAGAGTTAATGGAATCACAGATCAGTCGTTTATGAGCAGAGTGCCCTCGCGAGGATCTAAGAGTACGCTTTTCATCGGACGTTCTTCGATAATAATAACCGTCGCATTTATCTTCCGTGACGTTCACGGATGCCAGTAAAATACGAAATGCGATTAGACGAAGGGCGAAGCGCGGTAACGACATTATCTGACGTCGCCATAGTGTACTCGTTAAGAGGGGCGGGCAGAAAGGGGTTAAAACGGAGAAAACTCACATCGAGGAACGAGAGGGAGGACGAGATACGGACGTACGAGGAGAAAGAGGAGCAGAATCGGGGGCAGCAGATGTCATGGACTCTGCGCGACCCAGTTTGCCGTGTCCTGTACAAACTAGCTCGCTAATGCTGTTGCTAAACCACCATCGACAACCGCCGTCGATAACCCCCCGGTTGGCAGTCAGCAACCCATGTCGATGGCCTTAACGTTACTGCAGTCTATTGCGACAATCGCCTGCATCTTTTATTGACGATTGGTCACCTTCGCCCAGCCGTTTCCGTTTCGCAAGATAGAGTGTGCACACGGAAAGAACGGTTTTACTAAGCTATTTAAAAAATTAGCCAGATACAGATCTGAAAATAATTTTGTTGGACCATTAAAATAATTATGTAGAACGCTCAAGCATAATGATATTGTTACAAAAAATTTTAACATTCTAGCAATTAGCTTGAACGTTCTACATAATTATTGTGATGGTCCAAGAAAATTATTTTCAGATCTGTAACTGGTTAAATTTTTAGATACTTTAGCAAAATCGTATTTTCCGTGCAGCGCAAGTCAACATCTACAAAAGAACTAAATCCAGAACGCCTTTGCCTTGGCTACGAATTTTGAAAGAACGTGCCAATTTCCGTGTAAAAAGAAGAACGGTCTACATTCTTCCAGAAAGCGTCATCTATGGCAAAGCTGTTATTCTCGCAAAAAATTTTGCGCACGGAACAGTTACATTGAGAGCAACGTAAATCTAACTCTGTAAACTCTAACAATCTCAGAAATCTTCGCAAACAACTGATTCGTATAAATTACGTTGCACATAGGTATATATGTAGGAAACTGTAAACCGATCCCTTGCTTCGATACTTCGCAGCAGGTGTATCGCACAATTGAATCCTGCCGCATGAAAAATGCATTCGATTGCGTCATGGAGACGACCTGTGGCTGTCGATTGAATTTCACCTTGTGGTCACTTCGTCTTTCCGCCCCACGTCGATGTCTACGCGTCGCGATTACGCGATTTGCGTTCGTGCTGCGGCGATGCACCAAGGTTGCGCTTCTTGCAGACGAGCCTGTCGCCGCGGCGAATTTACATTTAGATCGAGATGCAATCGGTCTGTCGCCGAACGAAGTCGACAACGGACGTGCGCCGGTTTTCCGCTTCGTTTCCGACGATGGCAAAGAGAGATCGTTATAGGCGCGCAATATATGTCGACTCTTCCTTTCCTCCTGCTTCTCGCGAGGGGCAGGGCTTCACGCACCGTCGGAGACGCTCTCGCAGGAAAATTGCGTACGAACTTATCGCCGAGTCATACTCCGCTTGCGCTGCGCGGAGATCGAATTTGCGGAGAGTTTCCGACAACGACGAGACGAATTTGTCGAAGCGTGAACGCTTCGAGATATCCGTGTTAGCACGGAAGATAGCAAACTTGCAAACAATCTGTAAAAATATACAGAGTGTACCAGAAGCCCTCCGATCTTAATTTCATCAACGGATGTTCCCCAAGCTGATTTTTCTCTAACTAAAACATGACGGCTCAAGCTTGTATAAAAAATGTTAATAAAAATTATTGTTTATCATTCTCCGATATTCACACTGTTAAAACTTATTTCGTAATTCGAGGATTCAAGTAATAAAATAAAAATACGTTTTCGATATCTCTCGTGTGTCCTAAAAAAATATTTTAAAAAGTTTCATGTTTTAAATTTTGTTCTTCGCAACTTAGATTCGTGTCATCGTCGAGTTCACTTTTGTTCCTTCGTTTTTCCTTTTCGATTTCCGGTCGCGTTCGAACTAGCGTTACTCAAAGACGGAAATTTGAAAAGCGCGTCGCCGGTCACGCTTTCCATGCCATCGCCCTGATTGTCTATCCCCAGAGACCCTCGCTCGCGTTTTTTGTGCGGCCTCTTCCGCGAGACAAGCTGTATTTAGCCACGCTTCGCGGAGCCAGACGTAATTTCGTCGTCTCGTCGTAAAGCATTGGTAGCAGTTGTCGTTACCGTACGCCGCCGTGGAGAACGAGATTTCTGTTTTCGCACGACGAGTGCTCGTCGTGCTTGAGATTACGATGGTGGTTCTAAAAGCGGTATCTCATATTACTCCTCAAACAAAGCACGCGTAAGTGCTTGTTTGAAAAGTACTGCCGCATAACTCACATCTAAAAACGCCAGTCAACATAGGATTGGTAAGAAAAATAGTTCTTAAATCGTAACAATTGGAAAATTAATCAGAAAGTAGACTATTATTTTTTTCGAAGTTGTATATCTATAGTGTGTCGTATATATCTATAGTGTGCAAACAAGTTAAAATTCAGTAATTCGAGAAAATCACGTTCTAAGTTTCAGCATTGACATTGTTTTAATTTTATGGCAATTACCCTAACAATATCGGGTGTACAACTAACAGAAATATTTACTTATAGGTACTGTGTTACACAGTATAGGTCAAATTATAGTAATGGTCTAACATGGTCTTTTTGTAGTTATACTGCATAGAATAATTTTAATATAATTTCAATGTAATTTTAATATAATTTTAACAGAAATGAGTTAGACTATTTAAACCATTAAATAAAGTTCATAAAAATATCTGTAGTTATGACTTTGGTTCTCATTTTCGCAAAATTTCGACCTATACTCGTTTGCCCACACATCATAGATATAAACCAAGTAATTTCTATTTTTTTAAATTGTGAATAACCTTTTCTCGCAAATTTTAATTTTGAAGGATAAATGTATTAATATCTGAACTTTTAATAGAAATACTATCATCACGTTCCATCTTTTCCGCCCGTTTTCAATCAAACACGGTAATAAATTCAGAATCGTTAATTCTCATGCATGAAATAATTTGATATCCATAAATATTCAAATAAGGATATCAAGGTTATTAAATAATTTTAAAACATTTCATATTTGTCATAATTAATTGTCTTTCTACAAGTTGGAAATTACAATTTTTTCGCAAGACTATAATACATTAGAAGATTATTTCAAAAAGTCTACATCTACTTCGAGTATTCAAACGAGAATATCGCGGTCATCGTCAGTATGAGATTTCTGGAAAACGATCAGTCTCGCAAGGACCGCACAAAGGGTGTATCCGAGCGCTACCAAAAAGAAAATAGAGACGAGAACTCGTTCTTGATAGAATAGACTAAGCTCCTTTGGCGTACGCGATGAGATGTCTGCGAACGTATAGCGCGATGCTCCGGATGTGCCGAGAATGTGAGACGCATGAAAAGGAACGCGACTGAATCGACGAACGCACAAAGAGGGAGAAAAAGAGTAGTGATCCACACAGGCTGAAATTAAATGGGCGGAACTGAAAGTGATGCACGCGCGTCGCACTCCGTACGCTCCGACCCTGGATGCAAAGAGCTTTTTTTTCGAGGCTTCTGCACGACGAGAAACGATCGACCCTTGGCAACGTGAAATCAATCTTTCTCTAAACTTTCCCTTATATGCGCGACGCTTACCGCTAGAATTCTTCTCCGAAACGCATCTTCACTCGAATGCACCGGTGTGATTATCTCTTTCACGTAACTAAGCAACTACACGCGCGCTCAAATTAAAAAAAGGAAAGAAATATTGGAGAGAGAGAGAAAAGAAGATCCAGAAAGTTTTTTATAAAAAATTTCCGAAATGTAGCGAAATCGTAATTTAAACTTAAATGAATGGTATCTTTTAGGGAAGAAAAAAATAAATAAATGAAGTCTCGTAATAAAAAAACATCGGCATTGAAAGAATTACACGGCCGCACGCTGCGTAAAGCGCGCGAAGGTCGATGCCTGTAATCTCATCAACGATAACTTTATTTCCTTAACGTAATCAGTCTCCTCACCCGCGAACACCGACGCACTTCGTAATATCTGGGATATCATCAGCAGCAAACGCCGCGTTTTCCGCTGCATTCGAGTGTGCATATTCGATTAGCATAATTTTAACGCTCTACGGCGATGTCTCGTCGATTTACAACGATATTTCGTTCACTCAGTGACTTGCACGTACAATGGAAAAAAGGCGATCAAAAGGGAGATAACTGTCATGTTAACTTCACCCTATTTTCAATCGTTCATATTTTATCACGTTAAGTGACACGTCATAGAAGAATCCCCTCGAAACAGACTATCGACTTGTTTTGTGGGATAATATGCTTCCTAGGTTTCGCGCATCGGCGAAGCTTAAAAATTGTAAAGCGAGCCGCGATATGAATCACGTTACGATGGAACGTCTCGCACAAGGGGGTACGCAAAAGCGACCTTCGGCTCTAATAAGATTTTATTGCGTGCTACGCCGCGAAAGAAATTGCGACTGGGCAATCAGTCGAGTTCCAAGCTTTGCGACCCGAATAAATCGACGTCATGTAGGAACGAATGGGAAAACTACCTTGAGGCTAAAGTAAGAACGTACGTACGAAGAATATTGATGGAAACAAGAACTATATCGAACCGGAACCACATTTTCTCGTATTGTTCATATCAGTTGACATATATTTGCTCATATAAGTTGACATATATTTGTTCATTACTAAAAAAAACTCATTATCAAAAATTATATTTATTTTATAAAAATAAAATCTGTTAACTGTATACTATACATTTATATATAATGTCGTAATAATTACATATATTTTATAAAAATAAAAACTGTTACCTATACTATATATTTGTATATAATGTTGTAAGAATTTTAATAAACATACGTATCTTCCTTCCATCATCTTTTTATTATAACACGAAATACGATTCTTTTAAATAGAAATACGTAACAATTCTACTTTAGAGTTTGCAGGAAACATTAGGTTGGTTCGTGTCTAGCCACAGACATGTACGCGAAGAGACTGGCCGCCTTGCAATTTTTATTACCGCTGCACCGCCAAGTTCCTATCTGCAGCAGCAACTGTCACATACGGGCGTTGCAGCAACAATTCTCTCTCAGAAGTTCGTGTCTCCCGTCAAGATGCGACTAGCGCGAGCTCTAAATTCCCGGAGCTTCCTGAATTTTTGACGCTGCGCTGCGCATCCGAGACTTGAAAAATTTAGGCCTTCGAATCCGCAATGTCCATCAATCGCAAAAATAACCGCTTGCATACGCGCTCAATCTGTAACCGTCAAAAGTTGTTCGACGGTGATCTGACATCCCGATATCTCGGCACCAAATTTTATCCCGTCTGTCTCTCGGAATCAAGCAACCGATAACTTTCTTCGACATCCCTATCGCTTCTCACGGTTCTCCTAAGCTTAAGTCCTGAAAGTAAAGAGACTTTATCCCTCGCCAAAGATTTGCTATCGGGCGATTCGACGCAACTTTTCGATCTCTCGGCGGTTGAATGCGGAAACTTGTAGCATTCGCGATGCGCGCGATCGACCCACGCAATAATCTGATAGAGTCGTATTAGCCTGAATTCCGACAATCCAGTTAGCTAACCTACTCCTCGCCCTGCCTGATCCAGCCTCGTCCTGAATTCGAAGCAATTGGCACGAACTGGCACGTTCGCGACGATAAAATAACATAGGCCGATAGATTTCCTAAGACGGTGCTGTATAACGAAGTCGTAAAATAGCGAGGTATCCCATAACTTCGTTATTACGATCAGCTAAATCAATTATTGATATATCAATCAGTTAATATAATTGACACTCGTCTTGTAGAAGATTTATGGAGATTTAAGAAAATTATCAGATACGGCTAAAATAAATAATCGTCTAAAATAGTAAAAACAAAGTTAAATAAGGCGAACAACAGTCAACTATTCGCCAACAGCATTCTAACATTGATTGTAGATGGATTGTAGATTTAACTCGGCTACGCGTATTTTTCGCAAAAAATGGATCGTACCATTTAGTTGTAATTTTGACAGAACGTCTATAAAAAGTGTAATGGCATCGCGTGACACGACAATAATGACGATGTTGGAAAGCGATATCGAGATCTTTTCTCGAGAAACATTTTAGCGACTATTCTGCTCTTCGGAAAGGTATTATCGAAATTGCTAGCGCGTTTATCGTCGTGCGAACGAAGAGATAATTGCACACGTCAAACGATCACGAGACATCGCAAGGACTCTGAAAAAAACGCGAAATGAGTTTCGGTGTTCACGCGACAGTATTTACACATAATAGCTTACTTTGTCTTCAGAAGCGTGTCGATGTATTTGCGATAACGATGAAGCAAACAATGGGAGAGTTTCCTTTCATTGTAGAATTCTTCAAAAGATTGAATTCTAAAGTAAATACTGATATAAAAATTATTATAAGAACTGAACAAACAATAGGCATTTTGATAAATGCAGTAAAATAATAAGAATATGTGAACGCAAGTAAACTAAAAATTAAATTGAAATTAATTTTAAAATTATTTTTAATTTAATTTTTAATCTTAATAAAAATAATTTAAATTTAAATTAAATAAAAATCATTTTAATTTAAAATTATTTTTAATTAATTTCTAATTTTTAATTTTTTAAATTAATTTTAAACAAATAATAATTCAAGGCAATTAATTATATAAACTAAAATAACTTGGACTGATATGAAGTCGATTTTCTCTTAATCTCTCTCAATTCGGATTTTAATCGACTAAACTAAATTATGCTATATCATCGCAAATCTCTTTCTTATCTCAATTTGAGAGATACTTAATCTACACAAAACTTTCTTTTTTAACGAATAAATAACACCATTAAAATCGACTCACCGAGCATCTTGATACCTTGGACCGGACTCAGAGGGTAGAAATCCCCGTGAAGTGGGCAGTGGAAGCCCACCCTGCGCTCCCTCCGCCTCGCCCGTCTCGTGAGCGTGCAGAGTAGTACGCCGAGCGCGAGCATAAGGGCGCCCACAACTATGCAGATCGGCCCCAGGATACGGGAATTGCCGGTAAAAGCAATTCGTGCGGCGTACGAGTTCTTGTCCTCGTCCTCGCCGGGGCCGCGATAAGAAGCAGCTGTAAAACGAATCGGAAATTAATTATGGAAGTTAATTAAATAGCGACTATTAAGGTGATTAAATTACAACTGTCTTCTTAACATTTTCTCACATTTTTCAACTATCTATTTTTCATTCTTTGACTAATTGTATTTTACAATTAAAATGAAAATAAGTTCTCATGTACATTAATTCCATTAATTATGTATATATTACAATTTATATATACATTTATGTACACTGAGAAAAAAGTACTTAAAAATTTATTTTTATGAAATAAGATTTATTTAAATACGGCGAAATGAAATTTTATTTCTAGCAAATGAACCATCTAATGAGAAAAATTAGCTATATTCCGTCATCATAGCTAAATTTAGCTATGATGACAGAATATACATTTCTGTGAAATATACCTAATTTTTCATTAGATGGTTCATTTTCTAGAAACAAAATTTCATTTCGCCGTATTTAAATAAATCTTATTTCATAGAAATAAATTTTTAAGTACTTTTTTTCTCAGCGTATGTACATGTGAATCTACAATAAAGTATAATCTATTTTAAAATTATTAATGTAGTTAAGGCTCAATGATATAAAATCTAAAGAAACCAGGAGGAACAATTTACAAATTTATAAATTGTTTTGGTTCAATAAACAACATTTTTGTGCGCCCCGATATCGGCGTTGGCTCATATATTTGGCTTCCTCCTGGTTTCTTTAGATAATCTATTTTTGTTCCTCTAATGTTGAATAAGGTGTTAAAAGATGATAACTCTTAACTGTGAGAGTGATTAAACGACCTAAGTTGTTCAAATACGATCTCATTGTGGTTGATTTTCGCGGAAGTGCGGAAGTGGATTCGGATTTGAACGAAGGCTTTACGTTCTCTCTTCGCATGTTTCTTGTATAATACAGCAAAGCCGCTTCGCACTTTGCGAAGCTTCGTAATCGCGTTAGTTCGAGAAGGTTCGAACTGGTCTGAACTACCGGCATTGACTACGACGCGAATGCGAAAACTTTTCTAGCGAGAAGTTTTGTATACCTAAAGGGGGAACTCTGTGTATGTTATAATAGCGCTCGTCTTATCCTCGCCAATTGCGAAGCGAGAATGTCACGGCATATTTGGAGAGAAAATGTGCGTCTGCAAAGTAACGGAAATCATGAACATAAATACATTCGCCGCAGAAAGCTCGCCTTCGAACATATTTTAATCGATAACGCTGGTGAAACGCTTCATAGGCGGTCAGCATGCGCAGATCCGACGAACTTCTCTTCGCATTTGTCTTATTTCGCAAAGATAAGCAAATATAAATGCAGTCACGCGATTAAAATGAATGAATAAATAAAATAATACAAATACATTTTATCTATAATCTATTTTATCTTATTATTGGAATGTAAATTCTTAAATCATTCTGGCTCTACATTATCATTTGTAATATTTAATAGAAAATTTTTAATTTAATATCCAATTTCAATTTTTATATTAAACAAATATTTGAAACGTAGATTAAATACAGTAATGTCGATAAATTCCAAGTAACGAATGTTTTAATATTAAATTTAATTGATAAATGTTATGAATACTATGCGTTTAATATACAAAATTAATTTCTTCTTTTTTTCAATATTTAATATATTATTGTTATAAAAATATAAGTTTACTCTCTAAAATAAAGATTAAAGTTAGTGATACGGATATATTTCAAAATGTATAAATAAAAGTGATATATACAATAATAAGTGATACAATAATTAAATTGAAAAATATAAAAGAATATAAAAAATATAAAAACTTATCAATCTTAAATAAATTATAAACTTACAAATTTAAGAAAAGGCGAGTATAAGTATACTGTTGTGCCACATTTACAAAATTCAGTGTTTTATATTCAAAGTATGTAAGTATCTATTCAGTTCCGTTTAGTAATAAAAATTCTCGTTCCACTTGACTCTATCAAAGGGGACTTGACTCGGCGCGATAAACGTAACAAAGACATTAACGCGGCACGAGTAACCGGTAAAGACGGAGCGATATCTGGAGTGTCCAAGAGGAAGAGAGAAGTACAGAAACAACGAAAGGGAAATGGGCTATTGGACCGGTCTTGGCGCGGCGACGGCAGGAAAAAAGGAAGACGAGAAGGGAGGATAGACCGGTTCTGATAAATCGGTTGGTAACAACTCTCGGCACCTCGTATGTGAAGAAACGTGGCTGAGAAGTGACGGCGGGAAATGTTACGGGCCAGCTGTTGCTTGGTGAACAGTCTGGGCCCCTCTTCCATTTTTCGTCTTCTTTTTCTTCCTCTTCTTCCCCGCGATACGAAAGCTGTATCTATCTCCGGGGTCAGTGCCCCGACGAACGAATTACAGTGCCTCGCGAATTAATTCAACGAGTAAGAACGTGAAACTAGACTCTCTCACCTTCGAAGAGATCTCGAAAGTCTTCCGCCGCGTATTATTATGTTAATGATTAATATTAAAGTTTACTTTTCAAATACCGCTATATCTAAAATAACTTGGTAAACTCACGCATTTCCGAATAATATTCTTGGATGTTTTTTATATGGTATATATAATATTGACTTATATAATATATAATATAACATAAAATTGATATTAATTGATTAATATTAAAATATTATATTATATTTACAAGAAATTTTAAAGCTTTCTTCGCCGAAGGTGCTATTATCATGGCATTAATATTCACGAGCATAAAATAAAATCAGAGCAAGCTTAGCTGCAACGTAAATTATTACGAATTTACGATTTAAATGCATCGCATGCTGCTCGCCAAATTTCAGATATTTGCGTATAGCTTGCACGACTGTACTACTGCTTCAGCTTACTTAATATGGCTTCCTTCTCTATGTAATTAATCCGCTTATAGAATGTCAGTAGAGGCTTCAGTCCGATTAGTATGTAACAGTGAATATTGACTCAGGAGATATCTCTTCGTTACATTCACTGTCGACAACATGTTGACAGTCACGCAACTTGTTCAAAATATATCTCTTTTTCATATAATCTCAGTTTTGTATTATTCTTCAATTATTATCATAAACGAATAAAAGATTTTCAGAGTTCTAAACGAAAAGATCTTTACTTTCAATATAAAATTATTTAATTTCGAAACTCTTTTGATAACCAAAATAAGATTAGTGAGAAGTTCGTTTTCTTCATATAGTTACAAATATAATTTATCTTACGATAAAAATAACATTTTTATATATAAATAATATTAAAAAATTAAAGTATGCAATAGTTTCTAATCAATTTTTCGTCTAATCTGTCCGCGAATTAATAGGAAAGACAATAGTAGCATTCCCTGTATACATGGATATTGTAAAACAAATAACAAATACGATCGTTAATGCTGAATAAATATGATCCAGAAGACCTACTTTCTCGTTAAGCGATAATAAATGATTATGATATCTCATAACAAAATAAACACTGATTCTCCTTTCTAAGCGACCCACATGCGATTACAGAGCCTATGCTTTCTCTGAAATGGAAAGCTTGAGATTATTCTCATCCGCTAAATCACGCCGTGACACGTTCTCCATATCAATATAAATATAAGCGCACGGACAAATATAAGATAAGTTAGAAGTAAAAGTCTGAAAATGATAGATGATAGTCCATGCGCAGCGCCGCCTGACATTGCGAAAAATTATGTATTATCGAAGTCGTAAATTAGAATGAAACCCGAAACGAGATATTTCTTCGTCCGATGATGTTTGTTCGGTATAAGTCACATCAATTCTCAGTCAGACCGTCAAAATTACGCCGCCGCGAATTTTGCAGGCCGATCATGAGATGCAAATGCGAATGCAAACGACGCGTTACGAGATAACGCGGAAAAAAAGAAAAATTAAGGGATCGGTGAATATTCAAGAGTCCCGCTCGCCCGGTATAACTATTGTCCGGCACACTGTGTGCTTTTACAGTATCACAATTTATACGAGTGCACCTCTAATTGTAACCGCGAAATTATGCAACGCGCAGTTAAAACCCCTGCAGCGGAAAATCTTGCAAAAATATTTAGGAAAAATGAATAAATCGTATTTATCATTTATTTGTCATTTGTAACATTCCCCGATGAATCTGTGTCATTTGTACTGCATTTTTAATCCATTTGATATCACATTTTATTTATCTAGCAAAACGAATGTACCTCCAAGCGTGAGATGAAAGTTATGTTTTCGCGTCGGATCTACATCGAGAATGCGGTCTGTGATTTTAGAAAAAACCATGTAACGGAATCTACAAAGGCGTGCAACGTATTTTGTAAAGTAAGCGTAACGAGGCGTCGCTTTGACACAGAATACATTTAAAAAAAAAACAATGTTCATGACGATTTTAAAGACGCTCTCTGTAATATCACGAATATTAGTTTCGCGATAAATCCAGCCTTTTTACTTGCACTTTCTATGTTTGTGTATTTATAACGCAACGCATATTACCTTCGCTAAAGAAGACAGACGTAATTTCAAATAAACAAAACGGGCGCAGACAAATATACAAACCAGTGAGTACGGCGCCGACAAGCATGAAGAGAGTGCCAAACGCTGGAAGGGCGATCTGACAGTTCGCCGCTATCACCACGCCGGCCACCATCAAGCCGCCCTCGATCTTCTCCACCCTCAACCGCGATATGGGGGTCGGGCATTTCAATTTCGCGCCCAGGCCACCACCCAGCATTCCCTCCTCGGCTGCCATGCTGCCGGTCCTGCAACAACGAGCGAGATTAATTACGATAGTTGTAATAAAGGCTGCCCAGTGAAAATTGCGCGGATGAGTGATCATCCACTAAACTGTGGGTGGGACATTCCTCGTGAAATTTTAAACAGGAATGTGTACCACATATATAATCAGAGACTTAATAACGACGCATTAGTGATATAATTTTATTATGAGTAGCGATTTATAATGTAAATCGCAAAATTTCAACAATAATATTTTGCAAATCAAATAAAGGATAGAAGGTAGAAATAAAAGATAAAAAATTAGACTCAGCTGGGATTTAAATACAGGACCTATTGCATTTAAAGCAAGAGAGAATACCCCTGAATCATTAAAATCCTCTCAAAAAAATGTTTATTACTGTAATAAAAAAATTCATTTTTAAAATTTATGTTTCGTTTTTTCCACAATTATACCGAGTTTGTAAAGATTTGCAATAAAACAGCCAAAAAAAATTGGGCTCAGCCGGGATTTGAACCCGGGACCTCTCGCACCCAAAGCGAGAATCATACCCCTAGACCACTGAGCCGCTCGCTCGTTCTTTGATAATAAACTGTTAAGTATCACTACAATTACTAATTTCCATTAATATAACAATTAAAATATGCCTATAATAAATAGAATTCTATTTTTTAAATTTAGACAAGAATTAATAATTACAAATGATATAATTTTATATAATTTATATTAATAATTTTATATTTTAATGCACTGTGGATCTTTATACTTAAGAGATTATCACCTAAAACTTTTTAAAATATATAATAATTACATAATAATATTCTAAATAAAAGTGTAAAGTAAACTCCGTTTTAGATGTGACTTTGCATGGCAAGTAGATTTCATACGATAGATCCTGCGCTCTCCGAACATCTCATGCATCATTCTCCTTCCGACGATCAAACTTAGACATCTTATTCACGCTTCAAAACTCCATAAGGAAGAATAGCTTCCTCATAGACACGTCCGACCTTTTCAGCTATGATGAACGATTAGAGCGTAAAATTGCATGAAGGTTCGTTCCCAGAAAATTGTAGCGTTTACACGACGGAATAATTGAATCAATCAGCCACCATCGTATGCAGCTGCTAATTCGACGTGGAAGCCGAGACTCGATAGCGTATCTTCATAGGGGCGGGGTAATTAGCGCGAATACCCATTGCGGATCGCTGATCTGACAAATAGCGCCGGTTCCGGCCGAGTGATGAAATGACGGTTCTACTAGACCGCGCCAACCGCAGTATTCACAATCTTAATTTAATGACCCGCCTTTCCCGTATACATAATGTATCATCAGTAAACAGTAAATTTGCAAAACAGTGCGCAGAAACGAGAAAACAATTGCGTTCTACATTTAGGTACATACAATATGACAGAAAAATTGCAGAGAAAATGCAATCAACTAAGGCTGCGGAGAGATTAATTAAAGGCACGTGAGATAAACGACGAAGAGAATTAGTTTCGAATATTGCGACAACACACGTGCGGCATTTACATGGCCGGCCGCGGTACAGCATTGTCTTCATTATGCAACGTGACGGGTGTATTCGTTGGGTACATACGTGAAAGCGCGTTGTACCCTACGGTCCTAACAGTATTTTCGATGAACAACTTTTAATGATAAACAACGCGGAATAACGTACATCGATAACTCATCACTTTCGCCAAGATAATCCCTTATAGTAATAATAGACGCCGAGCTGAATAGAACGGATAACGTAAAATTTTTATGATAAACTGTTACGACTCAACAAATAAGAGCGGCTGTGATGCAATGCGCGTTTGATATAACATAGACATAATTTTCCATTCATATAAGTATATTTCTTCGCACGTGCACTTTCTATTTACGTGTATCCTTTTAAAACGTACATCCAATTAGCAAGCGAGAGTTCTCTCGAGAGATGATATTTATCTTTTTCTGTTCTTTTGATTGAAATTTTCAATCAAAGTAATTTTCAAAGAGATCTCAATTTATCTTTGCGCAAACACTTCTCGAAATAGTCTTTTTTCTCCTTTAGTCTCCAATTTTATAAAATCATAGATTAACTGGCGTTAATTCCATCAGTCTGAACTTAACGCCAATTAATCCAAATCATTTCACTTTTAAATTATAAACTGTAGTTATTTCGCTGCAAATTGCCCATCGAACGATAAACTCAGTCACTCACGATTGAATTTTCCCCAAAAAACAGCCGAAAACAGCGCGACAAAACAGTCTCAATAATCTGTACATCAATTCTACAATAAATTATTTAACGCCAAACAAATCATATCAATGTTCGCGCAACGTACGCTTCAACCGCTAGAAAATTACTGGCCAGTCCGACGATTTTGCCGGACTTTTTTTCCACAGTAACTTCGATGCGATAACAGCTGACGAGATGGCAAATTTATCATATTAATTTTTGTTACGCATAAGAATGTGCAAACAGCGTAAATGGTAGATATGTATATCAGGAGATAAATACCAATTGCCAACGTTGCATTCTTAAATGTACAGCGTAAAAGATGCGATAACAGCGTCAAGAAATATCGTAATACAAATGGTTTATTTATGTACTTTTATTTGTCGCGCTAGCAAAAGCTCAAGCGAGTCAATTTCATTTGTGATGCATGACGTCTTTGATAGAAAATTAAATTGTAATTTTAAAAATCCACTTAGTGATGGAACGTATACGTTTTATGTACAAATTGAAAGAAAAATGTTCAGGCGATAAATACTAACTGCTTACAACACCTTACATTCCTAAGTGTATAACGTAAAAGATAACAGCGTTAAGAAACATCGTAATACAAAAGGCTAATTTATGTACTGTTATTTGTCGCAATAGCAAAAGCTCAAGCGAGTCTATTTCATTTGTGATACATCTTTGATAGAAAATAAAATCATAATTTTAAAAATCCACTTATTGATGGAACGTATATGTTTTTTTATAATTGAGAGAAAAGTGTTTAAGCGATAAATACCAACTGTCTACAGCAGATTGCATTCTTAAATTTACAATGCAAAACATCCGATAACAGCGTAAAAAACCATTGTAATGCAAATAGTTTATTTATGTGTGGTTATTTGCGATAGCAAAACCTCGAGCGAGTCGATTTCATTTGTAGTACATAACGCCTTTTTGAATCAAGTAGAATCATAATTTAAAAATCCAGTTATTGAAGGAACATATACATTTTATGAGCAAATTAAGAGAAAAGTATTCATAAAAATTCTTATTAACAAGACGAAATAATTTTCCAGAAAAGCAATAGCGTTTCATTCGGTGCATTCGATTGCATCCACTTTCCAAGTAATATCGCAGCTTATGCTGATAATATTCCTACTTCGTCGATCAAAGTTTACGAGAACTACGCGAGAAGATGCATGGCGCCGCGTTATCATGTAAAATTCAAGTTTCATCTTCCGACAGTCAAAGTTTTTGCGTCTTTCAATCATGATCAAATAACATGCTGCATGGATAATACATGTATTTTATCGCCGAAGAATAAAAATATCATAATACTTTAGATATTAAATTATGTAAGACATATTTTTTGCAATTATGAGAGATTGTGATTTTTATGTAAATTTTATTTCATTTATATTTATTAAGTTTTTTATGTAACTTTTGAAAAACTTATTTTTCAGCAAGAAATTGAGTTTTAATTATATAGCTCTAATTGAATCATGAAAACAATAAATGTGTCTGAACGCAATTTCTAACATTTATTAATTAAATAAATTTTAATTAATAAATTAATTTAATTAAATAAAAGGTCCAAAAATAAAAGACCATATTTCATTTGCGAAACCCATATTTTTCTAATTGAAATACAATATTTAAAAATATACGCTTGATATTTAATCATGTTATTTTTAGCCACGTAATTGTTAGACAGTCATATAATATTTTTAATATTTTATTCAAGCTAAGAAAATTTGGCATGTATGTGAGTCATATGAAGTCATGAGTCATCTGAATAAAAATGACCGATGGGAGTACCCACTGCGACTCTGATCGGTCAATTCACCTATTTTTTATAGGGGTTCGATGCCCTATCTTGCACGCAGTGCACGTATACGATCACAGGAATGGTTTAGCGGATGGCATAGAGGACGTGTAGCGATCAGCATGACCTTATTCCAAAGATGTCGGCGAGATAACCCGTGTAGCCGGGCGAGTCTTGACTCGCCTCGCCCTCTGCCCCATTTACCCGGATGTTTCAGGTCATCGAGATCGGAGGGGAAGAGTAATGGAGGAAGGGATAACAATTGAAGCAACAAGAACGAGTGCCACTTATTCTCGCTCGACTGATTATAAATAGGTGTCCACCATGCTTCCTAACTTCATGCCATGTTCAAAATTGTAAAATCGATGTCTGGAGAGTCGTAAATTATGCCCACTTTACGAAAGTGGAAACATTGGAACTGTTACTATTAATAGTCCCCTGCATATGTACGTGCACGGAAAAAACGATAAGGTTACCAGATGCATAATTACGGTTGCCACAACCACAATAAATAGTAATATTTAGTACAGCTACATCTGTGGTTGTCACATTCACATTGATGTGAGGGCAACTATATGCATTTTACAGCAAACATAGTGAATGTTGAGACAAACATATATAGATGCACTACACAAAACAATGTAGATGCCCCAACAATTCATACGGCAACATTGTTATTTTAGTTGACACATCGAAAAAATAAGACTTTTTGGGGAATTTTTTTGAGAATACTAAAAAAGCAATCAAAATGAAGTTTAGAGAGTTTATTCTACTACATGTATTGAAGTATACAAAAAAAATTTTTTTATAAACAAAATGGCAGCTCAGTCGTAGCTACAGTAAGAGCGCTTTTTTTGTAGGCGCTCTACGGGCGAAAACAGAACTTTTTTGGATTAGCATCAGGAACAAAATAAAAAATTTTTTCGTTATTTACATTAGTTTTGCTAGCCGCCATTTTGTTTATAAAAAAATTTTTTTGTATACTTCAATATATGTAGAATAAACCCTCTAAACCTCATTTTGATTGCTTTTTTAGTATTCTCAAAAAAAATTCCCAAAAAAGTCTCATTTTTTCAATGTGTCAATTAAATGTAACCCCTTAATAAAAGGTAATAATAATATTAAAATAATTACTAACCTTTAGGGTTTAGATAAAAAACCTGGTTTTAATAAAAGGTTGCGATTTCCTAAAATTTATTCTGAAAATGTTGCGTCGGTGTATTGTTTAAACTTCGAAAATTTAGTCGAAAAAGTATATTTTATCAATCAAAATTGTGATATGTATTTTTTTTCTAATAATAATTTTCATATGAACACCACATCATGATATAATCTCAGTTGTTAGTCACGTCCGGATTGACAATTACAATATATCAAACGCGCATGACAGTAATCAATCCATGAGCATCCATGACACCAGGAAGGTGAAATATAGCATAAATATTATAATCCTTACGTAAAATATACCATATGGTATATTAACGATGATGAATCACAGAAACGCTCATATTTTCGCGTGTGCAAAACTCATCGTTACTTGCGGAAGACGGTAACGACATGCGCACACATTCGCATGCTTGCCTTAACTTATCACAGATACGGACATCTTTTACGCAATTGCCATAAATTTCACTCGTATACTCCGGTGATGCCGTCATTTCCTGAATTCTTCGTGCGAAACTCAGAAAACAAAAGATGAATATTCATTTCGACTAATTTTTACTGGACGTATTTTGTATACCGAGAAGATCTGATGTAACAATATCGATGCAACAATATTACGTTAATCAACATGCGACGCATGATCTAATACGGAATAAAGTACATCCGGTAAAGTACGTCGCGTAATTACTCTACAAGTTGGAGATTACATCGTGTATTAAATTCGAGATGCTAGCTAACTTCCTCCTGATTAAAATTGTTCCAATATTGCTAGATTTTCTATTAATATTAATAGACTTTAACAAATCTTGAGTAAAATCTTTCTCAAAATATGACGAATATCATTGTTCATAAGTACCACATTTTTATTAATTTGCAATATTAAATCCAGTAATTAATTTTTAAATACTAAATTTAATATTGCAAATTTTTAAATATTTAATGTAATATTAATAAATAAGCTTTATATATATACTACGTATATGCAATTAAATAATAAATTAAGAATAAATTTTAATACCAAAAATTCACAGGATATCAAAGACGATCAAGCGTTAAGAAAGGCGTATTAAAGTTAATAGGTAAGGAGACGACAAGAAACTGATTAAAAAATTCCTAAGCGAAAACACACGCGGGAAAGACTTAGTATAGTCTTGGAATGCTCCTCGAAAAATCCGAATCAATTTTATCCCTCGTGAGAAACAGTAAATGTCGAGAAATCAAAGACACTAGTTACTCGCGGGACGAATCACGCCGCGTGTCAAGTTCGAGGCCGCGATTGATCTCTCCCCGAGCGGCGAGTTAATCGAGTCCTGCCTGCCGAGAGTCCGGTTCGCGCCGGTCGACCCGCGTCGCTAATGGCATAAACGAAGCCTCCTCCACCTGACGTGATTACATAATGAGCGACGGTTTATGGATAAAACGACGACAGACCGCGAAGCGGCGGAATAATTTACCGCCAGGACAAGATGTGACTCGCCGTCTGGTCGAGATTTTGCCAGGAAGCCCGTTCATCTTCCACGCATCAACCATATGATTCTATCGCGATGGAAGATATATTAGACACGCCAAGTTCATTATCTTGCCAGAGATGAGCGAGCTGATAGAGCAAGCGAGGAAATAAGTGGATGATGAGGGAGTTACGCTCGTACACTCTTAACGAAGGCTGAGACCTCTGCTTAATTAATTATTTTCCATTGCATCGTGGATACTGTGAGTTTAGTAGCGCAATAGTATAAAGTAACTGGTCCGTGCACGTACAGTTAACGCGCGATAATAGAATTATTACGACAGTCAATGGCGAGAGATCTAACGGAATAGATTCATGCACGCGCTATTCATGAGCGGCAACGGAACATATTATTGCGACCATTAGTCGAGCTTCAAGATAGTAAAATAATAAAAGTGATAAAAATGCTATGAAGTGTGCTCAGTTATAAATGCTATAACAGTAAGATAATACAAACCGTATTGCCACGTGTAACAGGGCTTACGTAAAGGTAAACTTGGCAACGAAATTATGCGCTCTCAGCAACTCTACCGCCGGATCGATCGAGATAAAACAACGGAAGTACGGAGAAATCGTTGCGTTAACGAACGGAAATTCAACGTCGCGAGAAACTATCCTTTCTTATGGTTTGTGTTCGATCTTATTAACGTGCACTTCCCGAACCGCTCGTTATTTGCAAAGATAGCACGAAATACCGAGAGAAGAAATTTACGCTTGTTGGCGGACCAGATTTTCTTGACGAGCGAGATCGGCGATAGAATACCGTGAAGTATTGCACACCGTGGGTTGGAAACGCCTATGTAATGACCTCGCGAAAGGAAGTTCCTTCCGGCTGCGCCATTGTGCTTTCCCGCGCAAGTTGGCGGAAAAATAATTAAGTAGCGTGCAATTTCGTCATAAAAACTACACAAGAATCTGTCACTTGATCAAAAACAGCCAAAGATTGTTTATCTCATTTCTCTCAGCATTACGTAATCGCAAATATTACACTTTCGAAATTCTTCAAAAATGATTAAAATAATATATGTTCATTTTATCCTACATAAATGATACAATTACAATAGGGGTATTCCTTTCTTCTTAATAAATATAGTATATTCTTTCCTATCTATTTCTTCCCTATATATTTCTTTTACATTTTTTCCTATCTATTTCTCCCCTACATATTTTTCTTATATTCTTTCCTACTTATTTCTTCCTTACATATTCCTCTATATTTCGCTTTTGCTTTTCATATTTAAAATTGGGCCATTATGCCGCTCTACTCTTTCATTTTTTTTATCTCACTTCTTTCGATTCATCAATTTTCTTAATTGAGCTTGTCTTATTATATACTCTACACATTCTATAAACTATAATCAAGCCCGAAAGTCGCTTTTCTTAATAACACCAATATCTGTGTCAGAGAGTCACGCCTTAATTAAAGATGTAAATCTAGTAGGCGCGAAAGGAACGACCCAAAGAAAGAGTTCAATCAAAGAGAGCGGGTTTGCAAGGCGCTCGGCTGGGAAAGTCGAATGTGGAGCAAGAAGAAACAATTAATGACGGCTCATCGATCAAGTAACGCATTAGTAGTCTTCGAAGATTCTTTATTGTGGCGAACAGATTGATCGCTATAATAATTCTGACGCGTCAACTGCGAAAATATTTTCCTGTATTTTCTCTCATTCATTCTCCGAAAACTCATTAGGTAACTTCATAAACCTAACAAACGAGATGTTAAACGCAGTAACGAGCAAACTTATTGGACTTTCGCAATAACGCTTATACATACATCTCTCTCTTTTTAGATTGTAATTTCCTCTGCATACACTGATAGAAAATTAGCTAAGCTTTAATTAGCGCTACTTTAATTCCATAGAAATAGCTCTCTATACTGACTTTATTTCATTTTCTTTCACATAGCATTTATAAAAGCTATCCCTCATCTACCGCAGCAACGCTTAATGACATGCTCTTTGATCAATTTAAAGTCCATTTTTCTTTAACAAAAGTGGTGAAGAAGATTACTAATTATCGCAACATAACCCAATCTTCAATATTACTGCATCTTTATAGAACGAAGTAGAATAATAGTCAGAATAATATCTCGTTTCTCATGTTTTTCATACGAATCTTATATTTATTTCTATGTAGCTTAATTTTTAAGATAAATTACACTCAGGAGTTATATCTCATCCTAGTATGTCACCGGTGATTTACAATCGCGCTTCGGATCCTAGTCGTTCGGGTGATTAACGGTCCTAATTATACAGCATGCGTCGACACACGGAAGAACATAAAGCGGAATCGACTTCAAATTAATCAAACGGGATTGGTTGTCAAAGGTTTACATATAAAGTTCTCTCTATATATGATTTATATCGAGGCACCTCTGGTAACCTATTCAATTCGTCGCTCTTACCGTAGGCGCGTTCAATCGCGTAGCGCGCGTCGACTTGGTCGACGACCAAGACGAACCTAAGTAAAACGACCTTGCGCAAACAGCGACGAACGCGCTCGGGTTCGACGACCGCTCGGTTAGGTATAGCTCGCGAGATGCAACCGGCAGTGCCTTTCTACAGCCTTGACTGCAACCTCCAGCGGCTCCGTCGCCGCTGCCAGCCTCGTCACGTGCATCCTGTGACGTGTCACTGTCCCTCTCCGCCGCGACGAGCGCGAACAATGAGCGATGCATGCACGGGTCGATAAAATGAGGCGAATTAACGCTTTTCGCAGAACGAAAACATGTGCCTATTGTGCGCCCGTGCGGTCATTACTGCCTTCCTGAACACGCACGGCGCTGGCAGTTTGACCCTTTAATTCTGCGGGTGCGGTATGTACACGTCCTGCCACAATGGGAAACTTCGCAGCAACGGCAAACGTAATAACACGACGCAACAATACCGACCGTTTTTGCGCTAATTCGTAACGCATGTATGTACCGTACATATTGATTCTTTGTATCTCTGCATCATATATCGTTATTTATTAAACTCATTCGCGTGAAATAAATATGTGTAAAATTGCATTACTTTTATTGATCGTGCTCGTAGCGCATTTCATTATCACAATTGAATAACGTTATTTACGATAATGATTTAATCATTAGGAAAGGATTTAACATTTACGTTATGTATCACCTAATTAAATTTGCGTTTAATTAGTAGAGAAATAATAATGATATGTAATTAAACATACACTACACGGAAGAGTATCAAATATATGTATCAAAATTCACGTGACCATGATCAGGAATCGCGCTATGCGGAGCTGCATTGAACGAATCTCGTCGACTTTGTAATTTATGAAAGTCCGAACTTTCGCGAGTTGGATACTATTTGATAATGGAAGAATTACGTTTCCGACAACGCAACACCGTGGCATTCTCCCAAACAAACTTCCTTTTACATCCTTTCATATCCTATTTTATACCCTTCTATAATAGAAACGTATATAACTTGACACACAGTTCATATCATTCATCTCTGTCAATCTTCGTGAATCAAATATCCCAGAAATTTTCGCCACGATACTGTCACGTCTGATACCGCACACTGTTGATACTATCGGAGACAAAGACATCGAATAATATATCTTCGTACTTCGACAAGTAAAATGCCTTCGGTTGTCTATTGAATTTTTGCGTCCCTATTTCTTCGGCACTCGGGCAAAATTCAAAAGCCACTGCAAAACGCTCAATTCGACATGACATGAACGACCTCTTTATCTCCGCAAAGCGGCATGAAAACGTGGACCTAACGGGAGTATTTAGTCGCGAAGCGAAGTGCCTGTCCACACGCGAGCGCATGACGTGGACGGATGTCGGGCTGAATTGGCGCAATGACCATAACCGGGGTCCAACGCAACGAGTATGCGACCTTTTTTTCCTCCGCTCGTATTAAGACAACGAATTCACGAAATTTATAAACTCTTACTATAAGTCTAGAAAGAAAAAACGACTTCTTTCGCCACATATTTCGCTAATAGCAGCTAAGATAAAATAGATCTCAAATAAACAAATACATATACGTGTTTGCAAGCCGATTTTCTATGATATATTGCGGTATTCGAGGAAGTGAAATTTCTATAACCTGATCTGAGAAGGTTTCACACAATAAAAAGTTATAAAAGAATTATATATAGTTTACTACACTTAATCTATGTCAATTATAATAATTATCGTCTCGTTTCTTTCGCCTGAGAATCGCAGATATCTCTTGGTTGGACTAACGACTAACAGATTTTCTGTTTTAAAGCGATTCTTTATTACGAAATATCAATAATGAATTTCAAATACGACTTCAAAGCATCCAAAGAAACATATTCATTAGAACTTCTTTTACCAATCTCAGATATCTGATATAGAAACTTGGCCGCGTATTTCATAAATATCTCATATTTATCTTATATATATATATATATATATATATATATATATATATAATTATGTGCATCTCTAAAATTTGATGTTGTAATAATGGATATTGCGTAATACGTCCGTAAATTGCGTTCGCTTTTATGATTCCAATGTTTTTTCGTATCTGTATCTTTTTCTCCGACTAAATAAAAAAGATTCGGATGCTGTATCTGGATAGCTTCAATATTACACTTCGTACACAAAACACGGTTCATAGTATCTCTGGTTTGGATCCCGTTGTACGGACTATGCCGTAGATAATAAGGTCACAGCAATCTACCCCACTGTGCGACCTTGCCACTACCGCGGTATTGTCGGATTTTTCTAGTTCACTGATCAGCCGAGAGAGAGAGAGAGAGAGAGAGAGAGAGAGAGAGAGAGAGAGAGAGAAAGAGAGATTCGACGGTATTACTGCGGATCTATTGGCGATAGATAATTTGATTTCCGCGAATCTCTACACGAAATTATATCGCAGAAAAATTGAGAAGACGTTTGCAATAATTCTACCGAGAAATGTTTGTTAACTGTTTCTGTAGTATTATCTCAATTGATATATGACATTGCAATAAACAAGTTAGTGCGTTGTAGAATTTTTTAAAAATTCATTCGTCTCGATTTAAGCCCCTCTATATTATTTTCGACATCTAAATTATTCGAATATTGAAGTTCCGCTAACGCAAACGAATGCGTATTAAACACGACAAAAATATATTTCACAATCCCTAAATGAAAATATTCATTGCGCTCGTATAGAAACGACAATGGGTTAAATATCTCCCAACGGAGTGAACTTTTCGCGCAACTTTCGCGCGAGTAATAAATCGCTTAAGTGTTAACGGAAATACGGTCGACGAGAAAAACCAGGAGATTTATATGGCGGTCCACTTAATCCTCTCTTTATGAATAAACTTATCGTTCCCTCGGAGACCATGGTAAGTTTTACGTAACCGCGAAAAAGCAGCGGTGCGGTCGCTTTATGTCGAGGCGCGCCAACAAAGAGCGTTAATAATGTCGACGGGAAATTGCGCGTGTTTCGCATTCGCATTCTTCATCGTGCGTTCGCTTCTTTCTTACTCACCGCTCGCAGCACATACATATGTGCGCCGCAAAGCTGATCTTTTCCTTCTCGCGTGATATTCGCACGTGAACACATACGACCACGTGCGTCGTTTACGCAGAAAGTATCGAGATACTAGTCACGTTCTGCGCGCGAAGGACGAATTCGTGACAAAGCACGTTTTTACGATCGCTTTTCTTCAGATCGCTCGAGAAATAATAATGTGATAATAAAAAATAGATCTACAGAATATACTAAGAGAAATAAAAAAATAGTATTAGCGTTTTCGACCAATAAATAAAAGCATTTAACAAAAGGACGATTTATTTACGTTGTGAATTATTCACGCCAATTATTTATGTTGTATAAATTTGCGATGAATTGTATTATTCACGATAAATTGTCATAAAGTTAAATAAATTATATTATCCGTTTAAATTGTTCGAAGTAAATACGATTCACGGGAATTTCGCATGTTGGTTATCCTAAAATAGAGCTTCGCGTAAAATCGGAAGAAAATGACTTGGCAAGCATTTCTCTCAACGAATGAACCTCATACTGACTAAAAGCAAACGTAAACGTTTTCTTCTGCACGATATAAAAGGGAGAGAGCCAAAGTTGCGCGTAAACATCAACAATTATCTTCATCATTCATTATGAGATGCTGCTTACTGTATATGCAATTTTTATCGTAGATAAAAATTCTACGAAAATTTTAATAATTCTCTCAAAGATCCTATTTTTGCATACTTTCTGCATTTTCCTACAATTTTTTATCTCTATTTATTTAATATATAATACATAAAAGGTTGTAGCTCAAAAGATCAGAACATAAAAGGTTGTAGGTCAAAAGATTAGAACAATAAAATAACAAAATATGATATTAAAGAATAAAAGAAGATAAAAGTTACAGGTTTTCTGGTTTTGACATTCTACGTCAATGCAATCACCTGAAATCAGATTTCGATTTTGATTCGAAGCTACCGGATCAATATTCGCTTCAGAAATCGGATCGAACGGCACGGAGACATCGTCATGAATGCGAACATACATACCGAGCGGAATTCTCGCTGGCCAACTGCGATTTCTCGGTGTGGAACGGCGTGCCAAATGTCATGACAGAGCAAGTGGGCGGCGGGCGTCGCTGCGAATGCTTGTCCCGATTATTATCCTTATCAGCGGTGCGGCCGCCGAACAACTCGACTAGTCAGCTGATCGCACGATGCTTCATCGCTTCGGTCAACGTGCGCATAACGGCGGCGGGAATTTTCCCGTGTATCGCCCGACTACCCTCTTCTCACGCGACAATCGGCACTTTTTTACTTCGTCGGAATTTACCGAATGTTCCTGAGGGGAACTGAGATCACCCGCTTTTTCCTGCTGTCACTCAAAATCTGTTCAGCTTATAGTCTTCCTTGAGACAGTTCGGGATCTGTCGATGTCTTTGGATAACTTTAATGCCGCTTCGCACTCGCGAACACTCGTATATTTGACAGCTAGCTGGAGGATTACGCGTTAGAATCCTTCTAACTCGCAATCTCTTACCAAAAGTAAACACAGGCTCGGAGAGCGTCCTCGTTCTACTCGGCGAGCGGAATTGGGTATCCGGTTCGCACCGGTTGGAGCGGGCCTCTCTTCACGCGCACGTACACGAGAGGCGGAGGCCTCGTCCGATCGGTGTGTTGTGGTGGTAACGGTATATCGCGAGGAGGCGTCCGTAGGAGATTTACCGGAGCGAGCAAGCGAAGTGCAACGACCGGCTGATCGCCTCCGCCGTCGCCGAGACTTGTCTCGCTTCGCGTTGAATATGACTCTATGAGGACACGCGGTAGCGACGCGTCGTCTCGCGCTGGATATCAAATCCACGTCTTGCTTCGTCTCAAATTCGACCCGTTTAATCCTGGCGCTGGTTTCGCTGTGTCGCTCCAGTTACCCAAAGTTTCAGCTCGCGCCTATTTATTTTTCATCTCGCGCTGGATGTGCATTCTCTATTCGAGCACGCCCGATTCGCTCCAAAATTGAGCTACTTAATCCCTCGCTATCCCAAGCCGCTTAAGCGCGTTATCCCATTCAGCTTGTGATCGTCGCTTGAACTCGGCTATCTGCACAACTAATCCGCACCGCCAATTTGTCTTGTCTCGGCCTGGGTATCACAGATTGGCCGTTATCCGTCTTGATTCGTTTCGAAGATTAAACGTCTTAATCTAGCTACTTATCCCGATATCGCTTCAATCACAGGTTTATCCTAGTCTAGCTCACGGTTACGGACTTGCTGTCTCGATTGTTTGATCAGTTTTATCTCAAACTGGATTTTCGTCACTATTGGAATAGTGTTAAGTATCCTATCTAATCCAAGCTCCTTAATTACAATAGTAAATTTTGCTTCAGATTATAGCCGTTGTTTAGACTTCCCAGTCACGAAACATCCGCACTGACTCATCTCGGGCGGGATTTCGTTATCGGAGCACAATCGGAGCACAATCGGAGCACAATCGGAGCACGTTTTAACTCAGGCTCTTCTCAATACGTGATGCGTTGTTCGGAATGCAATTATCATTTGGATCTCTTACGAAACGAGCGCAGTGTATCGTTTCGACTCCCGTGAGGTGCCCGTTCCCGATATCCTGTGGCACAGTTCCTCTATTCACGTCGCTCGAACGTCAACGCGTATCCTCGGTCTCGTACAACGTTGAGTATCCTTGCGGTTGCTGCTCGGACTGCCTCCTGTCTCCCCGCGTGGCATTCGCACGCTGGCGAACGTTCGCCGACGACGGGAGCGTCGGACGTGAGGCGTTGTGTCGCGTCGGGAACAACGAAGAACGGACACAGCGTTCAGGCTCTCCACCTGCCGCCGCGGGTCCTCGCTCGCGGACGCTCTCGGAGTAACGATCGCACGCGGACGAGAGGAGGAAAAGGGAGAGAAGGAGATCGGGCGAGAGCGGGATCGACCGACCGCAGCCGAAGTGCAGCGAAGAAGGTCTGGATGGGCTGTATACACCGGGTACTACTGGCTCGCGTCGCGCCTGGCAGCCGACTGACTCCGGCGAAAGAGGATGAAGCCGGGCGACGTGGCTCTGACGCCGCCGCCGCGAGGCTTCGCCGCCTCCTCTCGTCCCGCCGCCGCCGCCGCCGCCGCCGCCGCCGCCGCCGCCGCCGCCACCACCGCCACCCGCCATCCGCCATCGCCACCGCCATCGCCACCCCCGGATCGTAGCACCGCTGTGTCGCAGTGCCGCGAACCGTATCGGTCCGTGCCTTCAACCCTCATACTCGTGTGTACCGTATCCCCGTTCTCAACCTCCGACACGGAGAAACACGTGTCGACAGGATAAAGCGACGAGTGGACGACTCGCGCGAACAGGGCGCAACGTTACGTCTCCGGTATTTCGAGAGATAGTCGATTTTAATCCCGCTCGTCCTAAAATAATCACCGGATACGGCTACAGCGACACGCGCGGTATCTCATTTCGCAGTGTAATTTCAACAATGATGGTCCACTATCATCCGCGTTAGGAGTGAGATACGAAGCGCGATCCCGTATTTTAAGGAGAGATACACACTGAGCTTAAAGTTTATAACAGCAGACAGCGAGTCGCAATTTAATTATGTAATCCGCGGTAGGAATGAGATGCAGAGCGCGCGATCCTGCATTTTAAGGAAAGATACACATAAAGTTTATAAGAGCGGGTAACACGTCACGGTTTAATTCTGTAATAATATTGTGTAACGAGTCGTTAGTATTATCAAGATATCCTCGATATCCATGCATGCATATAAGACGGTTTACGAGCGCGGACGTTAAATACGTGATCAAACTTCTTCCCGTCCGCTCGGACACGACGATGCGAACATGTTGGGTTTTGCGGATGCGACAACGACGTCACCGGAATAAGCGAACACCTGTTTGCTCGTATAATAGCGGCACTGCCGGTAGCAAGCTTTCATACATGCATAGACGCGCTGATATACCGCGTCCGCGGTATTTGAATGAAAATAAGTAGCACCCGTGGGATGCAAAGTTGCATAAAATACGACGGCCGTGGTAACTTCGTTCGTGTCAACGCCATTTCTCGATATTTATTATTCCAACCGAGTTGGACAACACCCGCTTCGCGTCCGAGCTCATTGATTAACAATGAATGAGCGTTGCTCGGCGCAATGCAATACGAAGAATTAATGTCTAAAGCGTTCTGACGACGTCACCATTTCGACGTCAGCGAACATCACAAGGCTACAATGAAATACAGACACAATATTAGCTTTTAGAAGTTCATGTTTTGCAGTTTCTATAACGTTCGCGTCAATTTATTTTCTTATCATTTCTCGGGAAAATAAAGATATCACGTTAAAAGAAATTCAAGTTGATATTTCATGAAATTTGTTGACCTTAATTTCCCTCAAATTCTCTCCTTCAAACCTGAATACGACCCTCATATACCGCGGTGAGCTCGTGAAATATCTTTAAAAGCTTTTTAAAAGCGCTGCGAAGATTCGAGTAACATTAAAAAAATGTAACTTTCCATGGCCACTACGCTCGATATTATTTCAACTGAGAGATACTATTCACCGAGACCACCCTCGCTATCTCTAATGGAGGTTCGCCGAAAATTTTCGGATAACGGATATTGTGACCGCGCAAGATCGCGGGGGCCGAGATAAATCAGTGACAGACGTGAATCTATGACGCAATGCTGTAGAATCCGTCGGGTGTCCGACGTCACGCTATTATTTTCAACCCCTCGACATAGTACCTGCCGAAGCGCCTGACCTATCCCCCAAGATACACTGAGATATTTCCAAACAAATAGATTACGGATCGATAAGTGGCTCCGGGGGATTAAAAAAAGGCTCCGAGACGATGGAGCTAAAAAAAGGCGTGGCGAAAAAATCACGGGTAAATTGAGATGAAGGGTAATCGACTGTCTCGCCTCATAACACGCGGGTGCATGAACTGTTATGCATACTAGGCCGCTCCACATCATAATTAAAGCGCTTTTCTTCGATCAATTAAGTAATTAATGGATTAATTAAAAACGGCCTGTTAATTCATTTGCGGCGAATCATTAAACCTGGCGCGATAAAACTTCGAAATACCGATGTGCGAAGGAATCGCTTAGCGCTTTAAATATACGGATAGTAAACGGAGCGTGAACACGAGATTGCTGCACGGCAAAGTTAACTCGAGATCATCTCAAAGACCTGGAATTCGCTGAAATCCTGTTGTATTCGTATTCCTTTCTAGTTTCGTGCTTTCTATACGTTAAATCTGTTCGACATAATAAACTAAATATCTTCTCGCGAAATACTTCAATTTTACTTTACTAAATATCGCTGCTTTTTCTCATATTTCTACCTAAGCTCGTTGTGCTTCACCTCTCACGCTCTTTGTAAAAATAGGAGGTTATCTCTTTGCGTATCAGCAACACGAGTGCAACGCTAATGACTGGTAGTTAGCAATTTATTGGATATGCATATGAACATTTCTCGGGTACCCGAAGTCCCGTGGCAGAT
This sequence comes from Aphaenogaster floridana, assembly GCA_003063835.1. Lineage (NCBI taxonomy): Eukaryota > Metazoa > Arthropoda > Insecta > Hymenoptera > Formicidae > Aphaenogaster > Aphaenogaster floridana. Next base: position 487,049 of record NJRP01000134.1, on the reverse strand, counting down.
TTGCGATAACAAGTACTGAGTTTCGCGTTCGCGTACATCTAGCACTACTATCCCTCGCCTTAATGTGCGTTCGCCAACTTGCACGGCAGGATAGAGCCATTAATTACGCCAGAACGAGCCTGAGGTTGATGATACGAGTAAACCGACCCAAGACAAGATATTACAGCGTAATATACTTATTTTATATAGCAAATCCATCATTATGCATTGCTCGCGATGTAACGATTATCGCGTAGAGCGTATTTCAACAAATTAAAAAATTATCGGATTAGCATTTTGTACATTTAAATGTACAACGCATTGTAAAGAAATATCATAACAAATTCCGGTTTTTGCTGCTGATAAACACGAATTCACTATTAAACGGCTTAGTTTTTTGACACAAAACCTACCACCGCCGGTCAAATGACCGTTTTTAAACTTTTGATTAAAAATTCTGCATTCAATATTATCGCTTTTCCTCAATTGACTTCACGACTTTTTCTTAATATACATATAATCCAGTTCGATAGAAATAGGTATATATATAAATTGTCGGTAGCTTTAGTGTTAAAGAAATTTTTGAAGAGATACGCGCAAGATATAATCGGCAAACAATCTTTTGATAGTGACAAAACTGCGTAGGAATCTCTGAGTCAAGTGAGTTATTTTAGATCGCGACTGTGGTGACATTTTTCTTAGCTACCGGAAGGAAACACATCGGAGAACCCAAGCGGGAGAGGCGACTGAGTTATAAAGAATTCTCCGTGTGGGTCAACTCAAAATAAATCCAACACTCATCGTTCTAGTCACATCTACTTGGCAGATCCCTCGTCTAAGCCCAAGGAAAAGCACATTTCGACTGAACGCGTAAGCTGCTTCAGCTAAACTAGTTCCTCGTAAAAAGGACACATTAGCAAAAATATCATAAATTCTTTATATTTGAGCATAAATTCTCGCAGAAATTTCTCATGAATTTTCAAAACGATGAAATCAACAGTTTAATAAATAAAAACGCTTTTACATTCGTTACTTTTGCGATTAGTCGATATTGCACATAACATGATAACCAATTTGTGTTATTTATAAAAGATACCTAAATTATTAATTACTAATATACTTCAAAGACTATTAATGCTCCGATACTTATGTTATGGAAGTATCTACTACGAATTCTTCAAGGAATCCAAAGATTCTGAGACACCCAATAGATGAAAGAATGCACAAAAATTCCTCATAGCGATAGACGAAAATTTCTCTTGCTCGAACGTGGGTGTTCAGACGTTCGATCGAGAGCTTCGTGCGCCACGTCATGACCGAGATGCACAAGGACGAGACTGCACTACTGCAGTTGCAGGCTGCGCGACTATGTATCGTCGAGCTAGCAGCGGCAGGAAGTAGTGCGAGTGCATTATGATAATTATCATCCGCTCGCTGGAGCAGAAGCATGAGGCATCCGATGTCCTACTTGCGCAATATCAAAAAGTATTATTATTTCATTAAGTTCAGTCATTTAAAAAATAATGCTCAATTTTTTTCTTATCTATCTAAAAAGGCGTGAATTAATAATCTTTCTGAAAAGAGTAAACTTAAGTTTTCTTTTTAAGAGTTTAAAATAAAACGATTTGTTAACATAATTTTTAAAGATTCAAAGATTTAAATATCCAGCAATATATATAAGGAACAATGAATCGAGCATATAAGAGTTCAAAAATTTCACACGTATATTTCGATTATTTCACATATATACGATTTATATTTGTGAAACATTTTTAAAATTATAATTTTAAAATTATGTTCCAAAATTACATAGGATTGAAATAAAATGCTTTAAGATATTGCGTCGAATTTCTGAGTCGTGTTTACTCTTACGTATAAGTCAAGATGGAGTTAATGCATCTACGCGCTTAATATGGTCTATCAAAATCTGGCTCATAGCCGAAGTTCGCAACCATGAAACGATACGATATGAATACAACCGCGCCGAGTGGCTTTCGAGAGTTCTGGAATACATCCATGCAGTTTGTGGCTCGTACATCGCTCATAAAGCTGAGATGATGATTAATAGTGCGAGGGCAACATAGATCCCAAAATAATCGAATTAAACAAGATATATCGACATACTACAATTTCTCTTAATTGTAATTTCTATATATAGATGCTAAAGTAAATTTAGTGTTCAAGATATACGCCATTTGATAAACAAAGTAAATACATACCTACTGCTTAAAATTCGACCTTTGAATTTAATTCTTCGCAAGTTACGTGGGTTCCATTCATAACAGGACAATCGATCAACGAAACATTCCACAACAACATTATAACCAATAAAAAAGTTACGATACAGCGTAGTATACACGTAAATTTTTTATATACATTTGTATAATATACTTTTCCGTTTGCTCGAGATCTATTATATTTATATACTTCACACATTATATTTATGCTAATATACTTATACTTCAATTAAAATCGATTCGATGGAGCAATGCTAAAAGTACTTCTTATTATGTGACACTTCGCCTTCGTTATCATCGACAGTAAAGTACGACGTAAAAATATTGGCTTTCCTTGGCATAAAGATCGAACGATAAAGTGACGTGTAATGTGCTCACCATTTGACTAACGACAATAAAATGTACTTCACCGAGACTACAAGAATCCTTCCTTTCCTCTCGCAATTCGAATGATAAAAGGCTTTTATGTTCATCATATGTATACGTATAAGATAGATCCCAGAGAGGAATCAACATTTCCCATTAGTAGCCTCTCTTGGGGATAATAGCCATCGTATTCCATTAATGCGAAAGGATGGGAAGGAGATGTGTATCCGGACCGGAATAGACGTACGCGATATTTTAGCGCTTGATTGACAGTTCATTAATACACATCTATATCGACATCATGAAATTAGAAGCTCTCTTCTTATAACATGAACCAAATCAATATTAGTTTGAGGACAATGCCTCGAGTAGTATAAAAAAAACACCATAGAAAAATTAATGACAATTATTTGCACTATTTATAGAGAGATTTGTATCTCACAAAATGCAGAAATAAATAGCAGCAACAAATATACTTGTTATTTTTTGTTTTAGCCGCTGTTTATCTCGTAATGTGAAAATGATATGTCCTAACTCATATATAAACTGATTCTGAATCAACGTAGCTGCCGAGATTCGTTTTTAACGGGTGTTAAAAATGTAAGTTGGAAATTCATTAATTTTAAAGATTCATCCATTAAAACGTTAGGATAACGAAGTCGCAAAAAGAGGGGTGAGCGGATCAAGATTCAAGAAGGAAAGTCGCAAACAAAGCGGCAGACGAAGTCGGACGGATCGCCCGTATTATTAAACGAGATCACGAACCAAGAATTAAAATACCGGTCCACGGCTCAGATAATTCGCGTTTACACCGTTTCTCTCGTTATATCCGTAAAAGAATACGTGCCATGCGGAGCTCGCGAGAAGGAAGCGGAACGGCAGTCGCGAAACGAACGGTGTCTCCTCGGTGCGATCCGCCACTTATCTCGGATATAGCACGCGCTACCGAAGTAAGAATTACGCCAGCGCCGGCCTAATAATTCTGCCCCTTTCTCGCACGATCTACCGTTACGCGATTTTTTACGGCGCACCAACACAAGGCATCCCCGCAGTATCCTTGAACCTTCGACTCGGGCCACTGTCGGCGGCTGTAAATTCTCCAAAAGTTGGAGATACCTACTCGGTCACGCGAGGTACGGCATGTCGCCGAACGTTCCCGTAATGTTGCCGGTATTGCCATCGATATGCAATAATATCTAATCCTCGATTATATTTAAATCAACGTTGCCATCATTAATTTGAATTTATGGACTATAACGAAAGAGTAATTGGATTTGCATCGGTAATCGGATTAGCATCTCATTATTAAGCTGCAAAAAGCTCACAATTGATGATATTTAGTTGCATATATATTGAAATACATCCTGTACAATATAATTATCAAATCTAATAGGATACTTTTAAAAAGATTTCTTAAATAATAAAACTGATGACATATTAACTTATATCTAGATAGTTTTTATCTTTCTTGAAAATGCAAAATTTTCAACTATCAAGATTTTTACAACAATCTTGTAGTTGTAATAATTTAAACGAGATGCAGGAATGGAGTTGTAAAAAATTGACAATCTCCAAATCGGCAATCTTCATTGTCGCTTTACCGTCAAATTAGCATTATGCCAGGTGTACGATGTTACGAGATCAATTTGGTACTTAATGCAGCATCAACTCCGAGATAAGATATTTTATGAATGTCACCGGTAATACTATAAATGACACATCGAGTTGAAAATTAAATCGCACAAGTTTCAGACTCGAAACGTGACAGGTTCTAGAAATAGGCCACCTCCCAGCGAGACATGTGCACTTTGGGACGTGTACTGGCGAACTCTGGAATTAGACTCCGTATAAATTGTTTTCATAAGATATAAAGCCCGACATACGGCGACATACGTTGTTTAGTAGACGGTTGTTTGCGAAGCACGACAGTCTGATGTGTACGAAAAATTTAAAAATATGTCCTAGCTAGGAGAGAAGAAGAAGTTACAAGTTAATCCAGTGAACGGACGTTTTTTTGTCATAACATTGTCAACTTTGGGATTAAATGAAGAGAAGTGAAATACGTCTAAAATGCTCGGCATGAAAAACCGACGTAAATATTTTGCGATGCAAAATACGAAGCTTGAACGAACCCGGATAGGACACTGCTGCATTTTTCAAGCGAGCGTAGGGAGGGAGACGGATTATCCGCCCTAATGAGGCGTCGCTGAGTTAAAACGGCCATAAACACGCGTCACACGTCGTCGGTTTAAAAGCGAAGTAAAACGCATGCCAGAAGCGTGCATCGCACGCGTTTTCCCATCATGCAGACGCCTATGAGGCTTTGCATGGAGACCCCTGGCATTCCGGGCGCTGAGTCACCCCGTAGATCCCACACGACGAACCCGCACGAAAGGATTTGAAGCGTAAAGCCATCGTCGTGGTCGAGTTAAGTTAAAACTCGATTAAAAATGCGTTCGGTCTGTGAACTTTGCGCGCTTAACAACAATATATACGATGGAAGGTAAATGACACATTGATCCAACGCCTTCATGAAATTTAACGTGCAAACGACCGCAAATGTACCTCATGATTTCGACATAATTTCGGACGGATATCATAACATCGTAATTAGACTGTATAACATAATATGGAAATGACGGCTATCGGCTATCAGGTTGCAATATGATATAACATCGTATTTCAAATTTGCACTTTCACATTTGTGTCAAATTTCACGTAGCTATGCGTACTGCACCGTAAATTTATTATTTCGTGTCTCGTTACGGCTTGAAAATCACAAATATGCCCGTGAACAACGTGACAGCAAATATATCTTGCTATGGAATTGGGCATCAGTTTCATAAATTATAAAAATTATTATACATAATTAGACTTGTGGAACGTATCCGGCTTGGAATGTCATAAATCTTTGTTTAAAAAAAGAAAAGAGTTCATACGTTTGTCGCTCACATTATATTCTCGTGTCTTTTCGACGATATTGCAAATGCAATGTGCGATATTATCCGGCATTGTCCGCATTTCCTGTTGTTATGCTCATAAATAGGCGTTCTATCGCATTACACGCGTTGCGCAAATAGTCAATCAATATTTCCAGAGCAAGTTTTCGTTAAATAGCATCAGGTATTGTTCTTGGACTACAGATATTGATCAAGTACAAGAAACGTGGGAGAAACTTGTTTATGAGCAATAAAAGTTGCCAAAGTAACATTGCGATCTTTACGTTCGCAAATTTTCAGATAAATTACGCCACGAGAAATGCCCAAATATGCAAAATCCTATTTCAAACGGGAGACATTATCTCTGACTAATAATATTAGTCCTACGTTTTAGAAATATAGATCTATGCTAGACTCATCACGGTTAAAAGTATCTGTACTTGGAAAGCAAAAGGATCTGCCTTTTGTGAGTCTTTTTCCGTCGTTACGAGCAGCGAAACGGGACGCATCGATCCGAGAATCTGCGCGTTTCGAGGTAACGCGAGAATTTATTGTGCTCAGAGAAACGTCCCTGGAAAATTGTCACTCAGCCGTACGAAAATAAGATCGCGTCATTAGTTCGAGAATCGCATCGAGTTCTTTTCCCCTCGTTCGCGCGGTCCTAATGCGAGTTTGCGAAAACAGACAGTGTGTGTGTTCGCCATAAGATAAAAATATATCAGTGCCGAAGAAATTCGTACACATACGTGACACGACGTAAAACATGTTGTAACAAATTATTTATAGTATTACTCTTACGTAACGTGTGTCCCAGTTCATATAAATGTAACGCAGTTATTAATGTAACTTTATTCGCAAAAATGTAATTTTACAGGAAGTGCTTTATATTTTTATTATTTTCCTTCTTTTTGATATCTACGAATGTTCTGTATATTTTTCCATTTTTATCATATCCTCTTTCTCTCTGTATATTATTTAAAGTTCTCAAGTTTCTTGGCAAGTTTCCTCTTTTATTACAATATCGTATTTTATTAGCGCACATTTCTTCAAATATTATTTTTATTAAATTTTTAGATGTTTTATTTAGAGAAAGATCTTTCGCTGTATTTATAACACAGCTTGTAGAAGTAGATGCATAATTTACTACGCTTCGCCCACGTAAGTAACGAGACATTCTTTCATTTAAAAGCATTTCACTGTTCCTAAAAATAATTTTATGAAAAAGGGAACACGCTGTCACAAAAATCAACATTTTAACTAACAAGATAAAGGGAGAAACATTGCTATTGCATCAAAAACTCCAAAACACAAATAAATGTATTTATTTCTCAAGTTCACAGTAATCATAATTTAGCGTTACTTTCAATTATGCACAAATACCAAAAAATGGAATAGCAAGTTGACGAAAGCCGTAATATATCGCATGGCGAAATTAATTTTCGAGATAACAGAACAAAATAGTATCTTCGTAAATAACCGTGCGCCTATAAATTTCGGTTATACAGATCTTTCCTCCAGCACGATAGAAATACTCGCAATTACATTAGCTCGCAATTGTCAAATAATTCTTCAAATTGTACCAAAGACAGTCTAAATTATTCCTAATGATCCTCTTCTCAACGAAAACAAAGCTATTCAAAGCTATCTAAAAGCCTTCTTCTAGCAGTCTAACAACGAGCAACACTCTGCACTTCTTCAGTCGCCAGTCGCCATAATTTCACGAGTTCATTACGTAGGAGTTGCCGCCCACGAGGACCCACAATTCGAGATTAATCCATCTTATGATGACGTAGAAGAAGACCAGCCGATTGATCGTGCACACGACCTCGAAGAGATCGTGCTCGGTGGGTATGCCGTGCAGGAGATCGCGAAGAACCGGCTCGTCGGCGAGGAAGCTCTTGCAGGATCGTTCGGCGGGTTCAATCCCGCGATCGGCTGTTTCGCATCTCGCCACGGAACATTTTCGCCGGACAGCCTTTGGATCCGCGTCACCCTGAATCCATCCCTCGATCACGCGCAAGATGGACCACACCTCGCCCATGATCCCCGCGTCAATCGTTTAGGGAAAACGATCGTCGTGTTCACGGAGTCGACCAACGACTGATCGCTACTGGTTCTCGATGCCTCCAGATAGTGGTCTGGCAAGCCGGATTGACTACTCGTGCTATTGCAATTTCGGTTACCTAACTTGGCGTCGTCATCGGTCAAAAGTGCTCCGTCTTGCCATTGCGACATTCACGACTTGCAACGCATGCTCGTGGGCGACCGATCCATAGATACACAAATTATATATGTAAAACTGTCATTAGATATTATACAATCATATTTGAAAGTTTAAGGAATCGTGACTTTTTAAGCGAGTACAAAGAAAAATAGATTTAGAGAAGTAAACTTAGATTCTATGTTATTCTGCATCGTAAAATTTACCGCGCGATTTGTAATTTAAGTTTAATTTGTGGTTTAAAGGAAACCGTCGTGTTTCAAAGAAACGGAAACTGCAATTGGAGCAGCAGTTGTGGTATGCAAATTTTTGCGATTTGCGCTCAAACGAGATTCGATGTGGTCCAGTATTTCTCAATAAAATTCTCGCTAAGAGAGACCGAAAGTTTCGACCCAACAAAGATGTTTCCCATGTCCTTACTTCTAGGAATAATCGCGGGTCTTTCTCGAGACGAGCTCAGAGGCGAGCTCGGCAAGCAAATGGTCTGGGCCGTTGACACCGTCGGTTTCTATAAATAAAAGGGCAACCTACACTGCATTCTAGGATCTGGAAGCTACGAAAATATCGAGAATGTCAGCTCAAGCGTAATATCGCCCGAGTTGTTCAAAGTAGCTAGGGTCAAAGGTGGATCGCGCGTTAAACCAAGCTAGAGGAGGCTTATCGAGGCTTTATTGCTTTATTGCGAAATATATTATCTCATATTTCTGTAGGGATGATATTATACGTTATATAATATAATAAATATCTTTGTGACAAATTTTATAAAGAATATCTCTTTTTAGACTCTTCGTAATTTTTAGGTTTTATATTTCTTCGCCGGGAGGGAAAATAAAAAAGACGCACCGTATTCTACAGGGAATATTAAGCATTTAGCATATTCAGAAGAGCTCTAGCAGATAAAGTTTCCTTATGTTTTCAGTTACCCGAAAAGTTTGCGGGCTTTGGAAGTTGTCTTAAGAAAATGTTGCTCGCGGCAAGAAAGCCAGCGCAATTTCGAGACAAAGACGAATGCACAAAGTCACTTGAAGAGACTGCCTTCAACGAGACAATCTTACAATATATAAGGTGCTAAAGTCTCAACGTTGATGCAGACTTAATATAATGACGGTTATATTTTATGACCTTAAATATGAAATAATAAAACATGTTTCTTTTCATTTTTATGTTCTCGAACAATGTTTCGTTTACAAAATTGTTAATTTAATAGAGCTTACATATATAAAGAGTGCAGAAAAAATTTACAAGAGAAAACGATATAAATAATAGCAATCAAATTAATTGATCCTAATTAATTTTAATCCAAAACATTATATTTAATTATTAATAACAATAATTATAGCGTTAAATACGCATGTATTATTGATAGAATGTTATTGTAATAAATATTAATTTATATTATTATAAACTAATTTTGCTATAAATGCAATGTTTATATTTTCTATTAATATTACCTGCGCGATATACCTATTATAAAAAAACGATCTTTTTAAGCAATAAATAAATAAAAAAAGAGCTTCTTTCTGATGACAAGAGTTGCGTTAAGAATGCGACGAATGGCACTTGATTTCCTACACAATTCATTGCAAATTGCACTTTGTAGTTTGTCAAGAGGGATCGGAATAAGAATCAGAAAAATATCCAAACTACGAAGGAATCTCTCTCAATAGTCGCAAATTATATTACGAGTATAATGTTATTGCGACGTTTCCAAGGGAATTTATCGAGGAGAAGCGCAAGTAAAAGATGCAGCTGCTGAGTTAATGTACTTTCCATTCGTTTCTTTATGACAGCGAGCAATAAAGAGCGTGAATCGGATATTCGTTGCAGCACCTGCTTCTAACACGAGCCTTACGTGAGAAAGCTGTCCAAATTTTTTACGTATCATACGCGATCAAATACATGAAAAAAGCAATATATTTTTATCATCTTTAATCAAGTCTATCTCCTAATTTTTAATCCAATTTCTTTCCACTACGTTATTATAACTGTTATCGTTTCGAAATGTGATTGTCGGAAGTATCTTGTACGGAAACACATTTCTCTCGTGTATTTCTCCCAACGTCAAGTATAATTCCACGGGCGTGTTACCACACGTGCGAGTTCGCGAGAGAATCCAATCTCGACCGAGTGACGACGCCGCGAATAATATCAAAATGTCTGTCGCGACGAGCAAACGGAGATCGCTATAACTCGTCAAGATCCGTCTCGTCGTTGCTCGCATCACTTTCCGATAGGTGATGGAAAAGGGAGGTTGAGGAACTCGCTTCCTCGTTCGTCGCTCAGGTACACGAAGAGGCTGCGAATGAGGGAGGGTTGAGGGAAAATGCAGCGTGGGTGTAACGCGAATGGAAGCGGAGATGAGCGAGGAGGGTGACGAGGGGATGAAGAGCGTGTAAGAGAGCGAGAGCGAGAGAGAGAGGGGGGAGAGGAAGGGAGGGAGGGAGGAAGGGAGGGAGGGAGAGTGAGAGAAATGGTGTGTATGTATGTGTCGAGAGGAGGGAGAGATGCAGAATGCCTGGCTGCTGTGGATCGATAGAACGGAGCTGCGTGATAGTCGGCTTTCTACACGGAGAACCGATAGATGCCGGGAATCGCTGTGAATGAGACACACAGTCTGCCTCATAATGAAGGCAGCCGGAGGAAATTGCGAGTATGCAAGCTATCCGCGATCCGACTTCCATCGCAGTCAAACGTCAATGACCGATTCCTTAACGAACTGTCGTGCTCCATCACGAACACATATATTTTACGAGATAACGCGAGTGTGTAGAACGGCAAACAAAGAACGCAATAGTAAAAGTTATTAAGAACGCTTAGTTCAATTCATTCACGTTGAGTTCACGATAAAACGATTATAACAATTAACGATTTAAACAATTAACGAGTATATTCCGTTTTTACGATGATTTTATAACAAACCACTGATTGTAATCTCTGTGAAATTATCATTCTATTTTCAGAATCTCGATATAATTGATAGAATTTTTTGTGAAAAGTGTATCTCAATAAATCTCTAGAACTCTTTAAGGGAAAGTCAGAACTCTGTCAATTATATTAGAACTTTGGAGACGCTACTTCTAACTTCACAGAAGTTCAATTATGATAACGATTTATTTGACATTATTCGTTTTAGTAGATAAGATTTTTATAAGTTTAATTCTTTTAGAAGATAAATTAAAATTCTAACAGAATATTTGACACAGTTTAGGATAGATAATTCTATTAATTACAATAAAATTAGCTGAAGTAATAAATAATATATATATTAATTACAATAAGAATCCAGCGGCTACATTGATTTAATGATCTGTAGCTAAAATAGCAACCGGATTTTGAGAGATGCAGTGTGGAGTCCCATGTTTTCAATATAAATAATAGCTGTGAAATGCAACATACAGACGCACCCATAATTTCCTTCTCAAAGTGCTATCCATTAACCCCACAGTAAGAATGACGATTTAATTAGAAATATGTCGGATAGCTTTACACACGGAAAATCGATAGATGCCAGGAATCGTCGCGAATGGCATATGCAAACTTCGCGATAAATGCAGTCGAAGGAAATTGCACGTACGCAGCGCTTTTTTTGATACACGACGTATTTGAAGCGGACTAATCCAAATAGTATTTCCTAATAAAATATCCAGACACGATTCTTTTTCTTGAATAGCTACGCATTTACCTCGTCAATATATACAGACTTTCTTTCATCAATAGATTTTTTAACAGTTTGAAGATTTTTCCTTAACACTCTAAAAGTTAATGCCACATATATTTTAAATTAAAATTTTATCAAACTAAAACCTCTATTTGGAATTAAATTTTCAATTAAAATTTATAATGTGTCACTTGCCTTAATGGCCAGATGCGAATTGCGAATGTAGCTGCGAGCTTTAAATTTTATTCACGAGAAATAAAAATTTTAGTCCAGAAAAAAACGAGCACACAGCTTTTAAAAACCTAGCTATTGATTCTTACTACATATGTGAAATGTTTACTGAAATTGCACAAGATGCGAGGTTAAGTAATGCGGCCCACTAAAAAGTAAGTTTTATGTGAAAGTTAAAAAGAATTTCAATATTTTTTTTTTCTTAAAACAAGTAAATACCAAAGCTCGTAAATTTAATAAAAATGCGTAATTAATATAAATTAAATTAGAGTATAAATGTTTCCGACGTAACTTTCATCCTACAGAACCAAAGTCTTGTTTATTTGATGTTCAAATATGCGTTACGAATTTAATATTGCTACGCCATATCCCGATTTTATTTCACTGCCAAATTACATTATGACAGTACGTCGCAAATTGCGGATTTTTCCATTCCGCTATACGAAAGAGTAAATATATGATGCAGAAAGATACGAGAGTTCCGTCGAACGGAGCGACGTGCAATTTCACACGTGGAACATCGCGTGTGTTTAGGCTATTTATGAATTCTGCCGGGATTGAAATATATACTCACATTGAAACCGTCGACCGACAAACGCCCCGAGGTTTTACGTAAAAATACGTGTATTCAGTGGCATTGATGTAATACATCGACGATATCGAGATTTCGTCGGTGAAACACGGCGAGAAAAAAACAGCGGTGCGTTTATTAAAAAATCAATACGCGCCACTCTCGCAAAAACCGGGAAGAGATTTATTGTTTGATAGAGGGAGAATTTTTTGCAAGAGAAAACCCGATCTGCGCGAAATACGAGCTAATTACTGTTAATGGCTCACAAAAGGAGAATCTTCTATAACAGAAGCTGAACAAGTCACACCACTGCAAATTTAAGCGTGTTATTTTTACACGCATAAACATCTAAAAATGACACATTTGACTGAAGCTCTTTCTATATGTTTCTTGCAATTTTAGATTACGTCATTTAACACGTTTAATCGTATTAAATTAAAAATTAATATGTTCAATCGTGTTAAATGACATGATTTAAAACGGCAAGAAATGTGTAAGAAGAGCTTCAGCTAAATAACACGCTTAGATTTGCAGTGACTAAGGCATTTGCACAACGAGAAATAATTTCTATACTACGTCAGCAAAAATAATTTTCAAAAGATGTTTCACGATCACATATAATACTTTCAAAAAGTATTCCGGAAATTAATTAGATCGAAAGTCCTGATAAGAAAATATAGTTTCTGAATTATGTAATGAATAATCGCGTAAAATTCACACGCTTAGAATTGCATTTATATATATGTATGTCATCTATCATTGATTCTGACAGTTTAAACATTTTTTCCACTCAACCGATTTTATCTTGTTTCTTTTCGCAATATCGCATACACTATGACAATATAATAAAAATAAATGGAGATGGATGGACTATAAAAGATTAAAATAAAATTAACGCATTACAAAAATGAATACAATTATCATTTATGTGTGTTTTGTACTAGATAAATTAGTTGAAATATATTATGTGACATGAAATATTTTCTATTCTTTTACTGCATACCTGTGACATACATATATTTAAAAAATCTGACAAAGAACACTCACGAAGTGTCTACTTTCGATGTATATTTTTTTTTTCAAAAGTTCAATACCATCGGATCACACTTGCACAATTTACACTATCGAATACAAATTGATAAATTTTAATTTTTGAAATGTCATGATCTTATTAATTTTCGAAATGTCACGATGTTATTAATTTTTGAAATATCACGATTCATCGAAAGATAAATAACTCGCTTGTTAGCCGTCAATCGTCGTACTCTTTGCATGCAATTTGCATGACGAACGTGATACGAAATGGAATTCAAATGGAATTCAAAGAGAAACTCTTCCGCGATTTGAAGAATGAATCGAAAGGACGCAAAGCAAATTGGTTCAATTATACGACCATTTATACGGTATATGATTGCCCGGATGTACTGAAAAATAGTTCGCATAGCAAATTTTCGTTAAAATTGATTTTTCCTTAAACCACATCGACCATAAAAAATATGTACATTAACCTTTAAACCACAAAGTGCAATGAATGGATATTAATTTCTATTTTTTTCTTTTATAGTTTACTTACGATCTTTGTAAAATTATTTTCTGTCTTTTTTTAAAAACTAAAATCTTAAAAATTGAGTCTGACAAATATGGTAGGAAAAAACGAATCGCTATCTTGAAAACTGCGGACGGTATCACATACATACCGTACCTTGTGGGTTAAGAAATAAAATCAAAATACTTGGAAATTTTATTATATAAATAGGGATAATTTCAGCAATATAAAATATTACATTGTTAAATTATTAACAACATTTATTTTTGTCGCAATAAATTTAATAAATAAAAAAAAATCGAGTAGCAACTGAACCGCAACCAACAACGTAGAACTACGTCAACTGTCATTATTTCTTGGCACTTAATTTCTCTTTTAATTTCGTCATAACTTTTTTTTTAATGATGGGCAAACGAAAATTTGGGTAGACAAACGTGAACAAATCGTGGACAAACGAATGCCACTAGAATTTTATAAAAATTTGCATTTCGGGGTGCTGATGTCAAATTGGGAAAAAATTTGACATTAGCACCCCCATTTTTCATTAATTTTTAAGCGGGATACGATTGTCCACGATTTGTCCACGTTTGTCCACCCAAAATTTTCGTTTGCCCATCGTTCAAAAAAAAGTTATGACCAAATTAAAAAAGAAAGTGCCAAGAAATAGTGACAGTTGACGTAGTTCTACGTTGTTGGTTGTGGCTCAGTTGCTACTGACAATGAGCCCCTTCGATTTTTTTACTTGAAATCTGCAATTACAAGATCACATGCTAGGGTGATCTGTTGTGGTAGTAGCAATAATAATTTTCGCCCGTAGCATGACACGTCTCGCGCAGCCCGTCTGACTCCGTTGATTTGTACGAATTTTAGATGTATTAATACTTTGAATCCAAATCTGGGACACGTAGACATCGAATTCGTAGTATCAATACATCTAGACACCAAAAACTACGGTGCGCACTAATTGGATTTCGTCATCGGCAACCTGGGGTGTTCTAATTCGTCGAATTCGATGTCTACGTATCCCAGGTCGCCAAAAGAAATGCAGAAAGTGCGCACCATAATTTTTAAAACGGCATGCGGCGAAACAAAAGCACAAGAAATTTAGCTTAACTTTCTAACGCTACTATATCGAAGGGTTAAGGGGTAGAGGGTTGAAACAAGTTTTATTATAAATGGGACTCTATAAGCTATCTAATGAGATATTATTTATTACTCTACGATTATTAGTCGCAAAGATATAAGCGTTCAAAGTGTGACATGTTTTCGTTGCATCCGTGCTCGCGAAGTTACCCTCTACCCCGGAGAAAGACGTAGTTCTACGTCAAAATTTTTAAATAAAGTAATAAATTTTGTAATATATTTTTTTATATTGTGCCCTGAGCAATATTTCTTTAAAGTCAATGAATTTGATAAAAATAACGACCACAATAACAATTTCAAAAAATATTAACAAGTATGTGGAGCAACCAGGAAATAATTGTATAAATAATATATCGCGATTTTCTGAACATTTTGCTATTATTATATTAAGAAATATCCGTTAAGTCTTATTACTACAATTTTATCAAGAAGTCCACAATCCACCCATCGATAATCACTTAATGAAAAAGCCGGAGAGGATCATTAGTTGTCATAGTCTAACTTTCTAAATTAAACATTCTAGTAAGTAGGTCTCGATGCAATTTGTCCAAGTGAAGTTGACAATTTGTCCAAGTGAAGTTGACAGTCATTAACCCGAAAGCAAAGTTTTATTTTTCATTTACACCTCCGACAAGCTCAGCCGCGAGAACCTTTTATCTCCGGAGCGAAATAATACTTTGTCGCGGGGGAAGCGCTCGACAAACAAACAGACGCAGAATTCACCCCTTGAACACGCTTTGCCGTATCCACGACAAACCCGTCAGAGCAGAAATAGATTTCGCGATGGAGCTTGCGCATTAATGACGTTATATACACGGTCAGAGTTCAACGGTCATCGACCTTCGACGTCGCGCGGCGCCGGTCACCTGACAGCCGTATGCAGCTCTTATTGTCCGCGTGACAAAAAGTTCCAGACGCACAATGCCTCGTCCGTCGAATCGTTAAACCTGCACGTCAATGCCATGATAATGCATAACGTATAACGTTGCGAACGTTATTGCGCGGAATCAATGCATCTGCATCGAACGTTGCACTCGACAACTTGTGCATATTTATCGCCAGAGATTCGAGTTATTCTTTATTTAGGCAAATGAAAAATACGTATTTTTTTTGCAAAAACGATTTGGCTTTCCAATCGCCGCGAGAGATAATTTAAATTGAGAGTTGAAGGAGTTGGGACAAGTCTTTCTTTGGTAATTCAATACTGTATACATAAGTACATTAGAGATAAAGATGATTGAAACCGTGAAAGAGTTGAAGATTGAAAAATCGATATGCGAAATCGGTCTCACGTTATTACTTTTTAAGAAGGTTCTAGGGTTGATGAAATATAAGACAAGCCTATAATACATATATGATACGAAAGTTAATTATATCAATAGTATCTAGAAAAAATTTCATTGACTTTTACTGTACCGTTTTGAAGATATCTGATTTTAAATGTATAAAATTTAAATTATAAGTACGAAGGTAGTTTAATAAGTTTGGTAAAAAAACAAGTAAAACACATTTTTTTTTTAAATCAATTTTATTTTTCAACATAGTCTCCTTTGAGGGCTACACACTTGGTTCAGCGATTTTCCAATTTTTTCATCCCGTCCGAAAAATAGGTTTTGTCAAACTGCAAAACGGTTGTTGGCGATGGCATCCTGATTTGACGAAAATTTCTTCCCACCAAGTTAAATTTTTAATTTCGAGAACAGGAAGAAGTCGCACGGGGCCAGTACAGCTTGAGAGAAATTTATATTAATAAGTAAGACACGTATAACATTTATCCTCAAATGAACTGATCAAGTCTATCATTATCTCTTTTCACACAAACTATAAAGCGCGATATAGACTTGATGTAATAATTAAAAATATAATAAATATGATGAAAAATATTAATTTATATATTTTTAATTCACATTACATTTAATTTTTATCATTTTTTTAGATATAAAGTATATTTATAGATAATAGTAAATAGATGTCATGCTTACATTTCGTTACCTGCTATTGGTATACTTAGATCAAATGAGCGTCTTATAACTTTTACTTTATCATTTTATAAATATTTAACAACATATAAAATTAATAATGATTATGTATAATGATATTAGCGAATTAAATATTGTTGATAATGTTTTTATATTGCTTCCTCATAGAGGAAGCTTTGTTTTCATGAAAAAATTTTTTTTCTAGTTTTCTTTGTTAAAGCTTTTAGATTGTTTTAAAACGTCGAAAAAACACATTTTAACAAAATATCCGTGTGTGTGTATGTATGTATGTATGTATGTATGTATGTGTGTCTGTGTGTGTATGGATGATGGTGGTTGCTGTAACTTCCACAAATTTTGAGATATCGGGCTGAGTTTTTTTTTTAAATGTACAGTATCATTAAAGGAAGGTTCGTATTGTATTTGGTGATGATCGGTAAAAAAAGGGGTTCTTTTGCCTCCTCATATTTATAAAATTTTTAATTGTTTCTAAATTTTTATTTTAGGTTCTCTTTCAATTTCTACTATTAAAACCCCACTTTTTAAATGCATATTCTTATAGCTTACTTCGAGTGCTTTTCAAAACGCTATAATAAAGTATTTTTTCATTAAGTACTTTTCGAATAATGAAGAGTGTATGTTCATATGAAACTGTAATCTTCAAACTTTCGTAACTCGTTAAGTACATAATAAAAAAATACTTTATTATAGTGTTTTTAAAAGCTCTCGAAGTAA
>NJRP01000134.1:451635-467810 GCA_003063835.1 Aphaenogaster floridana | reverse complement strand
AAAAAAAGAAGAAATAAAAAAACTTCCTCATAGAGAAAGCTTTGTGAACCAACTAAAATGTTGATGATGCATTGTGCCTCTTCTTAATTTGACCCCCTTTAAATTGATGAGGAAGCACTGTGCAAATTCCTAATTTGTACACTTTTTTTTATCATTTTAATCGTTTTATCACAATTTTAAGAATGAATTTATTGATTAAGAAGTAGCGCGAGAACCTCTTTAATCGATACTTTATCTCTTCGAATGTGCTCTACCGAATTTTTCCGTTAATTGCACTAATAGCAATCCAAGAACATTATTGATCACGCAATTAGGTACGTCTAATGTCAAAATGTACAGAAAACCAATTTTCGTGAGCTTGTATTTAATAAAAAATGCATACAAATTTTACGTAGAAAATGATCGGTGTGAGCGCATTGGATTTCTGATTTTACATTCAACTTCAAAATCTGAAATTCTGAGCCGTAATCCAACCTTGATCTTCGATTGAAGCATGACCTCGCGAAATTGGCTTTCGCTACGCGGAAGGATATATCCGCGTCGTGAGAATCGAAAGCGCCGCGAGATAAGTCTTGTCGGTCTCGTCCTTTTCCGTAAGAGAAACACGGTCACGCGGAGGAGTCCTTGACCTTCTCACGACGTTTTGTTAACCGTTTCTAAGTTGAGATTCTGCGTCGAGATCGTCAAAAGACACGCAAGCCGCATCGATCGCGAGTCCCCCTTGCGATATACGTACACAAGGCGAAAGCGCCGCGCATGCAGTAACAGCGTTCGCAATGCATGTACAAAGATTAACTTTGTTATTATCCGACCCTTTATTATCCCCCCCCCTCCCCATGTCACGTCCACACACACACACACACAACTCCGCAAAATTAACAATATATCTTCGAAACAAAACAGTTGTCGGTGTTTTCTGGGCACGCAAATGGCACCGCAAACGAAGTCAATTAAGTCGATAATTTAAATATCTATTGCGTATTTATATATTTATCCTCGTGATATTAAAAGAGAAGAGTGGATGAAAGAAAAAAAAATAGACTAAGTAATTAACTTCGACCTGACTGGCCAGATATATTTGATTAAACACTACGTTTCGACCATGGATTTTGGTCCTTCTCAAGTGAATAGATATAGTTATTATTCACAATATCAAATATATGAAATGTGCCCAAATAAGTCATCTAAAAACACAATATAATAATACCATTAGATGAAACCAACTTAATTATAATTACAGCAGTACAATAAAATCGCTTAAAACGCTTACATAGATTGTGTTTCATAACAACATAAGATGTAAGGTAACTCAGATGAAATCGAGCAGGTGTGATAACGTCAAGATTCAAAATCAAACTAATCATAATTAGGGAGAAAACGGGAGAAAAAAATAGAAAATGATATTTTTATGTCTAGCCTTCTTTGGAGTATCGAGTCCTTATGTTATTTGTTAAAAAATATTTAAAAATTATATATTTTCGAATAACTTTAAATATATAGATGATAAGGAGGAGGGGGGGAAGGTTGGTGGCGAGAGGGTGGAAGAGATAAACTGTGACTTTTTTGGATGTCGAGTCTTTACGTTATTTGTTAAAAATATTAAAAAATTATATATTCGAGTAACTTTAAATATAGATGATAAGGGTGGGGGAGGGAGAAGGTTGGGGCGAGAGGGTGGAAGAGATACACTGTGACTTTTTTGGATGTCGAGTCTTTACATTATTTGTTAAAAATATTAAAAAACTATATATTCGAGTAACTTTAAATATAGATGATAAGGGTGGGGGGGGAGGGAGAAAGTTGGGGCGAAAGGGGATGGAAGAGATACACTGTGACTTTTTTGGGATGTCAAATCTCTACGTTATTTGTTGAAAATATTAAAAAATTATATATTCGAATGACTTTAAATGTAGATGATAAGAAGGGTGGGAGAGGGTGGTTGGGGGCGAGAGGATGGAAAAAATACACTGTGACTTGTTTGGGATGTCAAATCTCTACGTCATTTGTTGAAAATATTAAAAAATTATATATTCGAATAACTTTAAATCTAGATGATAAAAAAAGTGAGGGAGGGTGGTTGGGGGCGAGAGGTTGGAGGAGGCACACTGTGTTGCGACTGCACACGCGAGCCGCTCGCGCCGGCGCGACTTTGATCTCTCGCGTGCCACTCACTAAACACACGGAAATGCGGGGCGAAGAATGCGCCCCGCGGTGCGGCCGCTCCGACAACTCGGGGCGACGCATTTAAATCCCAAAGACATCTCGAGGGGCCTCTCGAGACGGATTTAAATCGCCGCGAGTGTCGATTCGCGACGCACGTCGCGTGTCGCGAAACTCGTCGTTATTAATAGCCGCGAAGCGAATCAAAATAGAATTAGAGCGACGAGATAGGAGGGCACCTTTCCGCGTTCACCTCGGCGTTGAGGGTGTCATCGCGAGACCCCGATGACACCCGCGGCGTCGGACGATGCCGCGGAAGGATCAACGGCGAGACGACGAGTTTCGCGTCGAGGAACGGGAGAGGACCAAGAAAGTAGGACTACGTTCGGCTACTTACTTACTTGGTGGCAGCGTGTCCTAGCTGGCAGGACGACGCGGAGTCATCGCTGTCGTTGTCGACGTTCGCCTCGTCCGTGGGATGATGCGCCGCGGCATGGCACCCGTCGTCGCCGGTGCCCTTCGGGTTCGCGACGAGTTTGTACATAGGACGAGGAGGCCCTGGTGCACCTCACGCGAACGCGTCACGCCGTACGCCGGTCGGCATCATCCGTTAGCGCGCGCGGGGACGACGCCGCGCGGATTATCGACAACCTCGGTCTCTCCCGATTCGCGTCGCGCAACACGAACGACGGACGGACCGACACGCTCGGAGACGCTCGTCCACCCCGTGGAAGCGGGTCGTGCTGCGCCTACGTCCCGCTCCGAGTATCCGATACCGCGTAAGCGGCCGCCGGCGCAGGCACAGCAGGCGCCATCTAGCGGACGCCGCCGCGGCGACGCGCGCACCGCGCGAAGCAGTTTCGTACCGCCACCGCCATCTAGGTGAACGCGCCAACTACCTGCGTTGAATTCGCCATTATGGACGTTGGTAACTGCGTCGCGCGGAAAATGAGTGGAAAAAGGAAATTACATAAAAATAAGAGAAAGAGAACGAAAATGAAATTAAGCGCCGAGAACGACTCAGATTGATTTTATTTTAACATATTAGCGATTATGATCGCGATATTGATCGAGAATTCGTAAACTAAAGGTCTTGTACACAGTTAGAAAATTTGTGTTAAATTTAACACATTGAGGGCCACTTCGACCAAACTCCGATTAACTTAATCGGCCGATTATTCCGTTAGAACTGACTAATCGCATTATTTGTCGTTAAGCAGATTGACCAATCACGGTTGACACAATTAATCGGTCGATATTAAGTTAATCGGAATTTGGTCGAAGTGGCCCTTATAATATGTTAAAAATTAACATATACATTTTATTTATTTATCTTAGAATTTATGTTTTAAAACTACAAAATTTTTATGTTATTTGTTCAATTACTCATAAATTGTGTTGTTTTAGTATTAAAAATTGTGTTATTTAATTTAGTATTAAAAAATATCAATTTAACACAAAATTATTGAAATAACGTAATCATATTGTGTTAAAATAACACTCGGGTATGTTAAAAATTTAATACAAAAATTTTAACAACGACCGGTTTTAACACAAGTGCAAAATGTTTTTTACAGCTATTTGTGTCGTATAAATATAAATATAAATCGAATTATTGGCTGGGTTCAATAGAAAAAGTTTTACAATATAAAATTCTAATATAATTGATTTATACACTTAGATCCAAGGAGAATCTAAGGGCAAGAACCAGTCATATTAAAGAATCTTACAACAGTTGCAAAGCTCCTTTTTCTGCTAAACACAACCATTGTTTAAATATTGATCTGTCTTGTTGATTGTTTGATACCTTTTGTGCTTACTATTATCAGTATAATATCCGTCGTGAAAGCTCGAAAGTTATTAATGATGCAGTACTATCGTTTCAAGATGGTTACATGATATTTTGCACGGAATAATCAATATCTGTCTATATTGAAGCTCGTCCATGCGGCAAGTTGAGATAATCTCGGCGGAGGAAAAGCAATCTTGTATGCAACCTGCAACGAGATACGCTGTATATTCACAGTCAGCCATTTGCACAAGATGGCGCATAATTTTCGATCTTAATTTTAGGCGACGATTCTTTCGCGAATTGAATTTTTCTTCGGGCGTTGATAATTTTTAAGAATAACTGTGTCTTTCTACGAACAAATTTTTAATTGCTTCATTGCGTATCGTATTTTACGTTAAATAGCAAGCACTTCCAAGATTTTCTTTAAAGAAGAATAATCCGAAGAACATTTAAACCCCAGACACGTTGTACAACATGGCGCAGCATACCTTTTAAATCTCCCTTTCGTTTACAAAGCTCTCCGTCGTCGAAGAAAATAAATAATCGTTGTTCTAGTTGGAACTGCGCCAGCAAACGACGCTGCTTTTTAAATTCGACGACAACCTTGACTTTCGTCGCGACAGTACCGACAGGTAAAAAAAAGATGACGTATGCACCTGCCTGTCGAAGTCGGAAATAATCGTAGAATTAATTATGCGCGCAGCTGCGCTCACCGAGCAGCTCGACGCTCGAAATAATGTCTACGTTCGAAAGCCAAATTGTGTTGCAAATTGTTACGACAAGTCAGTAGTCGAACTCTTGCCAAAATAATTCCCGGTAAAAATTTTTTTATGTGAGAATATATAAATATATGTAATTATGTATAAAATATGTCGATATATGTTTTCTTTCTTTTGTGTAATCTCTGTTCGTATATATATATATATATATATGTATATATATAAAAGAAAAAGAAGAAAAAGAAGAATTGAAAAATAATTAATTAAAAGGATAATGTTTGCATTGTTTTTTTTATAAAAAGTAAAGCATGAGAAAATGAAAAAAAATTGTCCATATATAATCATATCTAAATGTAATATAATCATATAGAAAAGTTATAAATATATATATAATTACTTTAAATTTAATTTTCTAAATCGCCAGTAGTAATAAACATATATATATAATTATATATAGAATATTGTGTATAATCTAATTGTAATTTTATTTTTTAGAACAAAAAACAATTTTCTAACAAAAGTTACTTTTCTAATTATTTTTCGATTATTCTTATATTATTTTTATTATATATATATATATATATATATATATATATATATATATGAACAGAGATTATACAAGAGAAAGGAAACATATATATATATATATATATATATACATATATATATATATATATATATAGACATATTTTATATATAATTATATACATTTATTTGAAATATATTTTTTATATATATTCATTATTATATGAAAAATTTTTTACCGAGAAATCGTTCATAAATTAACACGAAGGAGACATTAGAATAGGAATTACATGTGCTACTTCTTGAATATCCTAATTACTTATTTTATTGATTCTACAATAAAGGTTGTTGCGTGCGCGTGTACATGTGAATTATACGTTTTAGATATAATATTGTAATATTATTATAATTATAAAAACACAGAGTCAACAAGTTGCACGTCGTCCCATATATCATCCTTTTATGTATAATTATTATTCTCTTAATTGCGAAAACGTGTTCTCTGGATCTACCTAAAACGTTCTGTAAAATATTCACACGCAATTTGAACGCAGAAGTAAATGTAACGCCGCTAATACCGTCCCCACTTTGTTTGTCACGATGAGATATATGTGAGTAAATATGATGCCGATTGCATTATTTACGATTGAGCTCGGTTAAGGGAGTGTCGCCGCAGCTACGTGACGATTAAGTAAATTGGTGATGTATATTATTAATGCGCACGCAGAGAGAATGTCGATAAACGTGACATGTATTAAAAGCAGGCACGGCTCCGTCGAGGTAGACGTTCGCGATTTGTTCGGCATATCGATCGCAGTAACGCGGCGACAAAGGCGAAATGAATTCAGTGATTTGTACGTCTAAAACTTCGCTTACACTCTCGGATAATTACTGAATATTAAAAAGTTATCACTTTTCTTAATTATAATACATTGTACATAAGAATAATAGTTATTTGTAATTTCCGCTTTGGGAACACCACATTTACATGTATGCGCTTACTTAAAGTTACCCAGTAAATCAACCAACACAGTAACATTATATCAACATTATAATTTCCTACTCAACATTGTAACTGTGATGTACAACATGTGTTATGTTACATTTATATTGTTGAGTGGAAAATTATAATATTGATATATCATTGTTAAAATTGGTATTTACCAGGTATTTATTTCTCTTTAATTGTAATGCGATCATTAATTACACGGGATATCATTTCTATATCGATTACATGTAATTTTCGCTATGTAAATTACTTCTTGTTTGCAACAATTGTCGAAAATAAAGGAAACTACGTCCTCTGTATATTAACAAAGTGAATAAAGCATCAATTATCAGTAAAATAGCAATTACTTGAATGATTGTACTAACAATAAGATACCTTTGATTATCTGATTATTACGCGCCGCACGTGACTTTTAAATACAGATATTCCAAAAATTTATTTGCTTGAAGGGAGATTTTTTGTTTTCGCACAACTGTTCCTTTTGCAAGAAACAATTATCATAAAATCTCAGTAAGGCACTTTTGAAACACAGACAATCACTACTTCTTCTTCTTCGGTTCGGCATCGATCTCGATTTCTTTCTTTACCTCTTTCTCACTGTCGCCTTTCTCTTCGTTAGCGTCGTTTTTAGACTCCTCTTCCTCCTCCAGAAGTTTGGCCTCCAGTTCGTGCTTCTTCAGTTCCTCGTCCAGCAAGGCGTCCCAATCAGACATGTCCTTACCCTCGCGAACTCTGTCAAGCTCTCGCTTGAGCATGTCGAGGCATTCCCTTCGTTCCTTCCACTTCTCCGACATCTCGAGACTCTTCTTCTCGTCGTCGATTTGCTCCAACATTTCTCCCCTCTCTTTCTCCTCGCATTCTAGGACGTATTTTTCATAACTGTCCACCTAGAGAACCACACATTTATAATAATTAATAATTATCTCACGGAATATTAAGATTCTTGTATTAACTGTTTTTTTTAAATCGTTTACAAAAAAGATGGAGAATGTAAAGACGGATAAACCTCTGCCAGGGGCGGCAGAACAGAAAATCCTCACGTATGCGTTCTGGGGAAAGAGGCGAGGAGTAGACAGGCGAGTTAAAATTTTTTTACCGTAAACACGGTAAAAATAACAATATTATTTGTGCAAACTTTTGAAATGTATTTAAATGCATTTATATATTATTATTATTATATACTATATATTTAAAAAATATATATTTATCGTTTCAAATTAATAACCCCGCCAGGAAGAACAGAAAGTCATGATGACGTCAAAATGACCTCAAAATGTTGTAAAAAAGTTTCATTTTTAGCATCATTTTGACGTCATTTTGACGTCATCATAACTTTCTGTTCTATTTGCATGGGAAACATTAAATTTTTCTTCGTTTATTTTTTAAATTTCTTATTAAAAAAATGTCAACATAAAATTCACGTATGGTACGCCATATACTAAAAAATCTCACGTACGGTATGTAGCATACTGGTCCTGCCGCCCCTGACCTCTGCTAATTTTAATTAATGTTTACAGTCCTTAATAATGTGTATTGATTTACATATATGCATCGACTAAGAAAACAAACAACTGATCAAAACTATGTTGAAACATATTCGAGTTTACCTTATCTTGCAACATTCTTTGAACGTCATTTTGCCTTTTCAAATGCTTCGGCAGCCAAAAGCAGGCTTGGATGAGCCGCAGAAATATCCAGACCGCTCCAGCGAGTGCCAAATAGGAGCAAGCAGTAAATATCATGTTCGTCATGTCTACGGTTACTTGTTGGTGCTTCATAATGATAATTAATTCAATTTAAAATCCCTGCAATAAGCACAGCAGTCAGTGAAAATAATTAAGAAAATAACTTGTAAAACGACTTTACTTTTGTTTAAAAGATGCTTGGAAACAATTTAAATAATAATTTGGATTATACAAAGTGAGATAAGTGATTTTATTTAACAAAGAAAACATCTCTAAACCCTTGTCTACAATGCGTATTTAAGGCGTTAAGAAATTGACCAATCGCAGTCGTTTATTCTCCTCATATATACGACTGTGATTGGTCAATTTCTTAAGTCTTAACGCCTTAAATACGCATTGTAGACAAGAGGTAAGAAATGTTTGTGCTATCGTTTGCTAACTAAACTAAAAATATTGGAACTCCCTTCATTTTATGTGAGTAGCAGATAAAAGTGATGTACGAAATTTAATTTATTTATACAAAATTTAAGAGAAAATGTGTGCTTTTGCTCCACGACTTAAAAAATGGTTGCTTCAACATCTTCCGTTAAAAGGACTCGCTCTTTATTCGTATACGTCGACTCGTTAACTCGGTGACTATCTTGTGCAAAACGCGTCATCGATTTTGCGGTATAATATGTATCAAATAATGCGATATTCCTTTTTTCCCATGCCTATCGTTCACCCTAGTGTCGCATAAGTATACCATTCACGAGACAGTGCACTGCGTTGCAGTCGCGGACTCGGAGGCGATTACACGTGGTGATAAGTGACCTACTGCGGGTCTCGCCGTGCGCTTTAAACACATCGCGGGGGAGAAACCCCGTATCCCGCGGCGAAACGCTGGACGTATTTGGGTTGATTCATTTCGATAACGTCGGCGAACGGTTCCTCGACGGAAACGAGATACTTTCGATGAGGCGTGACGGTTTCGTGAACAGCTATGTGCGCTAATATGTCACGTCGCGGCATCCGTTCGTCGGTGCCTTCGCGGCCGTTGTGTATACTGTATATATCGATTACGCCTGTTCGGCGAAACGGAATGCGTATGTATGTACAATAATATGCGGCGTGAAAGAAAGCTTGAAATGTCTATTAAGATCTTCATCGCGGAGGACGTTGATGCCGTTGAGAGGGTTGATTTACGTGAAGGGATGATTTATGCGTCGTGCCGGTGTCTTTGTTAGGTCCTTCACGATAGGAATTGCCGTATGCACGATTTGCGTAATTTTAACTGTGAGAATCGTGTGTTCACGTCAATATACAATTATTTCCTTCGATTTTACTTTACTCACCATAATGATAACGAATTCGACGATTAATAATTACGGACGAATGTGTCTCGGACGCGTCGTGTACTCGAAAAAATGCACATAAAGAAGAAAATTCATTAAGAAATTCTAAACGAGAAATATATAAATGTTTGGAACGCAAAATCTGAGTTATTGAAATGTAATAAAGTTTACAATAGATTCTTTGTGAGAAGTCTAGTAATAGCGCTGCTTTAAACAATACGCGGTAAAATAATGTAGATCAAGTACTTCTTCAAAATGTACATACGAAATCATAAATATCAATATAAGTTAATGCAGCATTCGATATAAAAGATACTAACTTTCAATTAGATTTTAGTAAAAATGAGGAAAAGAATTATCTTTCAATAAAAATTGTTGGTACCATTTTTTCCAAATGAATTAACGAACGCTGTGTTAAGAATCAAATTCCTGATCGCATATTAGCTTCTCATTCGTCGTACATTTTACTAATTAGGTCTTCGAATATAAAACCGTTTAAAAATTAAAAGAAACCATTCCTAGGCTCAGCAGATTAAAAATCACTAAATAAAAACGGGCTAACGGGCTAATGAGCCAAGCAAGTTCGTCGTGCTAATATTAGCACGACGAACTTGCTTGGCTCATTGGTTCTTTTTATTCAGTGATTTTTAAAACCATTTAGTTAAATATTGTTCTATTCACTTGCCTTTTGCCTTACTGGAGGAGTGTCGACGAGAACATAGCCGTGTAAGAACGTGCTCCACCTAAGAGATACGAACTACTGAATGTATCACGTCTGGAAGTAGTAGGAACTACTATGTGTCCGACTGACAGGTGGAACGTTACTCCACTACTGACCCCCTATGGAAATGATCGATATATGGATGTAGCCACGTATGATTGAGCTGACACTATACAAATATTTCAGCGTGTGTACACGCGACATTCCGAGCGACCGTATGCGCATATTCGGCGAAGACAAAATTCCGCCGAACCCATTCCGACTGGAACTGGTTAGCAAGAGTTCGCAGACGGCTACGACGATGAAAAGAATTTCTTTCCATCGAACGCATATCAGCAGCCTCCTTGTTATGGACTACATTATAATTCAATAATTGATTAAACGCCACGCGAGGCACTCTTCTTATTTACGCTAACAGCTGGAAATTGAATCGTGCCACTTTCCAGCGCGTGATCGATTAATATCGGAAAGTGCTCGCGGAACGATGGACGTTTGTAATAAACGACGTTCTAAAATATTCAAGCTACGTCGCCAATGACGTCCATCGGTATAAAGTCGCGTGTAGACTTCCTGGGGGTCGGGTCAGGTGCCTCCATCTCGCGATACGGCACAAAGCACATGTGGTAGACAGGCGTGTGTCAAGAATACATAATTTTTTTTATTATTTTACAGATAACTCAATAATAAAACGTTCCACGTCCCAACTAAGGCTAAGTTGTCTACGCGCGGAATCGCGACGCTCGTTCCTCGATTCGTTACGTCGAGTTCGACGTTATTTTCGTTACATGTACAGAGATCGACTCGTCGTATATCGCCGGAAATCTAACGTACGTAACATGATTGACGACATGGTAGACAGTTTTACTATCTACGAAAAAATAATACATGCTCGCGCGTCTAAAGCCCGATGCGGTACGTATACAGGAAGAAGAACTCGGGTGATCTGGAATGCAGGGTTGGGAAGTAACTCGTTACTTGTAACGAAGTTACAATTACAGTTACTTTTTTCGGTAACTCCAACTTAACTTCGTTCCTTTTTTCTCCATCTGTAACTGTAACTTAACTCAGTTACATATTTTCGGTAACTAGTAACCAATTTAATAGTTACTTTATATATATTTCAAAAATTTAGTAGATTGCATTGGGCGGCCTTGCGCTTGTGCATAAACATCGTTATCGACACTTTACAATCCAATGCGCATGCTCCCAACTGCTCTCGATATGCGACACATCTTACGAATGAAAACGAGAAAACAAAAAAAATTTTTTTTTAGGTCATTTTAGGTAAAATTCTATTACCTAAAAAAATTTTTTTTGTTTTCTCTTTTTAAATCACATACTAACAATAAGTATTTCTTATTTGTGGAGGTGACGTGAATTTCATTTCATTTACCATTTCATTTATCACTTTTAATTGTATGCACTGAGGAGAACTCAAATCGGAGCCGAAACGGTTTGCGGTTTTTAGATTTGTCTATAGTGTATTTTTGAATAATAAATTTATTGTTTGCCCCGACATCGGCGTGGGCTCACATTGGCTTTCTTCCAAATTATCTTTGATTTTATATCCGAGAGCCTAGCATCATTAGTATTGGCTGTGTTCAGGAGACACAACATTTAAAAAAAAACTCAGCCCGATATCTCAAAATTTGTGGAAGTTACAGCAACCACAAGCATCATCCATACACACACAGACACACACACATACATACATACACACACACGGATATTTTGTTAAAATGTGTTTTTTCGTTTTAAAACAATCTAAAAGCTTTAACAAAGAAAACTAGAAAAAAAATTTTTTCACGAAAACAAAGCTTTCTCTATGAGGAAGCAATGGGTGCGTTCAGGAGACACAACCGTTGAGTGAGCAATCAAACGTGATTGGTCTTACTTCTGGAACCAACAAATCAATGTCGAGGGTTGACAAGACGATGTTGCAACGGTTGTGTCTCCTGAACGCACCCATTGCTTCCTCATAAAGGAAGCTTTGTTTTCGTGAAAAAAATTTTTTTCTAGTTTTCTTTGTTAAAGCTTTTAGATTGTTTTAAAACGTCGAAAAAATACATTTTAACAAAATATCCGTGTGTGTGTATGTATGTATGTGTGTGTGTGTGTGTGTGTCTGTGTGTGTATGGATGATGCTTGTGGTTGCTGTAACTTCCACAAATTTTGAGATATCGGGCTGAGTTTTTTTTCAAATGTACAGTATTATTAAAGGAAGGTTCGTATTGTATTTGGTGATAATCGGTAAAGGGGTTCTTTTGCCTCCTCATATTTATAAAATTTTTTATTCTTTCTAAATTTTTATTTTAGTTTTTTTTTCAATTTTTACTATTGAAAGTTACTTTTCAGAATCAATAACTTGTAACTGTAACTAGTGACATTTTCAATGAAAAAACTGTAACTGTAACTAGATACTTTTATAAAGTAACTTTCCCAACCCTGCTGGAATGTGCGATACATCACAGCGCAATCGTTGGAGAACACGGGGAAAGAGGGAGAAGAGGAGGAAGAGGGCAATGTGGGAAGAACGAGATCCGTTTTTGTCATCGTGTGCTCGCTGCTGCCTCGCTTGGAATTCCAAACGGGGACATTTTGATATTAAACTTCCGACGTGGGGAGACGAAAAACGGCGGCTTACGTCGTCGACCTCACGTAGAACAGGAGATAGGGGGTGGCGGAGTTCCGCGCATTGGGCGCCAATTTGTCCTCGAGTTCTCGCAGCGGGATCACGTGCACCGCCTCATCGTCGCACTCTAGCCAAGTGACGCCCTGTTTATTCCGCTTGATGCCGCAACAGTCCATACTACGACAGCCGACCCTATTCACCAACTGCTCTTTATTCTCGCTCGCGCTGGGCTTGCTTCTGAAGTACTTGAGTATGCCCGATGCTTTGTCAGAGGAAGAGGAAGACGATGACGATGAGCTAGCGCTCGAGGCACCAGCCTGGCTCGAGTTCTGCCGCTTATTGTCGCGATCGCATTGAGAATACTCCGCGTACGCAGGTTCGTCAGGTAAACGTGTGTAAGCAACGTAATGCCCGGCGGTCATCGTTGCACCTTGGTGCATTATGACTGAGTATAATTTGTACACGTGTCGCGTCTCCGTGCTACCACCAGCTGCCGTCCCATGGGTCTCATCATTACTGCACTCCTCGCAGAAGCATTGCAAGGTAAGTGGTGTTGGCATGTGATTATTGATTTTCTCCATCGAACTAAAAACACAAATTTAATCGTAACTGCGATGCGGGATATCGCAGAAGGTTCTCGATATATGTATAAATATAAGACTCAAAAACAAAGTTAAATATGCAATAAACTCCTTAAAGAATAAATTAGCGTCATTGAAATTTTTTGTAATTTTAATACAGCTATTACTTTTACGATTGTCATAAAATTAAAAATATTTTTGTGCAAATATTTTTTGATATCTGTTATAAATTTTGAGCTATATTTTCCTGACATCAATTACATAGTACTTGTAACCTGTTGCTTCTAATCACGTTGAAAGATCGCACGAGACTTACCCAGCGGCAGTAGAAAATCTCTTCAACTGCAAGATAAGTAGTCTGGGTAAAGAGGGAAAACATACGGCTCTGCGAGCCTCATTATACCGTAGGCACCGTGCACACCAGTATTTATCCCTACCCCAAAGCAGTTCACTAGTCACTACAGCGCGTTTGTATACCTCACTGCTATCCACTAATTCACCATCATCATCTGTAAAGAAAAGTCACGTTACTATGAATCATAGGTTAACTATGAAATGTAAAATATTTCAGCTATTAATGGAAATCTTATAGACAGAGTTTAAAAACATGTCGCATGAATTTAAATACGATAATAATAGCACATCCCTACTTTTACTTTGGGTATATCATGAGTAGAAAATAATTGATTAAATGCATACCTTTCTCGTTGGAACGATCGATGTCAATAGGTACGCATATATCGCAGAACGTTTCCTTTCGTTCCGTCACGTGTTCGCACTCGAGACATGTTGTGCGCAATAGGCTGACACCCTCAAAGTCCTCCGAGATAAAACACTTCTTGCTCTCTGGCTTGCGCATCCCTATTTCACCGTTACTCTCGGCGAACTCTGCATGACCGTTTTCATACAGTCTCGCGGATCCCGCGATGCCGTTTGCATTTGGCGCAAGAGAGCTTACCGAACTCCCTCTGCTCGTGGTCTTCTTCTTCTTTCTGGACTTACGAATGCTCCTCTTCCCGGAAGAGGAAGCATAACCACTGCTCTCTGACTGTGTGTCTGTCGTCGAATGATTTGCGGTGAATTCAGAAAAACCGCCATTGCTCTGACCAAATTGGCTCTCTCTGTGTCTGACCAACAGTTGAAAAGTTTCTCTGATGTTGTCTAGCAAACAGACCAAAAGCTCATGGGCATCCTGCTGCTGATTTCCCTCGAATATTGGATTTACTTCCCTATAACAATCAATATAAGGACAATGTGAACATCAAGTATCTTTTCAATATCTCAACAGCAGTATACATACCTAAGAGCTTGTAAAAAGGCATCCGGTTGGTACGGTTCATTGTTCTCTCTCACCTCTGATGCTCGCAATGCCATAAATAGTTCGTGTAATCTCTCAGTGGCTATTTGAATACGTGGTTTATTGGCTTCTGCTGTTGATCCAGCTAGTGCCAATAGATCTTTACTGCTCCAGCTACGACTACTACTCGATGTTAGCGATACACCGGTTCTACCTAATGACGAAGATTTGGCCTACAAGAAAGATTTATGATTTAAAACTTGAATATGTAGCATACATTTATACATAAAAAAACTATTTCTTTTTAAACAAATCTATTTATATAATACTTACTTTTGTCTGAAGTTGTTTCTCGTTTAGGTTAGACAAATCAGTGGCTAGATGATGCAAATTGTGCAGAAAGGAAGGCGCAAACCTTAAAGTATATAATACACTATTGAGGAAGCAGGTATTTCCTAGATTGCATAATGTGGCTATCTTCAATCCTTCCGTATTGGTACCAGACATGTCGTAATTTCCATCCTGGTGATTGCTCAGCTGATTTCGATAGCCATTCAACATTTTGCTTGTACCTTTATAGAATCATCATATGATCAAAGATTGTACTTGGTTGAAATTACACATCAGTATAATGTAATAAGACTCTAACATATAGTTACAAATAAATGAAAGAAACATACGTACTAATTGAAAAATCTGTTCTATCCAGAAGGCCCCCTCTCGTGGATGTAGGAGGGGGCTGCGGGACGACGATGGGAATTGCACGTCCGCGACCCGACAGGGACAGGCAGAACTTCTTTCTAGGAGGAACCGAGCGTTTATCTGCGTCTTCCTCCGTTTCTAATACTGTCATCTTCTGTTAACCTAAAAAGCACGTTAACATGTCCTACCGTACTGTTCTGTCAGAACAGACGGACGGGGAACGCGGGCGTTTCACGTGCGCGAGCTCCTCCGTCCGTCCGACTCACGTACACTCGTCATGAATCCTCGGTTTTACGTAAATCCCGCAACGAGACGATCGGTCGGTCGATCGCGACTCGCGCGAACGCAAGTCGCATCGCGTCGCGGAGCGAAGCGCCGAAGTGCGTTCTACTCACGTGTGATCGAGTGGGGAAGTCATGGAACACGAACGGGCTCGTTTATTATAACGTTGCTAATGCGAGCCGGTTCCTACGCTAAGAGAGTCACGGAAGCGCCTGCCCAAACTCGCCACAAGCTACATGATCACCGAACCAGCGTCCCGTATCGGCGGATCGGCCTCGGGCACACGCCGCTCGCTGGCTCGTCCCCGGACCCCAAGCCCGAGACAACTTCACGCGACGCAACCAGGGCCGCTGGCGCGGGAGGGGGGGGGGGGCAGGGAGGCTCTCGGGAGAGACTCGCACGCCGCGATCGAGGACGCAGAAACGTGCGCCCGTCAGCGCTCCTAGCAGACACGGAGTCAATTAAAGCTCGCTGGACCGTCGACGAGAGGTTTGTTCGCGTCACCTGCTCCAACTTGCTCCTATTCACTCTAATGCACTCCAATACGTTGATTCCGGTCATTCCGGTGACGCCAACCAATTAGAGTGCATTGGAGTGAGTAGGAGCATGTTGGGGCATGGCGACGCGAACAAACCTTAGTTTGGGTCTACAATAGGGTGTAGTAAGCTTTAAGCCCTAAGAATTGACCAATCACAGACGATTATTCTCCTCACATTCGACTGTGATTGGTCAATTT
>NJRP01000134.1:403271-427507 GCA_003063835.1 Aphaenogaster floridana | reverse complement strand
AGCAGATCACGCCGCTCAGTAGCAATCGAACGTGATTGGCTCTTACTTTTAGAACCAACCAATCAACGCAGAGTGTTGATAAGACGAACTCAACAGTTGTGTCTGCTGAACGCGCCTATTGGTCGTGCGCGGTCGCGCACAAAGAGAGTGGTGACGGAGACGGCGCATGCGCGAGAGGATCCCACGAGCGGGACACATCTCTTCGAGCCAATTGACGTCGGCGGTTCGCGCTTCCCGTTTCCAACACCGGCGCTCAGGTGCTTCCGGTACTGCCCGGATTGATGTGCCCGTCTATGTTCGAACGACGCTCTCCGTGTGTCGCCAGTTCCTCTGCTCTGGCGCTGCTCTGCGCGCATTTGCTGACACAGAGCCGCCGATACTGCTACACAGTACAAGTAAGCCGCGTACCAACGATACATACGAAACCGCGAGAACTGTTTTTATAATTGATATCCACGAACTGCGGACTCTGTGTCTGTGGCGTTCGCCCGATCGCTCGAGGCATCACCGACCCTCGCAAACTCGTTCGCGACACCGTCGGCTTCCCGCGCGATAAGCAGCCCGCCTGCCGGTCGTGCCGAGGTGTCCCCCCCGAGAGCTGCGTCCCCGTGTGCCGCACGCGAGAGCGCCCGAATCAGGTAAGACCTCCCACGCTCTGTTGTTGCCATCGTCGCGGTCGCCGCCGCGAGGTGATCGCTCGATCGCCTCCTCGGGCACGAGGGGAACCCGCCAGAACGCGGACACCTCCGCGGCGGAATCGCGTCGCGCCGAGACGCGCCGTCGGGGATCCCGGCCTCGCCGCCGCGATCCGCCCGTCCGACGGCCCCTCGACGCCGCGTTCCGTCCGCGTCTCGCCCGCGTTGGCGTGTTCCCGTGCGGGGCATCGGGAAACATCGCCATGCTTGCGCGAGCGACCGGGCGCGACCGCGCTCTCTCTCTCTCTATCTCTCTCTATCTCTTTCTCTCTTTCTTTCTATCGCATCTCCGCGCTCTCGTCGGCGTGCTCTCCCTCGCGCGCCTCGCGGATCCTCTCCTCGTCCCTTTTTTTTGTTTCGTCCTGTTCCGCAGGACGGAGACGCGCCAAGAGAAAAACTGATCGTCCGCTCGGAGTTCGAGAGACACGTGCTTGCGAGATACGCCGAGTCCAGCGCGGTCAGGATCGTGGAGGAAGAGAGACAAAGAAAACGAACCCGGGTGGGGGGAGAGAGAGGAGAGGACAAGAGGTGGTGGCATGCGAAAATTTTGCCATGCGCTTCGCCGAGCTACGCGCGTCGTCGATCCCTTTGTGTTTGTCGCATGCCGTATCGCTCCGATTATTTGTGCGCTGCGTAACGAGACGAGAGGTTTTGGGTAAACCCGGATTAATCCCCCCCGCGAGGTCGCCGGCTCGGGAGCCCGGAGGGCATGTCCCCGTGGATTTTGCACACAAGGGAAAACGACCGCGTGCGCCTCCGGACTCGGAGAGGAATTCGAGATTGCACGGTCGCTGCGTGGATAACTCCGTAATATTTTTCGCCGCGGAAATCATTTGCGACGCAGTAGTACAGGCATCGAATAAATCAGCCAGTAATTTAAAAATCCGATTAGGAATGGAATTACGAGATATCAATGAGTTATACAAGTATTTGTTATAGTACATTGAATAAATGAATAAATGTGTGCGTGTTTAAATATTCTCAAAATGTCTGCGACGAAAATGCCTCAAGATTGAAACCGGCGCTCCTTTTGCATTAAAAATATCCATTTTTATGTTGCAAAGTTACTTACACATATGATTAATGATGTTGCTAAAGAAATTTTATGAATTTTTTATTTTTTGAAATTTATGTTTACATAATAAAAAATTTCATTTTATAATTGTTTGTTATGACAAGAACAACATGCTCTGAGAGAGTTTTATAATGTTACAATTTTTTTGTAAATAATAATTGATAATAGTACATTTAATTAATATTGTACATTGGTACACCCATTCTGAATTATCCTGTCGAATATTATATTGATATACATAAGAAAATCTTATATTTAAATATTTCTTTATGATATATTTAATTTTTTTTAATCCATAATGTTATATTAATTAAATTATCATGCTCTAATGAATGCATTTTTCTTTGTTTCAGATATCTGCCTTAATAATTTTAAGATTTTACATTCGAACGTTTAGTTTGCTGTTTCCAGCGAAACAATATTCTAGAAGTTAAAAAACAAAAAAATGGTCATGGAGGCATCTCCCTCTCCACAAAGTGTCGGTCGTGAGTTCGTCCGGCAATATTATACATTGCTTAACCAAGCACCTGCTCATCTGCACAGGTGAGTTATCTAAACTATGCTTGAGTCATCCAAGCTATATTTTTTCAATTTAATCTGGGCAATAGATTTCTTATCAGCTGGAACAATGCATAAGCTGTAACTTTATTGAAGGAATAATAATGATGCAATAATAATGTAATAATAATAAACAGCCATTGGTGTCTCTCTATTGCTGCACATAAGTCTCCTCTAATGTTTTCCTTCATAGTATTTGGGGTTTTTTGGCTATATAAAACATGCAGCAGTAGTCAGGCGTGTTGGCAAGTTTGTATTTCAACTTCTTATAAACCTAGTTGTATATATGAGATGAGAGTCGGGATCGAACTTGAGATCGAACTTGGGAACCGATTATGAATCAATCGCTTCTACACGGAGCCACGCGTCATTTCCCGTCAAGAAGTATCTTAAACATCGCATAAGTGTTACGAATGTTACGATTAGGTTTTACAATCAGCATTCTTCCTTCGTGCACGGCGGATTGGATTCTAATCGAGAGTGTACCCCGGCGATCGGTCAAAAACAAATACACCAGAAGATTCAACAACTGAACTTTCGCGATTGCCATGCCAAAATAAGCCAGGTCGATTCTCAGCTTACTCTTGAGAATGGAGTTGTTGTCCAGGTAAATTATATTAAATGCATCAGAAATGATATGATTACAATTGTATTTTATTTTTTAATAGAATATAATTGCAAAATTTTAAATATGCATTGAGATATTGAATATACCATTTTTAAAGCATTATAAGTTTTTTAGCTCTATATAACGCAATCCGCTTTTTAAATAATATTTTATAAATTCTTTAATTTATCTATATAAAATAACACATTTTTATAAAACAATCTAACTTCTGATGTTTTATTAATATTTTTTTACTAAACATATTATTACTATGTAATTACACATTTATCTTTGAT
Organism: Aphaenogaster floridana; assembly: GCA_003063835.1. Classification (NCBI taxonomy): domain Eukaryota; kingdom Metazoa; phylum Arthropoda; class Insecta; order Hymenoptera; family Formicidae; genus Aphaenogaster; species Aphaenogaster floridana. The sequence goes on along the minus strand of NJRP01000134.1, from coordinate 424,276 downwards.
TATTATATAGGTGTCCGGAGAACTGTCTAACGCCGGACAACCAATGCGTCGATTCACCCAGACTTTCGTATTGGCTGTGCAAGCACCTAAAACTTATTATGTGCACAATGATATCTTCCGTTATCAAGACTTGATATTCCCAGATGAGGATGAGGCTGACGTGAGTGGCGGGGATAGCGGTGAGAGTGGCGAGAGAGAGGTTGAGGAAATCGGTCGATCTGAACCTGAGGAAGATGAAAATCAGACTCAAGCGCCGCAACTGTCGGCTCCCACTCAAGCTGCCGAGCAGCAAGCTCAACCGCCTCTCATTCCGACTCAGCAACCTCCGCTGCAGCAACAGCAGCCAATGTATTACGCTGCGCCACCCCAACCACATGTTAGTATAACAAACATGATATATTACCATTGCAGTGGAAAAATTAAGTATTGTTCAGAGTTGCTAAACATTCTATATAATGCACAACACTTTTTTGTCTTCTGTATATAATTTGGATTTAATTCTAATTAAGTTTGCATATTGCGTGATTTTATAATTTATTGGTTATAATATAATTCTATTATATTTCTTTTCGATTTTTAATTTCTTTTTATTGGTCAGGTTCATCCGGTAATACAGCAAGTGTTGAATGGAACGGTGCATGAAGAGGTGATTACTCAACAAGCACCGCAGCAGCAACAACCGCCGCCACCGCCTCCGGCGCAGCAGCATCCATATATAGCCGAACCAACTGCTCAATCCCAGTTCGTACAGGAGGCAGAGCTAAGCAACGGTGAGCAGCCGCAACAGCAAAGCGAGAACGAGCCGCAGACTCAGACAGAGGAGAGGAATGAGCAACCTGAGACAGAAGCATTTACTGCATCCGCACAAGAGACCGAACCTGAACATCAGGTTTCTAATACGACTGTCAACAGCGGACCCAAGACGTATGCTACTTTGGTAAAATCTTTTTCAAATGCTACTACTGGTGCTACTAGCCCACAAGCTCCCAAGTTATCCATGTCTCCGGTAAGTTTCGTTTCGCGTTGTATTATGATTTGCAATAAAGAAGATGAATAAATTTCTTTTTCTTTGCAGCCACCTATGACGAATCTACGTTTGGACGACAGATCACCATTGCATCCTGCAAATAACGGACCGACATCTATGTCTGTTTCCAATAATGTATCTACAGTTCAGCAACAGGCGCATCGGGTGGGCGGAAATCAACCGCCGCAACAACAACAGCATCCTCAGCAGCAACGCGTTCCAAGAGGTGGATTAGTACAAAGAGGTAAAAAGTACTGGGAACTAGTACAAAGGGGACTAATACAAAGGGGACCAGGTAAAAAAAAAAGGCTAGAGTATGAATTTAGAAGGCGGTTAATGCAGAATGTAAACTTCCATATTAATATAATATGGAAATAAATTTTTTTAAGACGCACAATCCTATCAATTTTGATTATTTTTGTGTTAATTTTTTCTTTTTGAGTTGATTGCTTTCTAATTGATTTGTCTTAATGTTTTTATTTTCTTTTTGAGTTGATTACTTTCTACTTGATTTGTCTTAATATTTTTATTTTTACATTTTTTTATTTTTATTTTTATATTTATTTTTTTTTTCTTAAATAGGTTGGATTTTTACGTATTGTTACATATAATAATATATCTTAGATGGAGAACGTCGTGGCACAAGACCAGGACAATACAGTGATGCTCATCAACTTTTCCTGGGCAACTTACCACACAATGCTTCCGAGAATGATTTGCGCCAGGTATTCGAGCGTTATGGTAGAGTCGCTGAATTACGCGTACACAGTAAATCGAACGACAGATGCAAAGGTCCACAAGGGGGAAACAATACCGCTCGAGTACCTAATTATGGATTTATCACGTTCGAGGATCAACAGGTTGTGACTAAGGTGTTAAATTCCCTGGTAAGTTAGTCTTAAATATACATCGTCGCGTTTAATAAAGATGAGACTTGATGCTTTCATTATGATCGTTGCTTCAGCCTATCTATTATCCTGACGAGACTGGACAAAAGTTAAATGTGGAGGAAAAGAAGGTGCGACCTAGGCCCATGTTAGACGGTAGTGGCGGCAGATTGAACTCCGGCGATGGCGGTATGCGTTCCATGGGCGGTCAACAACAACAACAACAGCAGCGTGGACCAGGTAATTTTCGGACTATTCTCCAATTTATTGATTGGTAGAATTTTTTTATTTATTAATTTGTAATTAATTTAATATCAGGTGGACCCGGAGGCGTAATGAGAGGCGGACAACATGGTGCACGAGGTGGCCGTGGAGGATTTTCACGAGGTGGTGACGGCGGTAGAGGTGGCGGCATGCGACAACCAGGCAACCCGAGTAATCCCGGCTACCAAAACCGTCGCTAATACCGGCCACACTACGCAGTCACAAGAGCCCCTTCTGATTTCGTCTATATTGAATAAAGTCACCGGTACCATCACGCATCTGCCATCTTCATTTCGAGAAGTGGAATCCAGGACTTTTTCGTATGTCGCACGACCTCATTACCGACGCCAACCTCATATGCTTAAACGTCGCTTGCAACAACGTTCGTCAGGCAACAACAATTAGCTGACGTAGCTCAAAAAGAAATCGTACGAAATATGAGCTCGAACATGGATGGCGTGCCAATCGAAATCTCGGACGAGGATCACTCCTCGCATGAGACTTCGAGCTCAGTGGTGTGTGTATCTAAAAATCATCGATCAGGCAAACGATGATTGATGGTTCGAATTCGTCCTTCGTACATCGACAATCGGGCAATCCCGTAGGACTTTGCGACGCGAAGCACTCACAAACGGAACGCAGTCATAGACACATACATACATACACAAACAAACACACACACACGCGCAGCTGTGCGACAAGTCCAAGAAGAGGTTACAGGAGAACGTTGTCGGAGTGTGGCAAATTTTAGTGCAAACGGAAAAAAGCGACGGAACGTGATCTGAAATCGGGAAATTGTGTCGGAACTCTTTGTGAGGCGGTTTCAGAGTAGTGCGCAGCATTCGTCACTCCGCGCGTTTCCTCCGGTTCGCCAAATCGCAGGACGAAAAGGCAGCGGAGCGAAGGGGCACGCACACCATGTAACCAAGCGAAGGGGCGACCAAGCGAGAGAAGGACGACGGAGTGTCGCTGTGACATGCGTAAATCTCGTACGCTTTCGAGTCGACCCACCAACCGCTGACGAAACGTTCCGTTGCCGCAGGTGAAGAATGGCGTAGGTAGCAATCGCACGGAACGAATCCCGACGAAACGACTGCAGGATCCCAAGACTGTGTCCCGGTTGCACGCGGCAGAAAAAGAAAAAAGAATAAAAGAAGAAGCGACAGTTTTCTTTTCTTCTACGATCTTTTCCCTTATTTATATTGCCGATCATCGATTGATCGGTATCGATCGTAGACAGGACAATGCTTTTAGACTGCAGCAACTGGTCTCGCCGTTTTTTCTCGCTCTATCCGCATGTAAGCATACAATCCTGGCCTCGTCTCGTTGCAGTTCGGAACTTTTTGTTCGTGCCTACCTTATTCCTGGTCTCACCTTCTTCCCTATCCCTTTTTTTTTTCTAGGAATAATTATATTCTCCTAACACCTTTCTGCGCTACTCTGTCCTCTCTTAGAGTCGTTCTATTCTAGCATCTACCTCCCTTTCCCCTCACTTATTACTTTCGTTTAGGTGAAGTTAATGAAGATCGCGCGCGCGCATGGTCTGACGTTGTATCGCCTAATCGTTAAATTATTGGTCCCGTGGCAGCGTTTCCACGAATGTCAATATCTCCTGGTAATCGCAGAACTCGCGCTACGCTACAAGCATTAAATGTGAACCGCAATCGGCACAGTGTGGAAATGCGTCCGACATAGCGACAACGCAGAACATTTCCGCGCTATGTAAACCATTGCAGGAGCCACATCTTTTTCGGGATACGACGCACCAATTTCTCTCTGGACAATATTATCTGTTCGCATTTTTTGACGCCAGTACATTCATATGCCGCTTAGGACATGAAGCGAAACGAGAGTTCTAGTCAGCAACAACGCTCACAAGCAATGCGCAAGAGAAGTCCTGCGATTATTAGAGATTAGGCGATGCGTCTCTCCTGGCCTATCAGCCTCATTCTTTTACGAAACTATCGGAATTTTGGAAGTGATCGGTCTGAAATCCGTGCGACATTGTCGCAGAAAGTAACGTCGAGCAAATTTTTAATTTTCTTTTTTTACAATGCAGAAAAGAAAGGACATTAAAAATTTGCACTTGATAATAGGTATGAGTGAAAGTGAGAGTGAGGGAGCATGAAAGAGAGAGAGAGAGAGAGAGAGAGAGAGAGAGAAAGATTGTGTTAGTTTATATTACTCATTGTCGTGATCAAGATCATCGTGGAGATTATTAACGTAGATCACGCACGCGCGCGATTCTACATCCGCAATAGTTTGTAATTGAAAAGAAAAAAGAAAAAAAAAGAAGATGCGTCGCGACGCCCCGCGTCTGAGACACGGCGACCGCGCCCCTCCCCCCTTCGGGGCCTCCGCCTCATTTAACGTTATATTTTTTTTAGCATGCACTCTAGTGATTAATATTCGTCATGTAGTATTATGCGCGGTGTTGGTGTCTCGTTTAACACGATTCGGAACGGCGACGACACTACAATGACGATGACGATAACGTTGGACGATGACAAGACTGACAATGACGATGACATATGGTCTGTTCTTTTTGGCTGCACTTCTGAACTGGTGCAATAAGTTTGAATGAGACAAATATATTTTCTTTCATTCTAACTTACCATATTGCACTAGTTCAGAAGTGCAGCAAAAAGAACAGAACAAATGGCAACGGCGGCGATGATAACGCGGCCGCTCTGACACAGACGCGGATAAAGGGATAGGTTTCGCGTGGCTGCGATTCTGCGGTTTGCTACTTTCGGAAATTAATAAAAACATTTTAAAAAAGGAAGGACGAGAGTAAAACCGACGAGCATCTCGAACATACGCTCTCGTTGGATATGTAATGTCTCGCAATCTTAAGTCTATCTATATTTCCGTTATAGGTATTAAAAGAAAACCGTAGAAAGTAACGAAGGTTCGACCTATTTCGACTTCTTTTCTTTATAAGTTAGTTTAGTATACACGCGGAAAACGTATTTCCGGATTTTTGTCGATAGTTAACGCGTAATTGGCACATTTTAATATTGTTAAAAAAGGGAAAAAAGAAAAATTGATCATTAAATCTGAACCAAAAATATACAGGATGGAGCACTTAATCACTTCTCTCTTCCTTGCGGCAGAAAATAGGATATTGCGTGTGTCTTATGTGATTATTGAAAGAGTGGATCGCGAAATAGAGAGACAGTCACACTTTCATGTCACTTTCATTCAACTACAATCGGATTTTATTCTAAAAATTTCAATTTATTCGAATTTATTAACAGCTACCTTCAAGAATGTCTTTTTGTTTTGTATATATTTTCAAAAAGTTGATAACAGACATTTATATCGTTTACATAACGTCCTCTTGAAACCACATAAAACACGCATACCAAATGGAACACGTTGCGATCGCGCTATTCGTTACAAACTCGTTTAGCACTTCGACTGAAATTTCACCCGCAATTTCTTGGAAACCATGGCATCCGGATACAATTAAGAATCTTACCTCTCGCTTCAGATACGTTACGAACGATGAACACGAATTAAAATAAGAGTCGTTCACATACAAGTGCCATAATTCCCAAGTATCATGCACGTGTCTGTAATACGGCAGTCAAAGTGTTAAAGGAAGAGCTAAACTTGGATATAGCATGGTGATATTAGGTACAACTCGTGTTTGGTTAAAATTTTTGCAAGAGTGACTTGCACTTTGTCTAGCAGATATATTTGTCGGTTTGAACGAGATCTAAATTGATATTGCAGTGGTAAATGTTTCCCTTTCCACGATATGTGCGAGATAATTGTGACTAGGAGAGACTTCGAGACATTGAAGCGCCAGCTGCTTCAACTTTGTATACATATATAGAGCATATTTAAACAGATATTTGTATGCTAAGAGAGAATTGTCATTCTAGATCCTGTACATTAAATGGTAGACCATTCTTCATCATTTTTATCCCAACTTAAGACCGATTGTGCATACTCCTTTATCAGCCAGCGCATCGTGCAGACGTAGAAAGAGAGAGAAAAAAAATGTAACTTTAAGCTGAGCGACGTAGTCGTTTAATATTTAAAATGGCAGATTATGACTTCCGATTTTCGCGTGCCACCTAATATAAAGTATTCTACACACCGTTCGCTCACGCCGTTTGACTTCATTACGTCCTTATCCATGTGCATATCCGTGTGTTCAAGTACAACGTGTTCAAAGCCGCAGTTACGCGAGATCATCGCTTTACATAACTTGAAAGAGAGTTCTGCAAATTTTTAGTGTGAATGTTTTCATTTTTAAGTAACTATTAATATTGATAATAATGAAGATAAATATAATAACGAACGAAGGAAAGAGAGAGAGAGAGGATATGAAAAAACACAAATAACTATGTAATAACGATTAAAGAATGGCGGTTGATAAGTTATGAATTTTTGTAGTATACATTTATTATTTCGGTCTGCCAGGCCAGTTTGTGTGTACAACCAATTGAAAGCGACGTTACTGCGATAAAAGAGGGAGGAGAAGATAATGTTAAAGGAGAAAAAAAAGTGGAAAAAAAACGAACATCAAATGTATTGTAACTTTTTGCATTTAGTATAATATATATACTTACCTTATACTACCAACCCTTATTATAGCATCTCTTTATTTATCGCAACACGCTCACCTGTTTGGTATGGACTTTATTAGCTGGCTTCGCGCATAGAGTCACGTTTCCTCTATAATCGGTTTTGCCGAAACTGCTGAACACTCTGTGAATTCGTCAGCATTCGACGGCGGTCGAGAATAAAATGTACGAGGATAACGTGAATATAATTTGCACACAGAATTTTTAATTGTTCATAAAGCAATATTTCGAATGCGAGTGGATTTTGGCAAAAATAGATGCAATGCAAGCTTTTTATTTTACTAACTTTTCAATTGACTGCTGACCGAGTATATTGGAGCCGTGGTTGAAAATACATTCGATCATTTAATTTTCTTATGTTTTAGTTATGATATGTGAATTCCTAGTTTTAATAAAAATACGATAGAAAAATCTTCAGGAATGAATTATAAGCGCAATATAGGGACAAGTATAATGGAACATCTTGATAATTGGTGATTTGATCATTCATCTATCGGACTGATACCACTTTTCATCAGTGTTTTTGACCCGAATTTCTGGCTGCAAGCCAGTGCAACCCTTCGAGGATGCCAGTGTCGAAATTCGTCGAGACGAATGAGAATGTTCGAGATATCACCGAGGCGATCGGTCGTGTGCATTGCGTAAGAATGTGACGGCGGGGCATACGCATACGCGTATGGCGGAAAGATCAGACGGGGGTGTAGGAAGAGAGAAAAACGCGAGAGATGAGATCATCTCTCCTCTCCGGCCGCGCGTTCCGCTCGGTGCGGCGCGGCACCGCGCCGCGACGTGCCTCGCGAACGCAGTCAGTACCGGTCCAGCGACCGATTTGGAGGGCTGTTCTTTTCTCGATCTTTCTTGCCGAGGAAGAGAACCGAGCGAACGACAGAAGCGGTTTTCGAAGAAAGTCAACGCGAGGTTTGTGATTTGCCATTTCGCATCGCCTTGTCAAATTATTATTTTTTAAATATGCGGTTTCTGCGTTTAAAATATTTCCGAACTCTATCTGCTGTTATCTTGGTCGATTAATATAATAAATAGTTTGCCATTTATATCTAAATAGATTATTATACTGCACGATGCATAAGATTTTGATCGTATTAACCATTTTAATATTCAAAGATAATAAATTAATGTACTTCCAAAAAATCCTTGATATCTTGCACATCTTGTCAATCTTTACACGTTTTGGAAATACATTAATTTAAAATATTTTAAAATAATCCATATTTAAAATAATTAATTAAATAAGTGATTTTTTTTACAAGCGTATACTAGTATCTAATATATTGTTACTGCAAGTAGTGATGTTGACTATTCCTGGACACTTCTAATTTATATCTATGTAAATTATTTTTCGAGCAGAAATATTATTTTGAAATGTTCGCGAATAAAGAATGATATTGTATATCGCAAAAAGTATAATCGCCTCTAGACACGCATGGAAATAAATAGATCGCCACTCTAGGTAGCTCGCAGTCGGAATTCAAACATGTAAAAAAGTCTCTTCATCGAGGAATCTTTTCATAATGGTTCTCTCATTCTAATGAAATTCCTTTAACTTGCCGTATTTTATATTAAAAATTACTATGTATGGCAGTAGCCGTGGACCATTGCTGGAATTATAAAAATTTTTACTATGTTACTATATTAATAATTATTAAACTCTTTTGTGAAAACATAGTAAAAATTTTTATAATTCCAGCATGGTCCACGGTTATTACTGCCATACATAGTAATTTTCGATATAAAATTTTCTCCGTTATAGAACTAATTTCTGCCTCTCGAAGTTTACACCACCAATTTTTATCGTCAGATTGAAAGTATCTTCACAGCTTGAGTAAAATAGACTGAGAAAGATAAAAGTGATGTACTCTAAATGAAATTATCGCTATAAAAGCGCCCCAAGCGTATTAATTTTCACACAGCGTTAATGTGAGTCACTTGCAGAACTGCATGCGATGGACGTTTTATATCAGTGGGCGTACTCACAACTAACACTTATCTCTTGTCATATATTTCTCGGAAATCGTGTCCTTTCTGGGACGGAAATCCAACATCCTTTGTTCATTCAGGCGACTATCGTTGCGCGAATAAAAGAAAAGATGTGTTATCATTATCTTACGATCGTTGATTAAATATATCGCGTTACATTTGAAGTTGCATTACATTCAATCGGTTATTAAGTGCATGATGAAGTTATGAATGAAGAGAAATATCAAATGTGACAAGTAGCGTAAATTGAAAGTATGAAATTCGCAATTTTCTACTGGCAACTTAAAATAGGAATGATGCTCTGTACTTGTTATTTCCAGCAAGAGCATTCCATCCCTCTCTCCATGCCGCGATACTATGCCGCATGATATCCCGGGAGTTCAAGACTAGGATCGATAAGACGTTATAATATCGAATATGTATTATTTTTGAGTATTTACTCCACCAAAGGGAATACACAATACCGTTCTTTGGAAAGGAAGAATGAATAAGGATGAAAATAGCTGTTACAGATAAAATCGTTCCTATCTCTGAAAACTTTTGATCAAACTATCATCATATTACGTGCAATCTCTTGCGAGATTGTTTCTTTAGAATTATTTTACGGAAACGGATTTACGAGCAATTTTCCATTAGGAGCTATACGTACGCGTTCCATACATTTTATTATTCGTAATAATATCAAGTTGCGCATAAACTTCTGCTTGTCGAGGAACAAATTGAACGAGATGAATCGAATCAACGCATTCAGCTCGAGTATCTCGTCGGCAAACTAGTTAACTTTTAATTCCGCGTTGGCGGAGCTGGCACATAAGATGGATAGGGAAGAAGCGTTCCTGATGATAAGGAAGAAGCGTTCCCAATTTTATGGGATTATGTGCTTTGTGGGCGTAATGGCTGGTTTAGATAAACGAAAGAGAGTAAGAAAATAAAATGTTCATAAACACGACTTTACTTATATTATTTTATTGTGTATCGATGGAACATTCTATATATCAAGCATTTATCTACATTTTGCAAAGCTCTTTATCAATAGAAACATTACTACATTACACTACATTTTGTAAATTTTATTTTACATTTTTGCAAAGCTCTTTATCAATAGAAACGCGAATATTAATTTTATTTTATTTATACACCGCATATGTTTGCTTATATACCGCATATATTTTTTTCCAGAAAATAAAACCAAAAGCATTTTCATATTTATCCATATTAATTTTAATTGATAAGGTTTATTATTATTCTGCAGTTATTCGCGCATGCAGTTTCGTTTCACCGCGCTTTGGAATATATTGTACCTACTCCCGACTTTTTTGTGCATCGTTAAAGATTCAATTGCGTAATTTTAAATATATTTATAAAGAATCTACCTCGCGCGCGAGCACATATCGATCACTCCCCACATTTTGTCCAGCGTGATGTGCGAACTTCGTTGCGTGGAAAATCAGTAAATAACAGAGGTGACGCGATTTTTTTTTCTATTCGGAATTACATTTTCGTTCCTTTCGTCCAGTTGCAGAGGCGTCTCGCCCACGTCGTCGGACCGCGCGATAAAAAAAGGGGGCCATACGCCGCGCGTACGATTCCTACGCGCGCGGCCGCGTTGGAGAACCGGCGCCGGCGTTTCCGGACGGAGAACCGCGCGACGCACGGCGGACGCGCTTCGACGCCGAGATGACCGCTGGGACTTCTCCATATGGAAAAGACTCGAGACCTTAACCCGTTACATGGAAACCCTTACCCTCCTCCCGTTCAGTCCGGCTACGCGGTTACGTATTAACAGCGGTCGAAACGAAGTGTTACGCAATTTTTTTGCGAGTCGTGAATACTCGATAAGATTAACTTCTCCGAATGTATACGCTGCGAATGATTTAATGGTCGGTTTGGCAACGAACAGAGTTACGAATTAAAAAATTAAATTAGTTAATTAGATATGCAGAGCGGATATACTTAAATAGCTATATATTATTTTTATCTGACTTTATGTTTGATAAAATCCTTTTACTTTTACGTTGGTATAAAGATGTTATTCGAATCGAAAATGCGGGAGTAGCTGTATTACACACCAGACGTATTCTTTTTTACTTAATAATTTATTAATTTCTTTTCTTGATAAAAGAAAAGAAATTAATACATTTTTTAATTTATATTTATTTATTAATTCCTTTTCTTGATAACATTTTGAATAGAGTTTTAGAAAATTTTAGAAAATTGACTCTCCATATAAATGAAAATTTATAACAATTTATAATGAAAATAGATACTTTCACACAATTCACAAGTTCGCGTCGATTTTGTGTCTGGTTCCGATTATTTGTACCACATGGTCTCCCTACGGATGACGAGAAGCGAAGAAATGGCGCGCGTTACCCTCCGGCTTCAGAATTCACGACCTGAAAAGCCGACTTAACGAACTGCGGACATCTCGAATCGTAAATACAATCGGACGGAACACTCGGCGGTAAATCGAGTAATGCGTCCAACACATAACAGGAAACTGTGTTTTATTAACCAACGCCTATATGTCGGGATCGCCAACGCGGTATCGTCGGGATATTTATGTTCCAGCGACATATACAGACTGCGAGTTTCACACGCGTCATCCGAGTCCATTCTCGCCTTTTTGTCCTTTGAACGATGGGTTGATTGCGTATTTAATTAAATCGGTAGAATCAAGAATAATATGTGGAATTCAAACAAAACAATTCTAAATCTCATATCTGCCTTGCAAATTGGCCGTATCTTGATTGACGTAACTTTAAATAATAATAATAATAAGTTAAGCTCTAAATAATAAATATAAATACATATAAAACGGGCAAATAGGAGCCGAATACGCTGGATGGAAGGCGTCAGAATAAATTACTTCTTGGAAGGTGACAAAACTTTAAAAGTATCTAACAATTACACAGGACCACAAATTTTTTTTTAATTGACACAAACTAGACCACGTGTACTATATGTATTTTGGGTCGCTGAAGTCGAATCCGTTGGCCGTTTTTGTCCACCACGTCAAAGTTTTTTGTAAATTGCAAAGAAATGTATTAAATCACTTGAAATTTTTAACCATAACCGACACAACAAATTCCTTTTAAGGGTTAAAAGTCCTAACAATGTGCTTAATTTTGATTGCAATAAAACTTCTCCAACATGTCACATACTGTAGTTATAATATCCCAAAATTCACTAAAATAGCCCTTTTTCTGTCTCTTATACACATCTAGATGTGTATAAGAGACAGTGATAGAGCAATTTGGTCAGCGGCATTGTTTTTTGCGACCCAAAATCTATAAGAATCACCTACTCTGATCCCAATTGATTTTCACAAATTTCTTTTTGTGGTCCTGTGTTATTAATCATATATAACGTTTATATTTAAACTTTAAAGAATTAATAAACTCCGGCTAAAGCTGCATCTGTCTAGAACTTAAAACATTCATACATGCAGACGTTAGACAAAATTGTAGGAATAGTTTATATGTTTAAACTTTAAAGAATTAATAAAGTGTGTCTAAAGCCGCATCTATCTAGTACTCAAAACACATATATAACGTTTATATTCTGAACAATATTTAAATAATATTTTGTCTAAAAGTTTCTCGCATTAGGTCTACAGGGAGTACAAAATGATCTAATCTATAAGGCAGGTTCCGTATAAATTTCATCGCGTTCAAATTTAATCGCTGACGAATACGGCAACCGATCGCTGATGCTACGTTACATGCACGCGTCCTTCGTCGTTATTAAACCGCAGCAACGAAGCCGGCGACACGTAAACCGATTGTATCATCCGCGAAAGGCAACGAGAGCGAAGAGACGAGACGTCGCGTGCGAAGAAAAGGCGGCGTAAGTCGTAACGAGATGTCACGTTAGGTTGGCTTTACAATAGGTAGTAAACCTTTAGCCTTCTGCTCTAAGTTAAGTAATTTCCGATAAAAAACTTTGCCTATGCTACCTTGAGTCGTAATTCCTAAGCTTTAAGAGTTGACCGAATCCCAACCGTAAAGTTTAGGACTCAAAGCAACGTAGGAAACGTTTTCTGTCAGAAATTACTTATAATTAGCTTAGAGCAGATGGCTAGAAACTTACTACATCTATTGTAGACCCAGCCTTACACGGAAAAAATGGTTTTGCTGAAATATTTAAAAACTTGGCCAGATACAGATCTGAAAATAATTTTGTTGAGTCATCAAAATTATTATGTAGGACGCTCAAAATAGTTGCTAACTTTTTGCAGCATTATCATCATGTTTGAGTGTCCTACATAGTCACTTTTGATGGTCTAACAAAATTATTTTCAGATCTGTATCTGGCCAAATTTTTAGATATTTCAGCAAAACCGTTCTTTCCGTGTAAAAGCGCGCTCGCGACTCGTCCGCGTCCGGATGTATCCGAAGCGACTTGATTTTCAAATATCTGGGTTATCGCTTCGTTGCTCCTATTAAGGTCCCGCGAGATTTATCTCTGCGTTGACCCGTGCTCGCGTTGATCGAGTGCGTGCATGCGTGCGTGCGTGCGTGCTTGCGTTATCGTCGTCGATTTTTTAGAACGGTAAGTACGAGTGTCGCGAGGAAATGCGATTCGTCTTTCACGCCGACATCATCTGGAAACGCCGCCGTGGCAATAAAGCATTACGCGCGAGAAATGATGGCTGATTTATTTACACGTTCAGGCCCGCTTGCACCCGATTTAGCTCGGGGATATTAACCCCTTTCGACGCACCGAGAGAGAGAGAGACTTGGATCTATTCCGAGAAAAATCTAAACTTTTCTACGTCTCGACACGCTTTCGCGGCATACATAGGTACATACAGAATTCGGAAGCTTTCAGTAGTTTTTCGGTGAATTCTTCATGAGGGGTGGAATTGGATCGACAAATAAAGTTTTCGACTGATAACCCAAGTTTCTAGAATCTTACAATTATAGAGGGAAACGGAAGACGAAAATAGTTTACGTTAAGTCCGCCTTCCTGAATCGCGGTAGCGAATTCGATCATTATATTACGATCTAACTAAGCTAAACTTCTCAAGAACGACTTGCGAAGATATTATATGATGCGCCCTCGAATGAATGAGTCGTAGTTTACGAGGTTCGTAAATTGCCAGTAACGAGAACGTGTCTGGAATAATAACGATACCACTGTTCCAGATGCTATCAAACTTCGTTAAGATTGAGATCGTTCTATTCTATTGATCATTTTATAAGAGAAGAGTCTCGCATATATATACATTCTCATCGTATCTGATCGTATCGATTTGTCGCAGAGATCGCAATGTCGACGAAGCTGCAGCTGCTGTTGGTCGCGTTGCTTCTGGCGGTCTTGATAGTGGACGTGTCTGCCCAGGTATTATTGTCTTTTAATTAATGATACACATCGCCACATAATTTTTCCGATTTCATTAAAATTATCGTAGTTTAACAAAAGAAATTTTTAAATTAATGTACAATATAATATTTAAATTTATAACAATCAGTTTCTTCCTAAATTTTTTTTCACACATTTCGATGTATCTAAATTATGCGAAATGTTATATTATCACGGAACAAATTTTTTATATAAGAACACGTATATTATAATTGTATGTAAAATATATCCAAATATGTTTTCTTTCTCTTGTATAATCTTTACTCGTATAAATAGGAAAAATAATAAGAATTAAAATATAATTAAAAGTAATTTTTTCGTATTGTTTTTTTTTATAAAAAGTGAAGTTTGAAAAGATATATATTTAGGTATATATGAAATATTGTATTCTAATCGCAATTTTCCTTTTGCAACAAAAATCAATGCAAAAGTTATTTTTCTAATTATTTTTCAATTATTCTTATTATTTTTCTTATAAATACTAAATATATTGCAAAGAAGAAGGCACAGGTGCAAGTAATCAAAATATCATGCAAATACTATAACGCAAAGTTCTCAACGTTTTCCATCTTACGGAAGAGAAATGACATACGCGAGAAATACGAAAAACTGTGTGCATACAGTATTCTACTTGTCATTTCCTATCGCTGAAAATATTATAAAGTACGAAGAAGGGAGAAAGAGAAAGAGAGTATTAATCAAAATTTATATCAATCGATTTTCAGCGCAGACGGAAATATCGGCGCCGTACGACCACGACGGAGGCACCCGCGCAAGATGAGATCATGAACATGCTGGAGGCTGACGAAATAGCCGAGGAGGCGGCGACGGCGGAGGAGGCTGAGGTCACTCTTGAAAATGGCAGAAACGAAGCTGGATCGAAGCAGCGTTTGCTCCAGGCGGACCCGTGCATGGACAAACATTGCGGCGCTGGTCGTGTTTGCAGGGTTCGTCGACGAGAAAGCTCTCTTTTATCACGAGTCAAAGATAATTGCTTTATATTGTTGTATACACATATATATAAAGTGATCAGCGACGATATACATTTAACGCACGCAAAAATGAATAAGTAGCTTGAAGATGCTTTTTAGTATTCATTCTGAATTATATTTCCAGTCTTCTACGTCAAGATTCATATCTTGATCGATGCTTATTTATTTATTTATATAGACTTTATATAGACTTTGTTATGTCAACGTTGAATATTTAATCGTGAAACGAAGCGCCAAATATGGGAGTAATAGAACAAATTTCAATGCTTATTTATTTATTTATATAGACTTATATATATGTAGATTTTATATAGACTTTATTTTGTCAACTTCGAATATTTAATCGTGAAACGAAGCGCCAAATATGGGAGTAAAAGAAAGTGCATCTCAATACGTTCTGAAATTGGAAGCAAGGATTTCGTCCTCTTTCCAAGATAGACAGGTGTATGAGAAGGAAAGTGAAATTTCTTCGATTTTACAGAATACGGAGGAGGGCACGGCCGAGTGCGTTTGCGTGGAGCTCTGCAACCAGGAGGTCGATCCGCGTCGCAAGGTCTGCACCAACTACAATGAGACCTTCGGCAGCGACTGCGAGGTCTATCAGGCGCGTTGCTTCTGCGACACCGGTGACGCCAGGTGCAGGGGCCCCGACTATCAACATGTCCACATCGAGTACTACGGCGAGTGCCGACAGATGCCTGTGAGTATCGTTGCGTCACAGGTGTGACGGAACGCTCCTCGTGCAGCAAAACCGTACATTATTTTCACCCAATAAACCGTAATCGAGCAATATTTCTCCGTCTGTTAACTGACCTATCTATACCTCAGTGATTCCCGATTGAAAGCGACGTTAAAAACGACAGAAATTACCGGGAAGAAATTGGAAAAGTTACTTTTAAAAAGTAACTCGTTACCGTTACTCGTTACTCATTGGAAAGAGTAATTTGTTACCGTTATTCAAAAAGTAACGAGTCGTTACAATTTTTGTTACTTTTTACCAAATTTTGATGACCTTTTCAGAATGGCATCCCCTTATGTCGCTAATTAATTAAATCAACATAATGCCTCTAAATGGTTTATAGTTAATCCCAATATGATCAGATATAACACTCCCCTTTTTTAAAACTCGTTTGTGTCTGTTCCATATAAAAGTAACGATTATCGTTACCGTTACTCAAAAAATATAACTGTGTTACCGTCACAGTTACTAATAAAAAAAATAGAACGTTGTTACCAGTTCGTTACTAAAAAAAAAGTAATTGTAACGATAACGGCGATATAAATAACGCGTTACTTCCCAACTCTGGTAATTACTATCAATAACAAAATACCGAGAGCAATGTTTTCAAAGCAATGTTTTTCAATTACGCGATACATTTATGTTAACATTTATATAAATTCTTTGATGCGCGCAGATGTGCAAGGAGGAGGACATGTCCGACTTTCCCAGGCGAATGCGCGATTGGCTGTTCAACATCATGCGCGATTTGGCGGACCGTCAGGAATTGCCGTCGCATTATCTGAAGATGCAACGCGAGGCCGAGACCAATCATACGTTGCGTTGGGCGAACGCGGCCATCTGGAAGTGGTGCGACCTGGACGGTCACCCGCACGACCGAGCGGTGTCAAGGCACGAGCTCTTCCCGATCAGGGCGCCCTTGATGGCCCTCGAGCATTGCATCGCGCCCTTCCTCGACTCCTGCGACGCCAATAACGATCACAAGATCTCGCTGATCGAGTGGGGCAAGTGTCTGCAGCTCGACGAGGTATCTTCTCTTTACTCTCGTTATTTTTCTCGAGAACAATATAAACGAATAATACCGATGATATTAAACAAATATGAATATGAAAGAAAGCCAATATCGGTCGCGGCGGATCTTGGTGCCTAATAATAATTATTTTGTGAATTTTCCTACTCATGCGAACTGCGCGCCGCAAATTTGTCGGTCTTGAAACACAATCCTTACATGAAGCCGGAATTAATTCCCATGTTAAATTAACAAGAAATTTAATAGTTTTGATGCTAACAAGCTAGCATAGAGGGGATCGTATAGATGCTAACATCTATACGATCCCCTCTATCCCGAAAACTGTAAAGAAATTATTGCGAAAAATAACAACCTCAACCAGGATTCGAACCTGGATCTCCCTTCAATTCGTGCAGGCATTCTACCAAATCGACCATCGAGGTATGTCTCGATATTGGCTTTCTTTCATATTCATATTTGTTTAATATAGACGAATATTAAAGTCCTGCAAGTTGTTAGAATTTACTTTTATCACGCGGAGTCATAGAAACTTTGATTAGTTTTCCAGGCATGGACGGGTGCGTTTCTCAAACTGTTTCGCAAATTGATTTTTGCTTTTTGACAAAAATCATGCACGATTATATTATTGTATGGTATTTAAATGTGCGTATTTAAATATACGAATACGATTATCGTGAATGCAATTTGTATAAAATAAGGATTTGCAACACTTTGTTCGTTAATTAACCGCAGATATGTGCATGCGTGCGTGATAGAAAAGTAAGCACTGACGATTAGACGGCAGTAAGATAATCGCACGGTCCGGTTCTTAAAATAGCAATGGATTTATGTCCTTCAGTGACCATGCGAGCATGCAAGTAATTTTTTATTCGGCATGCAACTTTTTACTCAAACGTGACTTTTATATTTTTTTATTTGTGAGCAGCAAACTTTACATCTCGTAAATTATTCTTTTAAGAGAAACGTTACTATTCATACAACGAAAAAAGAAAAGAAATAAAAAAAGGTATTTCTTTTCCCAGGAAAAGGTATAGAAAGAATATCTTGCCGTACAAATGCAAAATAATTCTTTGCACGGACTCTTAATTAACATCGGGTGGTTAGTACATAAATTCTCTATGTACTATACGTATTTATAAACAGAATACTTGTTAATAGAATTGTAAACGATGATATCAAGGATACACGAAGGAATGTTCAAGGATCAAGCCCCGATAGGAAAACATTTATAAAATTATACGACGAAATCTGAATGAAATTTGGAATGCTGCAATTATGTGTCTATATTTAGAACAATACATGTAGAAATTTAGACCTTTCATCAAATATTGATAAAAATTTGCACAATTTATTTCTAATTAGTATTTTGGAAAAACAGCAAGTGTTATAGTAAATCATTTTAGCGGAATAGTTGCAAAATTAAATTTAGAAAACTAATAATTGTCTCGATAGGAAAACATTTAAAAAATTATATGACGATATCTGAATGAAATTTGGAATTGTGTCTATATTTATAGAACACACAATACATATAGAAATTTTCTAACTTTCATCAAATATTAATAAATATGTGCACAAATTTATTTCTAAATAGTATTTCAGCAAAACGGCAGCTAGTTATAGCCGAATCATCTTTATCATCTTAATGCAATCATTATGAAATTCCTCTCCATTTCATGATTTCGCAATTATTGTAAATATTTCAGCTATTTTCTTATTGGGGTTGCGTATCCGGCGAAAACATTCCGATAACTTTCTTAACCGTAACGTTAATGGTAATAACGGTGATTACAGGACGACATAGATGACAAATGCGACGAGCTGGCGGAGGCGAACCAGGAGCAATATTAGAGGATCCGCGCCGGGTTTTCCTCCTCGAAGAAGGACGACAGCGCGAGCGACGCGGCGCGCGCGAGAGCGAGACGGGACGCGGAGCGAGCGGGACAATAACGGGACGTTGCGCGGAAACGGTCGAAGGGTGAGAGGGGGGGGGGGGGGGGGGACGCGACGGCGAAGGGCGCAGGTGACGCACAGGGGCCGCGCAGGGCAGGGTAGGGCCAGGGACGGCGAGGCGGCTGGGTAAAAATGGCGGGAAAAATGCCCGCCAACGTGCGCTGGCGCGCGCGCGCCAGTGCGCAGGCCCCGCGCGCATCGACGAGTCGATACCGCGCGGACGAGAGGCATCGTCGTCGACGTCGTCAATGCCGATGCCCGATACGCACCGGCCTCGTGCCGGCCAACCAACAATCGACATTGAGCGCCGTTCCTCAATAATACAGGCGCCATCGTCGTCGTCGTTGTGGCCCGGCGACGCGATTCCGCGATCACGGGACCGATCGCCGGCCCGGCAGGGAGAATTCGAATCTCCGCGTAATCGAACGCCCTCGCTTGTCGATGCGCCTCGATACTTGGAATCGCATGATGCAATTAATTCGAATTCAAGCATCGGCGGAACGCGACTCACGTGATTCACGTGCAAATTCGCAGGAAATTAGCTCCCCTCAGGGGCGGGCGGAGGAATTTACGGGAATATGAAAGGGAGCTCCGTTACGAGCATCATTGGGATGATTTGAATTTGAATAAAACGAAACTGCATTTCGA
This sequence comes from Aphaenogaster floridana, assembly GCA_003063835.1. Lineage (NCBI taxonomy): Eukaryota > Metazoa > Arthropoda > Insecta > Hymenoptera > Formicidae > Aphaenogaster > Aphaenogaster floridana. The sequence goes on along the minus strand of NJRP01000134.1, from coordinate 404,773 downwards.
TTATGAGCGTATTGAATGAAAGTTCGTTCGGGCTGCGAATATAGAGTTGTCAACCGTTGCTCGAGGCAGATTCATCCGGAAAATATGTCCGTATACAATCGCGAGGCTAAAAATAAACACAGACAGCGGGGCTTTTATCGACGAACGCGCAGATTCGAAATGTTTGAATAGCGTCACAGGGTGGATATTTACATCCTCGCTCGCCATTTTGTGATCACTCCTCCACAGGTCCGCAAACCGTTCGCTTCGCGACGTTTCGACGATGATTTTAGTTTTATAGAGCTCTAGAAATTCTTCTTCCGAGAAAGGATATTGCCGGTGTGCTGTATTATAACAGAGGGTTCAAGATAAAAATGGCCGTTTCGCTCGCGCTCCTAGTATAATTTCGAAACCTCGTAGCGTATGATTTTCTATATGCGACTTTTTGTATGGAATCACTGCCTTTTCCCGTCAATAAAGAGAAGTAATACTGTTCGTAAAAGTTTCCTTTACGCGATATCACATCCCTCAGAATTTTCTCGAGCTCATAAATACGTCCCCAGATAGCAAAGAGAATTAAAAAAGAATTTTTTTTGAATTCCTGAATTATGAAATAAATTCTTTTTCCATCCTTTTTCTGTTCTAAAAGTACTATTAAGAGGTCAGAAAGAATTCATTTTTATGTCACTAATTTTGACCTCTTTTTCAGACACAAAAGGGATTCTTTTTATACCCTACACACATTTCTATTGAAAAATTTAGAGTTCATTTCGAACAGATTATGCTAATTCATAAAGAATTTTAAAAAATGAATCTTTTTTGAATTTATAACAATCATTTGTGCTATCTGGGTCGTCTTCCCTTTTCTATTTATTGTCAGGAACACATTCGTTTAAATTTGTTAAATGTATTATAATAGAATATTTTACAATCAGGCGCTTATTATTTTACATTCACGATTCATTGATTAATGTCCTCGCCATGTAAAAGTATGTCTTTAATTAACGAAAATTGGTTTTAAATCAATGTATATATTATTGCACAATAATCGTATTATCGATAACGTTTCCCTAGTTTGTGATACCGTTCCACAAACATATCGTACCACGAGAATGATCGAACTACCATTGTTGATAACACAATCGTTATGCGATACTATTGATCGTACGAAGAACGGTTTGTTTATGATGTAATTCCATCTGATAAACATCTGTGTTTATAATCGATAATTTATACATTGATGTGTAAACATTACTTATTCATGCTTTGCCGTTAACTCCTTTTTATACATACATAAAAATCAGAAACAAATTTGTTCATTGCAAAAAATAAGAGAAAAATACAAAAATTAAATAACTAATATATGCAAGAAAAATGAAATCAGTAATTAAATTCTAATATATTTCGTGCGGATGTATATTATATGCTAGACAAAACGCCGCAATATTCGCAACAATTTATCATTGTAACATTAATATAATTTATAGATTGATGTGTAAAACATTACTTACTCATGCTTTGCC
>NJRP01000134.1:239110-403171 GCA_003063835.1 Aphaenogaster floridana | reverse complement strand
TACATACTTAAAAATCAGAGACAAATTTGTTCACTGCAAAGAGTAAGAGAAAAATACAGAAATTAAATAACTAATATATGCAAGAAAAATAAAATCAGTAATAAAATTGTAATATATTTCGTGCGGAGTATACCATACCTATGCTTGGCAAAACGCCGCAATATTCGCAACAATTTATCATTGTAACATTAAAGAAAATAGATCGTCATCAGTTAAGCACGAAGGTATATTTGTTCGGTTCTCTATAGCGAGACGCGCGCGCGCGCGCGCGCGGGCCAGTTACAGCAAGCGTGCCGCGAGGTTCTTCCGCCTCTGTTTACTTCATTTTTATTCATACGACCCACCGTGGCCCGTCGACGTACATACATACGTACGGGCGGCCGAGAATCGTTGGCGCATACGCGTGGCGCGGTGCGCACGGCACGGGCCGAGAGCCGTTTATCGCTCGACCGATAACTCGGCGACTCGGCCGCCAGGCGGCGCCCCGCTCGCCCGCAGCCGCGCTCCTATTAGCTGGCGCGCGGTCACGTGGCACGACCGCGGGACGCGCCCGCAGCGCCAAGCGCATTTGGCGGGCTCGTCGCGTTTAGACGGCGTCGTTCGTGGCTGCTCGTAAGTCTTTCGTGCTGTGTGAAGTGCCGAATATCCACGTCGCGCAATGGTGAGTATCCGCGAGTTTTTGACGCGCACGACGGCCATCCGCGGCCGCCGTCGGCGCCCCCGCGCGCCGCGGACCCTCCTCCGTCCACTGGCGGAGTTTCGCGGCTGGATCTCGCGAATTAACCGTGATTTTCGTGTCCGAACAGGCTGGCGGTAAGGCGGGCAAGGACTCGGGCAAGGCGAAGGCGAAGGCGGTCTCGCGTTCAGCTAGGGCCGGCCTGCAGGTGAGTCGTGCCGACGTCGTACGCGGCTAACGTACGTCGGCGGGGGATCGATTGGCGACCAGAGTACGCGTTGTTTCCCGGTGGCACGTCCCGGATACCTCTCGCCACGTTCTTCTCCCGTGCGCTCTCTCGGCGGCTTTGCAGGTTAAATCATCATGGTTGGCGCGAAAAACCTGGCCGACTCGGAGCTTCGCGACCGGCGAAGCGGTTTTCGGCGGCTCGTCGCGGGCCCGGACGAGCCGCGTGTACGCGCCGCGGTGCCGCGTACCTCGCTCTACACGCGCCACGCCGAACCTTCGAGAAACGGCCGTGCCGGACCGTTTACTTTTCGAATTTCGTCGCGTGCGGTCCGCGGACCGTTTTCAAACGCGGCGAGTCCGGCCGACCGACCGGCTCGCCCGTTCGCGTCGCTTTTCCCTCCGCCCTTTCCCTCCGCCCCGGGGGATTGTTTCGGCGCGATTATTCGACCCCCGGCGACCCGCCGCGAATCCCAGAATCAATTTTTGCGCGCGAACGCGACTTCCGTTGCGGCCGACCGCCCGAACTGATGCAGGCGAAGGCGTCGTTTCCGTTCGCCGTTTGTTGTCTCCCGATCGTCGCGACCGACGATTGTCATCCATGTACTCGCGCGAGCGGGCGGCGACAGGCTTGTTTTTATCGTATTTACGTTCGTCGGCCGTGAACATCCATCGATCGTGCGTGCAACCGCATTTATTCCGATTTAACTCTCATTGACGAATCGCGCGATTCCGCATCGGACGGAATGACCGTCGAGGCGCGAGAATCGCGAATTCGAACCGCGGATTCGTTTTTCTCTCGATCGCGCGACGCGTCCGTCGCGCAGTAAAGGCCTATCCAAACGAACTTGCATAGCCGCATAACTATATGCATAGAAAAAAAACATCCAATCATATGTCTAGGGCCGGTATTCATAGTTATTTAAGACCGTCTTAAGTTCAATCTTAAGATGTCATGAACCAATCACAGAGCCGTATTACCATCTTAAGACATTACTTAAGACGGTCTTGAAGACTATGAATACCGGCCTAAGACCGGTATTCATAGTCCGTTCTTATTTTAAGAGCGTCTTAAGTAACGTCTTAAGACGCTAATGCGTGATCTACAATAGAAGTAAGAGTAAGAGTAGGAGTAGGACATAAAATAAATTTAATTCGCTCATGCCCTTACTCTAGCGCCTATGATTGGCTCCCTCTTAGGGCCATGACACACAAAAAAACGTAACGCAGTAAAACTTAAGCTTAAGCGAATCGACCAATCACAATCGAGACTTAAGAACGCCATCTTAAAACTCAAAACTTATGATTGGTCGATTCGCTTAAGTTTAAGTTTTACTGCGTACGTTTTTTTGTGTGCCATGGCCCTTACTCTTACTTTTTACTCCGCGCGCTTACTCCATGTATTGTGGAGTAAGCGGGGCTTGATACGGCTCTGTGATTGGTTTAAGATATCTTAAAATTGTACTTAAGACGATCTTAAATATAAGAGTGACTATGAATACCGCCCTAATAAAAGTAGGCACGTTTCTATGCTAGACGTGTGATTGGATAATTTTTTCTATGCATATAGTTATGCAACTATGCGAGTTTGGTCTGGATGAACCCTAATGTTGCTACCCGATTGCCAGATATCTCGTCGATCGTTCATCGTTGAATAACTGACATAAGGGGCAACGTTTCGAGAGATTATCTGGAGTGAATTTCGTCCACCTACGATCGTGTGCGAGGAATGCCGCCCAACGCGGAATGCAATTTTCACTAATGCAATTTGACGATCCGTGTAACAAAATCCCGTCGAACAAAACAGAAGTTACGTAATATAGAACAGAAATAAACGCATCCCGCGAGAACTATTTTTTTTAAACTGATCTCTCTTCACCGGATTTAAATGCACGTGTTTGGTTCAGTTTGTTATTGCTGTAATATAAACCGTCTGCGCCATTAAATAACTTTATCATTAAACTTCGATAGTGTTTTATTTTCACCATCAAACGTTAAGTAAATCAAGTAAAACGAAAGCGGCAATGCTTTTTAAACAATCTCTTTTTGAATTTTGAGTTTATCCTGCTTCTCGTCTATTTAACTAAAGCCAGAATGTTTCGAGTGTTGTAACAAAATTACAGAGACGTCCTCTCGATGAAATAAAATAGACGGGAAAAAAGTACGTGTCCGATTAAGCCAGTGTTGGTTATCGTAATTTGTTGAAAGTTCTACTCCGTTTTTGATACGTTATCGAAAACGTGTCGCGTTTCCACCATCGTGATTAGAATTCTTAATTGCGACACACGGAGCACGGTCTGTCGTTTAAATATTAACTGAACGTCCGTTGCGGATGCCACGCCAGTGGCTGCGTTCAGCAGAAAAAAGCAGCTTTGCAACTGTTGTAAAGATTCTTTAATATGATTGATTCTTGGTTCCTTCTGAATCTAAGTGTATAAACCAATCGTGTTAAAGAATCTTACAACTGTTGCAAAGCTGCTTTTTCTGCTGAACGCAGCCAATGTGCAAGATCCATGGCCGCGTCCAGCACAGAACGCGATCGAGTCTCCTTTGTTTACGAAGATCGCGTTTACGGCTACACTTATCGTTGGCCGATTTAGCGGCGACGCGAACGGAGAACCGGAGCGAGGTGGCGGACACCTACGCCAACGAGTCGATAATTTCGCCACTAACATTTGGCAAAACACGTCTTCGATGCATCGTTCCGAAAAGAGATTAGCCAGGTCTCCGCGAGACGCGATACCCCGGGACGACGCTGGCTTCGCCAGCGGGAACTCGAATTAATTATATTTTTGCCGTACTTTGGAGTGCGTACAGATCGCGCAAAAATTAAAACCGTATTCAACAAGTCTCGATCGATAGCGAGATATACTCCCGGCTGCTCATCACGATTCGTCGAATGATGCTTTCCTTTTTTTGTGAAAATTCACGACGCGCCTCGGGGAAGATAGAGGTTCCGGCCGCCGACCGGTGGACCGATCGGATTTTTATCTTATCTCCAAGTTAAACGTAATACGATTGCGTTAATAATTAAAACGCGTGTGTGTCGCTTGCGCAGCGTGATCCGATACGAATGCAGACGCGTAAATAAACACTGAAGTCGCGTCTGTGATGAATGTGCGTGAGGATCCGTGGCTCGTTTTTCGACCCAGGTGCGGTTCGCATCTTCCTGGACAACTAGACGCCACGCTATACGAATTCTCGTTGTTGCGAGTTCCATTCTACCTCTGGAAACGCGACATTTCGACGTGTCGATCGCGAGCCGGGTATCAACGGTGACAAAATTATTGTGCAACAATATCGACCGCGCTCCGGGCGGGGAGGGGGAGCGAGGGAGGGAAGAGGGGACTCGCAAGCCGCTTCACGATCGGCACGGCAGAATCTTCGAGCGAGAATTTTAGAGCAACGGACGGGATGTGCTCTAGAGAGAGAGAGAGAGGTTCTCAAACGCGTCTTGGGGCGTGCGTCGGATGACGAAACCTCGTGCCAAACCTGGAGAGACGACGGGAGAGCGAGCGGGCGCGAGAGAGAAAGAGGAGCGGGCGGCAGGGAGAAAGGGATAGAGGCGAAGAGAGAGAGAGAGCGCGCGAGAGAGATAGAGAGAAAGAGCGAGCCAAATCGTACCGCTCGATATTCGTAGCGTGAGAACGGGACGAGGTCTGATATTCGCGCGGGTTCCGCGAACAGAGCCGAGAGAAGAGCGGGAATTTTCCTTTCTCCCTCTCATGGGAGGGAGGGAGGGAGAGAAAGAGAGAGCGAGAGAGAAAAAAGGGATAGCATTCCCGGCGGAACGACGCGGAATGCCGAAATGACGAGGCGAAATGTGCTCCGGGACGTTCCGCGAGAGCTGACGGACGCGACTTCCCGGCGACGATCCCCGATGTAGGAGGACCGAGGGCTCATCTCGGCCGCGTTGCGGAACGCGTCGCGGAAATCCGTGCCGCCGCTTATCGCTCGATATTCCGCCTCGGCCGAGAGGCTACCGACGCCGTGACCGACGGCCGGATGTCGCGCGGACGGATAGTAGGCGCGAGCCGACCCCGTCCGGAAAACGTTCGGCCGTTACTGACGTAGAAGTTCCGGCAGAAGTCACTAGACGCGTCCTCAGTAGCGGATTGCGACACGGGGCACCGGGCGCGAGAGAATATGTCAGAAAAAAATGTTGGAGTCATTCACACGGATAGTCGTTATTATCGCTGCGTTCGGCGAAAGAAGCCGCTTTGCAACTGTTATAAAATTAAAAATCTATTTTATAACAGAAATAAAAGAGGCCTGATGAGCCAAGCAGGTTCGTTGTGCTCTAGTATATATATTACACTATTAAACTATAAATTGATAACAAATATAAGATGTTTTAAGATTCTTTGATATAATTGGTTCGTGTCCTTGGTTCCTCACTTAGGACGGTTTTACTGGTCCGTTCTTATTTTAAGATCGTCTTAAGTAATGTCTTAAGACGCTAAAGCGGTGTCTACAATGAGATTTTAAGTCGTAAGACTTAACATATCGACCAATCACAATCAAAATTGCGGTCTTACTTTTAGAATGCTCAACTGTGATTGGTCGATATGTTAAGTCTTGCGACTTAAAATCTCATTGTAGACACCGCTTAATACGGTTCTGTGGTTTATGACATAAGATTGTACTTAAGATGATCTTAAATATAAGAACCGACTATGAATACCGATCTTAGTGCCGCAGTGTAGAAACTAATCGTACACAGAAAAAAAAATGCTGTTGCTTCAATTAAAGTGGACATCACGGGCTGCCACAGATTATTAAAAGAATAATCTAGATATTTGGTCCAATCATAATACAATTGAATGAACTATTTATGTTTGTGGTAGCCTGTGACGTATACTTTAATTGAAGCAACAGCATTTTTTCTCTGTGTATTAAAGAACTTTATAACAGTTGCAAAGCTGCTTTTTCTGCTGAACGCAGTCATTGAGATATCGTTATTAATATGTCAATGTTTGGATAACTAAATTATCAATTTCCATTCTCATGTCAAAAACTAACGCACATCACAAAACAATATGTCTTGCCGACTAATATCACGTTAGTTTCATTGCCAGTCAGTTATAATTACTTATTGTCATGACTGATATCAGTTCTACTTGTAAGAGGATTCTAAAATACATGATCTTCAAGTAACAAGAAGTTTTAGTAAGCAATAAATTGTGGATTTTTTTAGACTGCCAAATTTATAAGGAAACTTGAAAATAACAAACCAAGAATGGATTTTAAATATATTAATTTTTAATATTTCGAGAGCTAATTATTTTTTTATTAATATAACTTTTTTAAAAATAAATTCTTTCGTGGGCCCTAGACAAACGCCTTATGTGCCCGTGGGAAACCGTCCCTGAAACGCAGTGAATCCGCCGAGAACATTGTTGGCGCTATGAGCGCTACGTTCAGATCAAACGTTATTTACGTAGTTTTATCCATCTTCATTCGGTATATACAGGGTGTTTCTTAACACGTGACGAGCGATTATCTGTTTTACTAGGAAACGCTCAAAATGTTTATTATTAACTCTCGAGCGCATTTCTGAATCTGATTTATATCGCAGATTGCTCATACTTGACGTCTTGATGTAAATTTTCCGAACAATGCAGAAAATTTGAAAGTTTAGATGATATACAAAATTAATGAGATTTACATAAACTATTTGGTGTTATTTCTGTCTTCTAATTATACTTCAAATGCATTTTATCCAGAATGTTTTACTTAATAATGACGTTTAGTTTTTTTGCGGATAACATTTTTATCAGATTTATCACTTGTCAAATCGGTTTTTATAACGCTATTTGCTTTATTTATTCCGTTGTTATTTCATTTCCTTTAGATTCTTTTAAGGAAAACGTATGTGTTCTTTACGTACGCGCTTACATGTTCTGTCACGTTCTTGCCTAATTTCAAGTTATATTCTTTTTCGGACATTCCTGTAAGATTGGGCAATACTGTTCAATGATGATTTAGTGTAAGTATAACGTCCATTTCCACCAATGTAGATTAACTTTAATCTCGGTTTAACTTATTCTTTATCTTTTTATAGTTTTAAGAATTAGAAAGAGATAAAGAGTAAGTTTAAACCGAGATTAAAGTTAATCTACATGGATGGAAATGGACATATAGATTTAAAAGTATAATACAACTTTTAAACGCATAAACTTAATTCTTAACTTTTTAAATATTTTCGCATTCGGAATATCATCTTTGATAACAATGTAAGCTGCAAAATAAAATTTTGCGGCGCAATTTAGAATGGCCATGTTAGATACAATACAAAAATTCGGTCTCGTTTCGAAGTCGAGTATATACTTAGTATATACTTCATGTATTATTGACAACTTCTGAGAAATGCGATGTCGGTAATGATGTTTACTAAGTTTACCATAACTACGTAGGGGTCGAACAGTCGTTTCCTTTTCGTTCCGAACCTAAAGCCCAATTGCGGGACCGAGCTTTTTATATCACTACACACGTATTACATACTTTTCTGTGCGTGTAACAGTGACGTCAGTCTTTCAACGCGTAAGAAACATGTACCGGGTGTCAGCTACGAGGCTGCTGCAGCAGCACCCCCGTCACCCTTGTCGAATCGCGTTCCGGGGTGAGGAAAGCGCGGGCTAATGCGACCGATTCATTGCAGTTCCCCGTAGGCAGAATTCACAGGCATTTGAAAAACAGAACTACGAGTCATGGTCGGGTAGGCGCTACTGCGGCGGTGTACAGCGCGGCCATTTTGGAATACCTTACGGCCGAGGTAAGTGAGCATATATGTATATGTGAGTGACAGAGAGAGGGGGGAGAGAGAAAGAGAGAGAGAGAGAGAGAGAGAGAGAGAGAGAATGGGAGAGATTGTAACTGATATTGTAACCGAGACCGAAACCGAGACTCTATTAAGTTCTGAGTAGTATCTCGCAAGATAGAGAGTTTCATACAAAATACAAACGATAACTTGACAATTGTCCGAATTAAAATAAAAGGAAATATTTATATAGATAAGAATGGCACAAGCCATCGACAAAGGGAGATAGAAACGCGTAGGGGAGTGAACGGTAAATATTACGAATAATAACGACGAAATAAGTGGGGTCATTTCCGAGGATTGGATCGAAGTTAATTAAGGGAAGCATTAATATATCCGATTGCAATGTTGTTTTCATCGTTGGTACTTAATGCGTTTGCAAAGACATTAGAAATGGCATTAATATCTCATTATTGAATTATAGTTTAACTACCGTTATAGTAGAAACGCTATAATTTTATATAAATGTAAATTTAGACTTAAGACGTAATTACATTGTCTGTAATGTAAATATTTAAATAATTAGATATTAATGTCGAATAATGTTCGTGCTTAACGCAAGTAGTCTTGCACTCCAAGGAGAGCAAGACAAAGAAAAAGTCGCATCGAATAGAGACAAAGAGAGAAAGAGAAAATTAATTTTATAAACCTGGCCAAGTACGATGGCATCGCAGTCTCTAAAATATGGCTGTTTTTCCCACTTTTGTTTTTGAGTTAAATGCGTTTGAAATTAATTAAATATTTAATATCAAAGACAAATATATATTGAAATTATAATTATAATGCGAAAAATTCACTTTAATTATGAATTCACGATCATTTTTACAGCTCATTTCCGTTATTTGCATTTAATTATGAGATTATTACCGATGTATTTTATTTTATTTTTAAAATGGTTCATATTAAACGATTGTAATCTCTTTCTGCTAAGGTATTGGAGTTGGCGGGAAACGCATCAAAGGATCTGAAAGTCAAACGTATTACACCTAGACATTTGCAACTCGCTATACGTGGTGACGAAGAATTAGATAGTCTCATTAAGGCAACTATTGCAGGAGGAGGTATGTGTTTTTTCTTATAATTTTTTAATAACATTTTATATATTACTATAGTTATTAATATAATCGTAATTATTAATGTAATAATTTAATCGTTTTGAATAATTTATAATTTTGAAAATTATCAATAATTTCTTAAGATAACATTTTGTGTGTAGCAGTATATTCAGAGTTTCTGTACATAGTTTATCGTTATATTCTTTTTGTATGATTTACGCCGATAAGAATGTGAGAAAGAAATTATATGTATATCGTTGTTTGATTACAGGTGTTATTCCACATATCCACAAATCACTTATTGGCAAGAAGGGTTCGCAGAAGCCAGCATAATTTAGCGATAATTGACATTGAACATTTCAAGATTCGTGGGCAAAGGAGGAAAGAGTTGGTCCAGTGCTTGTTAACAAAGTGTACCTAGGTTACTAAATCGATGGCGAGACTGGCGTGATATATACATAGATATATATATATAGATATATAAATAAAACAGTATATTGAGATATAATTTAATATAGATAAAAAAATGAGAGTTAAAGAAAAGACAAATGTTCACTGACAATTGACAAACGGACAAGACAGGGAGAGAGAGAGAGAGAGAAAGAAGATTCTAAGCCGAGTGTAGGAAATTTTTAGTGTGTTGCGAGCGATGCGTTGTAGCATGGCTCGAGATGATGGCAGTCTTTGGTACAGTTTGCAATTTATGAACATTGCGGAAACATTTGAGGACGTGTGAAAACCTCTTTTACCATGCTTAATTATTTACGGCCGCGAGCGATGCTCGATTACTTTACCAAACCGCCATCGTTTAATTTTGTTTCATTTTTGCATTTGAATCGCGCCATGTGCCACTAAAAAAAGGCAGATTTTTTGTTAATTTGCTTCAAATAGCAACGTTCTCATTTCACAATCTCGTATAACACACATGAGTGCAGTTCAGTCCATCATTTCGCACAAGTTTTGCCTTAAATTTATTGCACATACGTTTATGTCAGTGAAATTCTAATATAAACAGTAAAGATTTCCTCATCGTCGGATTCATCACGACAAAAGAAAAGAAGAAGAAATGGCGGACATTTATACGCGTAACTTCCAGTATAGTTTTCGACTCAAATAACACTTTGCCAAATTTGTATAGAAAATATATGATGAAATTTTGATCCGCTAGTTAGATAAATCGTCTCTCTTTGCACGTTCACCAGTTCACAAGTTTCTTGCGCTTTCCTCCTGTCAGAATCACGATGATTATTATAGGGTTTCGATAACAAATAGCAACGATTCCAGAGTTTGAAAGTTTAATCATATGACTCTATTGTATATAGCATTTTTAACTACATACAGAAAACTCGTGTAACATATACAACGTGAATATTGAGTACTGCGAGCTTCTGAAATTATAAATGAGCTTTTCATCTTGATAAACAGACTGTGGAATGTTCAGTTCTATTACAAATTCTCTGGATATTGCGATCTTTATAATAGCGAAGACTGACTTCGTTTCTTTCTGTAAATTAATCTGAAATAGATATAGAAACGATTCGAGATAATACTCGAAAATTTATTTGCACATGTAAGAACATGCGAATTTTTTTTCCAATTAAAACATTTTTTCTTTTTTATTTTAACGTTTGTCAAATACTTCGTTATTCCTACGATTTAGCATAATTTTTATTGTACCTATACGGTTTCGCACCATATGTAAAACGTTCATTTTCATAATAAAAATAAATTTTATTACTAAACTGCATGCAAATCATAAATTCATACAAGATCTTGATTTAGAAAGAGAAACGTACTTTAGTCTTTAACTCTACTTTTATCTTCACAAGCAATTCAACGCTTCTGATCATAAAAAGAGACTGAAAGAGTGAATTCACACCATCGAAGAAAAAAAGATTGCATGCTTATCGCAGGTATTTATACACCTATCTCAAAGTAATATAAAAAAAATTGAACAAGACGAAGTGGGCGATTCTCGCGTGGGATATGTGTATCGGCTTTATAAATAAGCTTCGATTCCGCTCGGTCGCTCGCGATAGCATCGTGTATTGTCGGATATATATCGAAACGTATAGATACATACATGCCTTGATACTGCTCAATACCGCGTAACAACAACAACAACGACGGCCCTGACCGTGCCAGCGCGGCGCGTCCGTGCGGTGGCGCCGTCTGGCGAGCGACGCATGAACTGCCGCGATCCCCGCCAGCGACTCTCTACGAGCTGCTTCGCCGGGCGCGACAGCTGAGGGATCAGAGGGGAAGGAATGCCCGCGCCATTGGCGAGCGCGAGCGTCAGCGAGGATCGGAGCCCCCCACTCCCGCGACGGTGCGGCGCTTGGAGTGAAGTCGCAGTCGCCTTTCACGGGTACGGTCGGGTTGGTCGGTCGGTCGTTCGTACGGTCGGTCGGTCGCCCGAGCGGGGCTTGGAGCAGCGTACACGTTCGCGATCGCGTTCTCGTCGGAGTCGCTCCGGGAATTACGCCGTCGCCGCACACCGGTGAGTCCGTCGGCAAGGGCCGGCCGCGACACGCGCGCGCACGCACACGCGCGCAGCTAGACAGACGCGTACTTCACGGCCCTCGCGATCCGGGCGCGCACTCGGCTCGCGGTGACAGGTCGCGTGGTACAGGAGCGAGAGTGTGCATCTCGCGGTAGGACGCGTGGTCCTTCCGTCGCTTCGTCTCGTCCTCGCATTTCGCGTCGCAGAAAGAGATCAAGAAAGGTAGATGTGCGCGCGCGCGCGCGTTTCGTCGCCAGCCGTTTAAAAACGCGCACCGCCCTGAAGGTTGCCGCGTTCGTCCGGTCCGCCCCGCTGTCGCGTGAAGTTGCCGGTACGCACGACGTCGTCTGCATCCGAATTGAACGCACGCACGCGCGCGAGTTCGTGATCGTTTTTCCTGCCGGCGGCGGTCCTCTCCTGCTCGCGATCAGTGCGATCAGCCGCGTGCGGAATTCGCATCCGCGAGTTCAAGGAAAGAGCACGCCGTCCCCTTTCCATTCTCACTCGCCTCGCTCGACTCGCGTCGCCGTTCGACGTTGTTTCGGACAGCAAAATCATCCGCTGGAGCCGGCCTCGGTTTACGTGACGTCATTCAGGTGATTCGCTTGCCATTTTGAAGGCGCGTTGCAACAATTTTTGAATTGCACTGCGATAGGACGAGAAGTATCCTTATTTCGAATAGTTCTTTTCATTTCCCTGTGTTTACATTGAGTTACATATCGATGTTTACAACTGTCGCTTGATGAATGGTTGTGACTGATGATTGGAGTTGTGAAAAGCTGAAAAACATATAATAATTCAAATTGTATTATACACTTTATATTATAATTGATAAGATTTTGTAGTTTCTCAATATCGTTTTAACATCACGAGTTGGATTTAAATTTGCGGTGAGAATATTTATCAGGAAATGAGAAATATACTTTGATTGGGGTATTATTTAATGGAAAGGGCAGTTATTTCTGATACATTGTCGTTGTCAATTTAATCTCTTAATCTAGTAGCATAAATTTTGCAAAAATTCTTTTGTTGACTGCACATTATCGACAAGATTTTCCTTGTAAAGCTACACGACGTAATTGTTTGTTATAACGATTGGAAAGGACATTAAATACCGTTTATTGAATTTCGCGAACGTGAAAAGCAAGTTATAAAGTGTCGATGAAGCTTTTCCTCTTTATCGCATTCGAACGATAAATATTTTATGTTACGCCGTGGCGCGAAATCTGCTTGGTCATATTTAATGATATCCATTTTCATATTTTTCCGAAAGTATTTACAGACGGATAATATTTGATATTCGTTATTTCAGTTACTTTGATGTCTCACGTAACGAATCAGTTTATCCGTACAGTCGATTAAATTTCAGCTAATTACGCCCACAAACTCGAATGATTAATTATTAATTACTACGAGCCGGTAAGGATTAACGAACGTGTGCGTGCAATTATGGTCGCGTCCGAGCACCAATGGAGGGAACGTAACTGCGAACGCCTACGTCCGCACGTAACGAACTGAGTAAATCAAAGTACACGAGGGTCTTCGCTTAATTGACTCGATCTTTTAGGAACGTAATCGAAAGCAAGTAACTCGATCAAAGTGTAATTTCTTCTAGTTCCTTAATCGAGCGCCATATCACTTCGCTCACGCGTGCCTAACATAACACACGAATGAACTTGCAATCGAGCTGGTACAGACGCTTATTTGATCTAGTTTAGGGATACACGGTTGGGAGAACAAACAACCGAATTGATCGATACTTTATATCGGAAGGGAAGAAGGAGGAAAAGGAAATACGCGTGAAAACGTGCGGAAAAGACGCGAGGCGCGACGATGCATGTCGCGTTTGCGAGGCGAGCGAGTTTGGATTTGAATTCCCTGAACTTCGCGCGCGATCGCGGCTAACTTCCGACCGTTCGAACGAGAGTCGTCGCGACGTGACGCTCGGAATTCGCGTTTCGCGTGCTCGCGGGCACGTTTCGTTTCGTTTCGTCCTGCTCGAACGAAGCCCGCTCGAGAGCAAACGTCTTCTGCTTCGAAGGTTGGTGTGCGCGTCGCCTGGCATGGAGTGATCTGCTTGCCGCCGTGAGTCTTCCCACGCAGCACGACCGGCCCAGGATTCTTCGAGGATGACGGGCAGACACGCGGAACGAGCCGTCGCCGCTCGGTAAGTCCCTTCTCCTTTTCGCAAAGCGGCGGTATCAGGGCCGCATTTTACATGCGACGCACGGTGAACGTGACCCAAGCGTACAAGGTTCGAGTGCAAACGTGAGGTCTGTCCGTTTTAATTGCACGCTCTTGCATTTTTTGCATTAGAATTAGAAAAGCCGTCTGGGTTTGGTTCTTGAGAGTGAAAGAGAAAATAAAGGGAAGAGCAACCAAAACGGATGGATCTACGGAAAGAAAGATGTAAATGGAGGGTACGAAGGGAATGTGGCAGAGGAAAGAAGGAGAGGGATAGCTAAACTATGAATATGAAATTTATTTCTTTGTGTGTTTTACTTTTATCATTACTTTACACTGTTAAATTTGTAATGTTAAATTGAATCAAATTTGGATCATTTGTAACTATTCCATAGAGCGGCGGCGTGGTCTAGTGGTAGAGCGCCGATTCGTAACCCCGGGTTCCCGGGTTCGAATCCACTTGATCACCGGGATTTTTCTCAAAACCGCGCTCTTCATACGTTGAGTAGAAGGAGGCTCGTGTATGAAAAACTGGGCTCCGTCTTTCGGAAAGAGACGTTAAGGCCCAGACACAATGCTAGGCGATAGCGATAGGAACAGAATAATCACAGGCAATAGATTTCAACCTATCAGAAACCGTGTATCAATGCACAGTCATTAATACACGGTTAAGTTGTGGTTGGAATGAGTGATGGGTGTAAGTAAATTGTAACCCCGAGGAGATCGATAAATCATATATCTATCTATAACTATTCCATAGATCACCACTGCTCCTACCCCTAATATGTAATTTAACTAGAATAATTGAGCCGAGAGAATTCACAATAAATAAGCACCCCGATTAGTGAGAGCCAAGTGCAGGCAGCGCCCGGCAAACCGTAAGCGGTACTTTTCAATTTTTTTAACTATGTTATACCCTTCCGATCATTTCGAAAATAAAATATGTTATACTATAGTAAATAATGGTGGTAGTATCTCAAGTACATTCCATAAAAAAAAATTCGAGAATATTTTGAAAAATTTTTTAACCGGTTTAAAAAAAATTTTTTTTATAATTTTTTTCAAACATCGCAACATTAAACTCTAATATTTTTTTTCGTCAAAATCGGTTCACCAATTGAAGAGAAAATTCGTTTTTTTCGATTTTCAATTTTATCCCCATAACTCCGATAAAAAATGTTTTCACATATAAGCTTTTGCGAAATTCATTCTTACATCACCGCCAACTTATGATAAAAATCTCAACCAGATTCGTGCGGGGACAGCACACACATTTATCCTGCTATGCCCTTTGATTCTTTACTATCTAACAGTGTAGTACGAAAGAAAATTCATGTGTATGCACTCGATCAATGCAATTACATTCTATACATATAGTATCTAAATTGGGTGGTGATAATTAGCGTAAGAAACCGTCTCTCGTTCCTTCTTTTCTCCAGAAAAAATATCTGAATTAGCATTTTAAGCTTAAAGTATTGAAATTATATATTTTTCCGAGGGGTAAACCGCTGACCAAAATTATGTACACCAATGCCTAGTAATACCCAAAATTGGGCATTACTAAGTACACAAAGTACACTAAAAGTACACAAAAGTACACTAAAAGTACACAATTTTTGGGCATTACTAGTGAATTTTTTATGTAATGCCCACTAATGTGCCCTAGTAATGCCCACTAATGCTCCAAATCTGTACACCGCAATGCCCTCAGCGGTTTACCCCTCGTATTTTTCGATTATCCACTATTTTGAGATTTCACGTTTTTCCGTATTCTTGTGTACAAAATTGAGCAAGAATGGCTTAAAGTTATATTTTCGGTGGATATACCAACAATAAGTTAGAAATTTATTTTAAATTTCAAACCTTAAATCTGCGAGTAATAGTTTTACCGCTGTAAACGTAAAAGATTCTACTTTTATCGTTGACCACAATTTGTTAAATAAACAGAAAAAACATAATATCAAAATATGTAATATCAAAATATTCTAGTATCAAAGTATTAAAATTAATAGCTTTTGAGTTATTAATGATTAAAAATGTTTCCGGCGAGCTAAATTTTGCAGAATTAAATAGAGATAAAAGTTTTTTCTTTATTTGATTTTATAAAATGGGTTTTACTTTATTAAATGGATTTCAGTTTGACATTAGTTCTAAAAACGTCCAATATCGAAAATTAAATAGATGATGATTTGTCGATTTTCTTGTTGAGGAAATTTATTTCAGGCTTGTCAGATATTCTACTAATAATACATTGATAGCGAAGTAGATACGTATCGAAATTTTTAGACAGATTTATCCTTTTCATGATAATTTCTAAAATACGATCAATTCGGCACTGAACTCCATATTCATATTAATTAATCTTCCTAATTGTGCAGCCAGTTTCCGACTTGTAACCTACATATTAATATTTAAATGACATTTATTTTTGTGAAGCGGAAAAAAGAGAAAATATATCCAATTGTAAAATATTGCATATACGTATAAGTGAATTTCACCGACATAAAGCTGAGCTAGATGAAAAAAATACAATTTCTCATTCGAATGTTTCCATATACAAAATAATGAATAATTGGAATACATTCGAATAACCTTTGGCGTTAACAATGATCGTTAAATAATATCTGAAATGTTACTAACGCGAATGTAATAAATCCGATATCCTATTTTAGTTTTAACGATATAAATTTATCACGAGCTGTATAATATAATTATGACATAACGGCATATGTTTTATAATTATTTTTAGCGTAACGGTTCCGTTTCATCGGCATTTTTTTCATCCGCTATCGTCAGTTACTAGAAAAAAAGGATCTTGCTATGATATTGCACGTGCAATTTTACTTTTTGCGACGGCGTGTCTTAACCGAACTATAACCGTGCAAGTCTAATCTTGTGAAAGACCGCCTTTTGAAAATGCGCACCTACCGCTCGACAAAATCTTGTTTACACGAGCACACGGGGCGTAATATCGTTAATGCAAACTTTCGCCGGTCACGAACGCCTTACTCAATTCGGCTTGTTTTCGCGCGCACGCGGATGTAACACTTCGCTGGGAGCAATTACGGAACTCGCGGTCTAAGTTCGCCTCGCGAGCAGTCGCGATAATGAACCGAGATCACCGTGCGGTCTCCCGTTGCAACATTGCGTATATGCTGCCATTCGGAGAGCATCGTGCGCGTTAACCCTTGAAATAATATAACGAGAGACGGTACAAGGTATCCTCGTTTTCATAATTATCGTTTCGTTCGTCTGTATCTAATGATTTACATAATTGTTCCAATCCACATCAGTTTTGTAGAAGTTTCTAAAATATTGTCAAAAAGAAACAAGATATTTCGCGATGCTTATGTGAGGCGCGTTATTATTAAGATAAATTGCAGAGGTTTTTTTTCCATTTTATCCATAGGGCACGTCGTGTACGCGATGAAAACGAGATATTCCGCGCGATGTAAACTCGATTAGCACTTTAAAAGTTACCGTCGCGTTTTGATGAAAATAAACAATCGGCAATCATCTCGTCGCGCGCGCATGGTAATTACATAAAATAATACAAGAACGCGGTTGTACCGCTTGGTTGTTTTTTGTGCACTCGCGGATTTTACATTTTATACGGTGGAGGAAGAAGCATCCAAATATTTACCCGGTCGTATTTCGGCGGTATGCTCGCCGAGGTAAAAGCAAAGTTATACAGGGTTATTGCAGCGGTGCAATATTCTGTGCCGCGGCGTATTGTTTGCCGATCGCGTCCTCGCTTACCACCCATTGATTTTAAAACACGCGTAAACGGCGCCCCGCCGATGGTAGGGCCGATTTTTCGACCCTTGAGCAACGGCGCAACTACTCCACCAGATAAATACGCAAAATCGACGATATAGCCGTATTTTTTTAACTCTTTCGTAGTGTTTCGCGAATATTCCTCGAGCATCATGCAACGGCTCCATTAAAAAATCCATATTTCCGTGTGATTTTAGTCGTTTCGACGAAAACGGCTTTTAATCAACTTCGCAAATCAACCCTTCTCTGTCATTTCCGCATTTCTGAGAGATTTATTTTTTATTTCTGGGCGAATAACTTCACGCAAACAGGAGTACTTCTAAACGTACTGAACATTAAAATTACGTGATATATATATCTCTCTCTCTCTACGTTTGTATGTTTTGAATAATTTCTATCAAGTTGAATAATCTATCAGTTTAAACGGGCTTTTGCTACATTTTGTTTCCCGACATCTTTCTTTCATACGAAAGAGAATGGCAAGGAACTCCGCACGTAATATTACCAGGATGCGGGCGTATTAAGAAATGTTACACCACAGGTCTCTCTGCGAACGTTGTTGCTATGTGTTGCTCCTTTTCACGCGAGCGTCTGGCATAACAGTTGCGTCCTGCGAACGTGTGAAAGTTACCGCGAATTAAAAACGGAGCAAAGTCGGAAGCGCTGTGAAAAACGTGCGAGCGAGCGAGCGGATTTGCTTTCGATATTCATCGTCGCCATTGCATTCCGAGGGAACGTGAGCATATCCTTTTATAAAGCCGTAGGAAACGACGGCTTTCCGAGAGAGATGCACCAGCGCATCCGCGAGGCAATAATCGTTCCCTGAGAAGGAAAAGAGCGCTTCAAGCGGAAAGTTCCCGGCACATTTTTCATTAAGCGCGCGAATCGTCGGATTTAATTGAAACCGAATATCATGGCGAGAGTTGAAATTTTGTCCTGTTCGCGTTGCCTCTCTGTCCTTTCTTCTTCCTTACGACGCGAGTCTTGGTCTAATAAATATAATATATTGAAGGAATCTCGCAAATACGAATTGTCGAACAGCTTTAATAGTCCTTTTTTCGATAAGCACATGAAAAGAATAGTTTTGCTGAAGTATTTAAAAATTAGGCCAGGTACAAATCTGAAAATAATTATGTTGGATCATCTAAATAATTATACAGAACGTTCAAGCTAGTTTCTAGAATGTAAAAATTTTTTGCAGCATTATCATTATGCTTCAGCATCTTAATAATGACTTTAATGATTTAACATAATTATTTTCAGATCTGTATTTAGCCTGATAATATTTAAGTGATTAAATATTAAAATTCTTATTGGTTCTTAAGTATAAAATGACTATGCTTATTCATAAGTGACATTTCAAGTGAACTTTTCAATTCTCGAAATTCATAATAAATCACGTCTATGTGCAATCATGCAATGCATCTATTATTATAATGATTACCACAAGAATCGAAGGTTAAATTCTTCTCTGTCATATTTTTTCATATTTATTGTTATATTTGTACGATTTCGAATTTACATCGTCGGTTTCGTCATTACGTGAGTCATTCAAGCTCATATTCGAAAAAATCTTGCGTGTCACGATTGAGAGATCGTTAATTTGACTCCGATCTATTTTACATCGACTTGTAATACCGAAGCGAGCTGGTATATTCCGCGTAATCTGAATACCGGTACTCGCGGCACGCAAGGTCGGCCGATCGTCATCGAGGTGCTGGCGAACGCCGCGCGGTGAAAGTCTATTCCGCGTGGAAGGGATCTCCTGGCCGTGTTCATGCAGGAACGAACACGGAATCGTTCTCGGAACGAAAGTCCCAGGTCTACGGGTCGGGAAACTTCGACCGGTCTGCTGCGAAAGAGTTGCGACTCGAAACACTAAGTTTTCGAATGCAAGTCATAAGAGCATGAAGCCAACCTGTGTTTTCAGAATATCGTTGTTAGAATAGAATTCAAGCTCCTGATATGTTTCGAAACGAGTAAAATATGTTTAACTCGCTGTTGAAAATGGAGTATAGCTGTAACAATGCCAATACTGTCTGAGTAAAAAGTAATGAAATAGTTGGATACAGGTCGAGCGATTAAAACAGTTAAAACTCAAAGTGCAACGATATTGAATCGATCTCAATATGTGCTGCCGGTAAACATTCGCTATATTGAAAGAGCTCCTATTGCTGGTCACATTATTTTAGTAACTTTTATATGTGGTTTCGATCGTTAATTATAAATAGCATTAAAATCTAATTAGCGCGCTCGTGATAAAGCTTCGTGAAATTGCAAAATATTAATTTTCTATTTGCAGCGGTTATTAAATACTTTTGAAGTAGGTCAAAAATTTTATGAGAATAGTGAGATTTTATGCGGGAAATGTGTCACGGATGGATGATAAAGAAGTTTTTAACATCAATTTAATGCGAATTTAATTTATGCTGTTTAAGATTTCTTTGCTATCCTGAAAAATAAATTTTGTGGAAACTATATCTGCTGGAAACAGATAGGACCAATTTCCAAACAAAAATTGCGAAATTCTTTCGCGAGATGGAATATTCGATTATAACGAAATCTCTTTATTTTTTATTGATATATCTACTCTTTCATTAAATCGATGCAAATAAGCTGCTGCAATTTTCGATTGTTTTAGCTTGAATGCAAGCCTCGGGGCTGCTTATGAATTTGATCTACCATATTCTGCGCGCCATTAAGACGTCTATCAATCTCACGTCTTTGTCAGGCTAATCAAACAATACGTCGCCTTGATTGTATTGCTGAAATAGGTACTTGATTGTCGTGATTATGGGGGGAGCTACAAACGAGCTCGCGTGATAGATATCTCTCGCGGAGAGTACGTTCGATATATAACGAGTATCATTATACACTCAGATATCTTGTTGCGCTTTAAGAGAGAAACGCTTTAGATCTTATTAATATTAAATGGGGTTGATCTCTTTTTTGTAAAGAATCTGTTGTTAGAACTTAAATCCAAAGTTTAATTGAATCTATTATATATGCGCATCGGTTATAAATAATTATAATTATTATAATCATAATTACATCTTAATTACATAAGACATCCAATAATTAGCGAAAAATGAATACATAATGTTATTCTTTGCAAAATGTGATATCGATCCGTGTTCCACCAAGCAGAGCTGTCAAGGTATTAATAGTTTTTAGCAACTGCTAAGTGAAGGGCTTCCCTCGAATTAAGAGAGACGCTCATAAATAATGCAACATTAGTTATCATGCAATTTGAAGTGGTCTTACTTTAATAGAATTTTAATTTCAAGCTTAGTTAGAAGCTTACTGAGATAGTACACCTTAAATTTGAAAACTAATGGAAATTAAAAATTTGAAGTGATAAATTTTCACGATAGCGCGTGTCGTTAAAGAAAAATCCTATATTTCACAAGGCATATTACTGTTTACGTTCCGTCAATCCTTTGACAGGGGGGGGGAGCATTATCGTTTTATTAGAACACTGAAGGCAACTTCCTTAATTTTTTGAAAATGTTAGATTTAAAATACTGAGGAACGAAATTTGATGAGATTTTGCGAAGAGATTATCGCGTCTCTTATTACGATCAAATTAAAGGATTCCGCTTGGGCGTTTTATATACGAGGCGCCTTGCGCCATTTCGGCTCTGCCGGAATGAAAAGGTTGCGAACTTGTAATCTCGTTAGAACGTAAAACTGGAAGTTTGCGACTTCATAAATTCAATCTCACGCGCCCGTATATAGTCGTTATTAAATTAAGCGCGGTCGCGTTCCAGGTCTGTTCTATCGATATTAGCTTACGCTTGAAGCGGAATTAATGTGAAAGTAATGCATGACACGAATTAGTACGCAAGTGCGATATCCCGTAATTCATTTCGCTAATATTTTCATAAATTTAGAAGATACACATTACGTTTTTCCGCAGAGAAAGCTACTCGAAGAAATATCGATATAAGTTTAGGTATCTCGGAGAGAGATATAAGTATACTTCAAAATTATTAGCAGGGGTATAGGCAATTTCCTACACTACACGATGTTTTCTTTTAACGATGGGACGTTCGATTAATCCCAAGTTTATTTTTCCTAATCGAAAGTTTTACGAAATATATTTTCTGATAAGATATTATAGTTATCGAACTTTCAAGTATACGGTTCTATTTAAAGTTGGTTAACGAATTAGCGATTAAAAGTTTGTATTTACAATTAAAAGAAAGTATGCTTGATCAGAAATACTTTGTAATTAAGTTTCTAAATTTAGTATTAAAGTTTGATTAGAGAGGTTCAATGTACCGGCCCTGGCTATTTCCGACTAGACACGATCCTGGGGCCCCGACGATACACTGTATGGGCAACGTTAGCTTAAACCGTTACTCCGGCATGTCGCTTCACCTTTATCGCAGACGGAAATACAGACGCGCAGCATTTATTCTGTACGTGCATAACATGTCTTCCGACTTCCTCGACACATATTCTTCCGCAATTCCATCGTGCTTGGACTATCAAGTGGCTGTTTCCCAATAAGAATTAACACTGTCGACGAATTAAAAGTTCAAATTCAATATTCAAATTGCAGCACGTATGCACTCTGTTAAATCGCTAGGTTAAACGCGCATCCGCGCTCCGAATTCAATAACATGCTCGACAACAGCGCGTTTTGCTTCCGCGAAAGTTTCTTGCGACGTCAAGTCTGACTCTAATTGTAAGCCATAGCGGTTAAATCGACCGAAATCACGTCACATGATTACATTCTCGCGGAAAATGGTTTGCGTGCGGCGAGGGAAAAGAGCGCGGACGCACGTAGCTTGTGGCATTCGTAACGAAGCACACGGGGATGTTTCAACGCGCTGGATATGATAGATACGATCCGAGACTACTGGAACAGATGTACGGGTGTCCGGAAAGTGATTTATCGCACGGCCGGCCGGTCGACCCGGCTGAACTTTGCGTTGGTGGATTTTTCTCGGTGTTATACGATGTACAGGGTGCCACGAAAAAGCTGTGCAATTGGATAATTCATGAATGGTTACTGAAAAATTTTCGTAAAGGATACAGAAACACGAGTGGCTCATAAACTCTAATTTGGGTTGCTGGTGTTTCGATGCAAACTCCAAATTCTGTGTTAGTTCAATGCAAACAAAAGCTTTTTACGTTTAATGGATGTTGCTATAGGATGTGGTTAGAATATTTAGGTGAACTATATTCACGGAAATAGATACTGCACTTGAATCATGTCAGTTATAATAATAATAGATATTAAATTCGCCGTTAAATGATATTTTTATAATTCAAAAATTGCTTGTTTTTTTTTGTTCAACTGATGCAGCCACTTTTACACATTCTATGTTATAGGAACATTATCCTTCACTTTAACGCGAAAGATTTGCTCCAGAAATTTGCCCAAGTATTTTAGTAACGTTCTGTAATTCTAATTCTGCGTAACGCAGAGATAGAAAAGTAATTTTTCTGCACTCGCAGTGTTTGTCGGAGCACCTCGTATAACACCCTGAATCCCGTAGGATTCGCATGCCACGCACTCGTACTGGAAGTATCTCCTCTACTCGAGGAGGTATCTCAAGTTGGAATACCACACGGGAGCTCGAGGCGAGGTCAGGATCCGCCGGAGGATACTCGCGAACGCGAGTTGCGAGTAGTGATGGTGTCGATACTCTCGTGCGTCGTGCCAAATCATCGACGATGTATATTAAAGTTTTGTAACGGCTACCGTAGATACTAATGATCCCAATTTTGTTGTCACTTACTTTTCTACCAAGTACCAAACCGTTTGTGCTGTTGAAAACAGCGTCGTATAAATGAAATGCAGCAGCCGCTTTCCCTCGAATTTATTGAGGTAAATACTTTGAAGAAAGCGAATAAATTTATTATAGCTTTTTCTTACGCTTGAAATCAGAAAATGTAGGCCTTTATAAGAAATTGTGGAAAATACCGTGAAACGACATTCGAAGCAGAAACTTTGCAGTAAAGACACAAGATTAATCGTACAAAATGTAGAATATGTTTCTGTTTCATATTATTATTTTAAAGCGATTGTTTTTCCACTTTTGGTTGCTGCTAAGAACATTTCGCTTTTTTAATACGAGAGATAGAAATTGTAAAACAGAGAAAGAGAGAAAGGATTATATAATATAATATAATATCATATAATAAGCAATATATAATATCATGATATATAGTGCATCACTTATGCATTCAAGTGC
The DNA here is from genome assembly GCA_003063835.1 of Aphaenogaster floridana. Lineage (NCBI taxonomy): Eukaryota > Metazoa > Arthropoda > Insecta > Hymenoptera > Formicidae > Aphaenogaster > Aphaenogaster floridana. The sequence goes on along the minus strand of NJRP01000134.1, from coordinate 379,722 downwards.
ACTGGCGCTCGAGTATTCACGGTAATGCTAACAATTCTGAAGACGGTGGTGACCTAACAAGCATCCGTATTCGCTCGCAGTGCTTCACAATTTGCAAGTGAGTATTGGGTCGAGGGCCATCGCTACCTGCGCGCAATCTCCTACGCGTAGCGGCCGCGTGGTCGATGACCCAGAGGATGTGCTAACGGATCGCAACGTGCGACCGAATAAAGAGAGAGACTCCCGAAGACGTCGTTCGTGAATGTCTTCGGGCAACACAGTTGAATGACAGAGTTAGGCTCGTTGTAGACTTAGCGCTAATCGTTAAACATGATTTACTATCGAATTTACTACACGAAGAAAATTTTATATTAAAAATTACTATGTATGACAGTAGCCGGGGACCATGCTGGAATTATAAAAATTTTTACTATGTTTTCACAAAAGAGTTTAATAATTATTAATATAATAACATAGTAAAAGTTTTTATAATTCCACCAATGGTCCACGGCTACTGCCATACATAGTAATTTTTAATATAAAATTTTCTCCGTGTATGCAGAGCGATTGTGCTACGATAATCAATCAAGCGAGATACCTTAAATATTTTCTAACTTAACTGATTCTTATGCCGCGCAATTGTTAAGGTAAAATCCGCTTAGTAAACGAATAAGATCTTGTTATTTGCGCTTCTGAAGTTTACTTTTCGAAGTTTGCTCTTGCGATCACTTACAGACATTAAATTCACTTATATTGTATATAATTATTGCACACACCCACACATACACAAAGGCACACATACATACACACGCATGCACGCACGCACGAACGCACCCAACGTGAAAATTACTAATAACTTTCCCGAAACACCAAGATATTTTCTCTTAAAATAAATAGTCTCTCGCGGCTGTTGTATTCACATGTACAAGTCATTTTTGGTACACCCCGTACGTATATGCGACTGTACATAGGTGCTTCTGTCACACACGTCGTGCACCAGTCGTAACCACATACGCTGCTCTCCAACGCCGGTCATGTGTACGGTCTATATATGCGGTGCTCCGCGCATTCCCGTATATCAGCGCGCACGCACACACTTAATAATACGCACGCACACACACATACACATACCGCACGCACAAACGTACGCTCGTAACGGCAGCGTGTATCACCGCGAGTTGGCACGTGCATTCGCGGTAGGCATTCGCTCGCACACCTTCGTGTCGACGATCCCGCATACCGTATGTTGCCCGCCCAAACAAGCCGAGGTACTCATACCTGGATGTGGAATAGGAACGCGTCACAGCGAGGGCGAAGGGGGATAGTTGAGAAAATAGGCGAAAGGACTCTGTACTTTATATAACTAAATGAGAGACGAGAGTATACGCGCGAGAGTATCGGCGAAAGCTTACCGCACTTCGCGCAGAACGTGCTTATTAATAAATAATAAATAGCGGAATTATTTCTTGGTAACTGGTATTAAATTATCGCTAATTATTACGCGTCTCTATCTGAAAAGTTCAAGAATTTATTCGGGACAAATATTATTGTAAAAATCAATTACATATGAACGAAATTATAATATATTTTTAGAAGTAATGAGAGAGATCATTGGATGTCTTTATTAATACAAGTTATGTGACTTGTATTTAACATTTTTATTTTATCCAAATAAGAAGTTTCATAAAGAGGATGTTGAGATACTGTGTCAATCAATATTTTCGCTATGTAGTGCGTACTTTCGTCAAGACTCGTGACCCAATTAGAAGCATGTTAATAAAGTTCAACGCTGATAACGTAATTACTCGTCTGTCAACGATGTCGAGATGTACGTAGCGACGCAGAGTCCTCGTAAAAATTTGCGTACCGTTAACGGAAAGGAGATCGACAATCAGTCGTGTGACGACTTTCGCATCGGGTTACCTCGTTCGATCCGCAAACTCTGCTTATTTCCCGCCGAGCGGTAAAACAAAATATTTATCTCATATAAAAGCTAGGAAATTCGGGGACGCACTCACCGGGGCTGCGCTGGAACGAGAGTGAAAAAGGCACGAGGTAATAGAATTTAATGAATGGTGAGATCGAACGAAAGGAATGGCGGGTGGAATGGTGCTTGTGTACAAGCACCGTAAAATTCTCGCGACGACGGCAGAAACGATCGGACAACGATCGTATCGCTTCGGTTTTTATTCTCTCCGAGGAAATAGAGTTACACGTGTCTCGGATTATCGTGGAATCGTCACAGCTCCGAAATCCCGAGAAATTCCTCGCGGGTAGGATAAATTTCTTTCCGGATTGCGCGAAAAATTCTCATTCTCAAGTCTTAATACTTAAATAATTTATCTTGTTGCATTAATAGCAGATTTTTTCCTAATTTCTTAAGTGGTGCAGAAATCCCTCGGAGAATTTCTCGAGGTCGGTAACTCCGCCGACTGGTAAAAGTCGCGGATGGATATAAGATTAGTGCCGGTAATAAATTCCCTGGCTCGGAAACTCGTTTCGCCATTAATATGCAAATGATTTATCTTATTACGTTAATAACAAATTCCTAATTCTGTAAGTGGCGTACGAGGGATCTCCGCGGAAATGAAGGATGCTCCAAGATCGGCGACTCTACGCGTTGGCAAAGCTCGCGGATAACTACCGGATTAGTGCCGGTAATATCTGGAAAAGAGAGCACGTGCAATCGAAGATAGCGCGTTTACGGCTGTTTTTCTCGTCAGGAATAACGGGCTGACGTTATTCCGGCCTCTCGTGTAAAAAGAACCGCTTCCGGCGACGTAGCCGCGGTAAAATAGCAGTCGCGCGAAAGCCAACGGCGATATAAATCGCGCAGAGCCGTGGAAAGCCGAGCTGTAAAACAATTGTATACAACGGTGATGTAACGCGTACTATGCTCTCCGTTTTATTGGTAATTGTCGATGCGCCCTTGCTCGGTTTTATATGCTGCATAAAGGTTTAACTCGGGTCAGGTCAGAGGCGCACAAGCAATGTAACAGAATTTACCATTTAATTCAGTTGCGGATTTTACGTTATAGCGAATTGCTGGATTCTTTCGTTGATATATTTTTTTTAAATTCACAGTCTGCGAAATGTTTTATTTGTGAGCACTTCGAGTTAATTGAGTTATTTGCTTTTGCAATCTTTCTATTTTTAAATCTCTCAATCAACATTAATGAGTGAATATAAACTTTCTATTCTTAAATCTCTCAATTAAGTTACATCAAGAGCCTACTTGAATTACAATTATCATGTTTAACTAGAATACTAGTGTACTTGCATGGAGAACCATAATGGTATGAATTGGCGGTAATACGTGCGTTGTATGTGTAAAATGTAGTAGTTTAGCAGACACTCTTACACTAACAGTTTCATCGATTAACGGTCCGGCTATTTTATGGCTAACCTCATGCGCGTAACATGATGAGGTACTAATTCCGGTATTTTTTTTTTCCGACACATAACGGAAATTTCTGATATGTAATATATGTCGATATGTAATATCAGTCTAGATCGAATCATGTAGCCGAATACTTCAAACAAAATGATATCCAAATTTATTTTTAGTACAATGCACACATCAGTTATTCTTATTAAACAAGCGCTTCCATTGCGGCGCGTTGATTGAAATCTATATTGATTGTCGCGATAAAATTTTACTGTTATATCTGTTATCTCTTTGTATTTTGTCCTTTGGCCCATTTTGTACACACTATTCTTTCTGTTATAAGTCTCTACAACGGTTTGCACATCTTTCTCTGTTGTTATGCACGTAGTTACCGCAAACATGCGATCTTATAGGCGTGACGCATTAAATTATGCCATACTGTGTTTATTGTAATTTTTCGCAGTATGCTGTGCGTGGCGTAATAGGCAAATGTAGGGTACAAGAGCGTGAATATTATTCTCTTGTGAATATTATTCCCGCCGTATTCTTTGCATCATAGAGCGCGGAGATATCGCAAGGCATTAAGCCTAGGATAGACACGTAACTCGCCTCATTAAGCCCGACTCTCGCTTTTTAAACACGCCTCTATTAAGAGTGTAGCTACTCTGCCTCCGTTCATGGATTCCATTTACGTAATAGAGAAGATTTCGCTTCTTTTCGTGCTCTAGTGTGGGATTATATACGAAATTTCTTTGATGAAGTAGAAGTAACCGTTTATATTGTTCCACAAGATTTATTTCTCGAGAGAAAGAGAGAGAGAGAGAGAGCACTATATGCTATATTTGTCGAATGATTGCTGGCCCAATTATATTTTTTCTCGCTTACAACATGATAAGACCATTAATACAGGAAAAAATTATATAATTAGTGATAGAAATATTAGTAATTACTAATTAGTTCTTGCTTAATCTTTTTAATATTTTTTTGCGCCACAAGTTACGTCATTGCGATTTTTTTTCCAAAAAAATCCGATACATTGAATATTTATTAATATAAATTTACTGTATAGTAATCCTCCTTATTGAACAATTTAGTTAGAACGTTGTGTTTTTCCATTGCATATTCCCCGGGTTCATCCTATGAATTCATCAGGAATTATAATTGTTTAGTGTTCGTTTCATGTGTGGAGATAATATTCCAGCTAGCGAGTTACAAACTGTACATGGATTTTCATGTAAACATCAGATCATAACTGAAATTAAATTAGTAGCGAGAGATAGGCACAAAGTAATCCCGCCATAAATACTCATACTAATACTTCAGTCTATTATGGGGCAACATTTATTCCAAAATCGCTCATAAAATTTCATTTAAACTGTGGCCGAGGTAAAATCCGAATAAAGCGTTGTTCCTATTTGCTTGCATTAGTTATTCCAAACGAGATGCTATTAGTTCGTAAATATTCTGCCATATCTACCACACATTTCGAGCGTATTTACATTTGTACGCTCGTATCCCGTGTTCCATATTTAGCGCGGAATATTATTATATGACTACAAGATCTATTTACTTTATTTATCTCAATCCAAAAATCCGCCGCACTTAGCGCGAATTGAGGTATAATCGTAATGTACACCATAAATTAATTTTACAATTTTTTTACACGATTCATGTCTACGCGCTCGGGGAAAGAATCACGCGCCTCCAATGAATCTTTGATCTCATTCTTGTCGGGAACGGTTATCCGCCATCGTGGGAATTTCTACGCGGTGGAGTTGCATAATGAAAGGCGATACAGCCACGGGAGTAACGTTTACGACCTTATGGTGCTCGCGCGAACTCGTTATCTCGATGTACGTGCATTCTCTCGTGCGTTATACTAACGCGCGATTGTTGAAAACGAAGTTCGCGAAATTGCAGCAATGCGGAGACATATAAGAGTGCGCGCGCCAGTCGTTTTAGACGCCGATAACCCCGCGATAACCCATTCGATTTGCGCGTTTTACCTGTTTCACCCGGATGTTGTTTCATTGTTCCGAACCACGGTTTCGGTGACGTTCGCGATGTGATAGGAGGCGCGATGAGATGCGCTCTGACGATGAACCTCGATATCTCGTCTGCATCGCGCTCGTTACGTCGTTTAACGTTTTAAGCCTGCAATAACGTTACATTGCGCATACCGTGACCCGCAGGCCTGATTGCATCGGCGGTACCGATTAGATCTGACCCTGATTTAGCGATCCGTTATCTCTCTATATATTATATTCTTAGACTACAAAAGAAAACGTAACGATAGAAAATACGATTGATTATTCAATCATTTCGTTTTCCCAGAATTTCCTTAGATAAAAATTTATCTAATGTCTTTTTTTTATTTAACTGAAGAAGATGATTTGGTATACTGATTTTAATTACACATATTTGGAAACAAAATAATTATATATGTATAAATTACTCAAATTAATTTAAACTGCAATCTTTACTGATACGTGTTATGTTTTTCCGACACAACATACTTTTCGTGATATTATTTTATTCATTACATTATTTACGACAAGTAGCTTTACTACGGTATTTCCTAAGGTAAACGCGATGATAAATGCAGCACAAATTTTTCGCTTAACTTGCAAAATTGTAAGACCCAAGGCGCTTTACGTAGTATACTTTTACCGGGTTACGAGCGTGCTAGTTTGCGAGAGCAGCATTTGCAAGGATCGAGAGGCGATGCGAATTGTAGAAAGTTGCCGTACGACGAGATGCATTTTCTGCGGTACTATATAGTTACGACGCACTGCAAGATTTTATCGAATGAGAAATAGATTTTGTATATATAGGACGCTAGACGTATGAGTGACGTCAAGCCGTAAGATTGTACCACAATTACTGAGAATTGACCTTCGAGACTCATCTGGTATATTTCATTGATTACAACATGCGAGAGATTACTGCCGATTAAATATCATAGGTAATTGAATTGAAAGTATTTTTGAAAGTAATTAGTCGCATTTATTAAAATAAGATTATTTTACAATCCGCATAAACTTATTCATATTTGATACAAATTTTATGGAAATTTTCTAAAAATTTGTATTACCGCGCGTAAATTTTGATACACGACTTTTATATTGTTCTTGAAAAATCTGCTTGTACTGCGTTTTTTACAAAGATTTTTTTTATTAAAAAATATAAATTATTTGTTTATCTTTTAATTGAAGAAAACTAAATATTGTTACATTTTAACTTTTAACTGTCTGTTAAAACATTATATTTTTATTTTTGCTTTTTTTTTTCAAGACATTGATCGTCGGGAAATTGAAGTTATCGATATTTCAATAATCTTAGAACGTTTTATCCGGAACATTTTATTTCCAAAGTCTAGTATATCAACAACTATGTAGAGTATCAACAACTATACATTGTGTCCTACAAATACGCGAACTCGGAAAGGTCTCCTCTGTTAAACAAGCAAACAAGCAAACGGGATTAGTCACGTAGCTGCAGATGTACTCGTTGCGCGTTCATATATGACTGGTATATCGACGAGTTTGTCATTGCAGGGCATATGATTAAATGAAAAGCTACAGGAGAATGGATGTGACTCCGATATGTTACGTCTTTGAAATCTGCACTTTAGCGATCTATTTTCGCAATCTTTCCCTGCTTTCGTCAACCTGTCGTAAGGACTCACAACAACGTATCATCTTTTTCGCGTTGGAGTTTCCAAAAATTTGTAAGTTTGTATCTAAATTCTGGCAATCCTAAACTTTTGTTTGAACTTTTTAACCTTTTCTCTCCGATGTGAAATTTTATCATCTGAAAGAGTAACAAGAAATCCGGCTGGATTCGTGTTGTTATATAATTTACCTATATCTATTGGAAAAATGTTGAAAAGAGGGACAGAGTACCGTTTGAAAACTACAGCGAGAAATTGCGAGAATGTACAATATTCCCGGAAGTTCTGTGAGGCATGTTAAGGAACTTTCGAGAGCAGAAAAAGCTTCAATTCTCCATACTCACGTTAATAATCCTTTTACTCGCACTCACTCGCGCGGATAAAGCCCGCGAAAGCTTTAATAAAATTTTAACTCGATCACGTGCGGTGCATCTATACGACTAAGCCCGTTCGCTTTAATGACACTTGATAAAAAGGCGCATTCCCCCAGTCGAGCAACAAATTCACCGACCGCTTTATGTTTACGCCGTTGGAGAATATTCTTGACTTTTTGCGTGATAGCGTTGTTGCGCGGGGATTGAATTAAAAAAATTCGCGGTATCGCGTTATTAAACATGTATGAGACAGCACGTTATATCTGGTGTTTCTGGTTAACCGCGCATTTAACAATGAATATTGTGGAATACATGAATATATTAATATGGATTATATATATATATATATATCAATTATAAACATTGCGGGTACCATAATTGTACAAACAAAAATTGATTTTTGACGTAAAATAGGACCAAGTTTATATTTCGAAAATTGATATGTAATAAACATCAACTATGAGACTAGAATTAAACGAAAAACATGATATTACATGTAATACTTTTGTTGTGAACATAACATTAATATAGAATTTTGTCACTGAAGTTTTCTGAAATTCTTGCGAAATTGCTTTTCCTAAACGTGCTCAATTAAAGCTAATTACTGACGATGAATAACGTTGACGTTTGACGCGAGTAACGACGTAGAACGCTCATGCAATTTCTGTGAAGCTTAATATATCAAAGAGGCCTAATCACGCTGTCATATTCAGTGACTTTAGTTAAAGTTTTATTGAAGAGATATAACTACATTTAGAACCCGCTATTTCTCAATAACATTAAAAATCTCGCGTTTAGCGCCAAATATGTCGATGAGAGTGAATCATCCCGCGCTCGTCTTCTGAAGTACAATCAATTGTTCCTAAAAGCGTCTATCGCGCGTACTTCATTTGCGTTGCGATAAAAAAAAGTGCGCTCGAATATTTCGATAACTGCGAGAGTGAGTTTTGCCATCGAGAGAGTGGCAGAGAGCGGCCGAAATTGTTTATTGACGCGTCGTCGCCACATACACACAGTTTGTTGCACTTTCGATCGACTATGTGTTACCAACCGATGCTGCGCGCGATGTCCCTTCGCATAAATGAAAAAAAGAACAAAAATAAAACACTGACTTCGATATGTCACGTTTCCGATCCGCCGCTTCGAGTCGCGACAAGTCTCCCGGAGGAGAGGACCACCCGTAAATGTGCGAGGAAGACGGGCGATGCACGTGCTGTGTGGACTTCCGGTGCGCGTGACTGTATGACACGTACACGATCCGCTACATTTCGGAATGCCTTCGATGCGTCCCAAGCAGGTTCACCGAGCGAGCTTGATATCTCCCGATAACCAAGGAAGACCGGGAAGAAGAAAAATTTATACCCTACGGACACTATATATATTTAACTCCTTAGCGCTCATGTCACTAGCACTTGTTGCTCTGAACCGAAGACGGCGAGACTTACATATCGTGTCAGAATTCCCGATCTTAATTTCAGCGAAATCCTTCGATCGATTTCGGAGCCGATTTCTCGGGATAGATTGAGAACGACGGGGATGAATTTACGGCCCTTGTTCTAACTTATGGTCCCGTATCGATATCTGAAGAGTAGCGTAGGTACAGGCGATCGTTATGGGATTTTTTCGGCTGACGGCGCACTTTATCGGAGGCGCGCGATATTTCGTATCTGCCATATATTCTATTCATTCCTGCCGTCGGTGATTTCTCGAGTTGCTGGAAGGAGAGTCCGCGGGGAGAGACTGGGTGAGCGATGTGAAGAAATCGCGAGAGTGATATGTCTGCGATATCGTCTTACGGACGAACGGACGTATATTTCTAGTTCGCGAAACATCGTGCCGAGGAAACACGCCGCCGACGATCTCTACCTCGTTTCCGCTAGTCGGAGTTTGTCCAGGTGCAGCGATGGCGCGCGTTTTGCATTCGCTTTGCATGAAACGCTGCAAAACTCTAAGTAGACGGAATAACATCGCGCACCGTTGCGTTGCACGGACTTCTTCGAGTTTTCCCGGAGAGCGAATCGTCTTAGAGAGCGTTTCGGAAGGTTTACATAAAACTTGAGCATTCTTTGACGAATTGAACAACAAAACTTACTAAACAACTTATACATTCTTTGAGGAATAATTATAAATCTTTTCTCCAAAGTGCAGTCTCAAAAATATCGCAAAATTTGCTCGCAACATCTCTCAAAGTTCAAGAAAGGAAAGTTCGCTCCCACGTACGGAATTAAATGCCCTATTTTTTAATTACACGCTGTATTACATTTTATAATATAAGGATTGCATATTCTGCGAGAGAACTTTGCCATTCATTTTTAATTAAACCTCGGTATGTCTATTTAAAAAAATTTTTTTCTCTGGCAAAAAAGAGATATCGGGTAATAACGAGAGACTTCGTACGAGGCAATAACTGTGATGCCATTCACAGGTGAATGACAGGACAGCAGAAATGTATTGCCATGTCCAGCTTGTTGAAAATATGTTCTTTGAATTTCTCGACGTGCGCGTTTTTTCAATGCGCAATACCGGGAATACTTTATTAAATTTTTACTCTGTATTACCGTTACCAAGCTGGTACGAATATTCACGTTAATTTACGGAATCGATAGACGTACCTAGATGTTGGATTGAAATACATCGGGGAAAGTGCAAGTATCGAGATGTCACATCCGGCGAATACGTCGATTCCTGTGAAACATATGTCCGTAAATACTGCCACCAGCAGTACAGCAGTGTGCAGTGCAGTGTATTACGCTCGCACCTTGCGCGCCAGAATTTGTGGGACCTTGCGGCCGCGGGCTTCTAAATAATCCCGGAGTTGGTAATATCACTTGGTCCACTAAATTCCTCCGGAACTAAATAACGAAGAACAGCAGGCGTGCTCGACAGACATTACGAGACTGCCTTAGGTTTGATTCATCCGATGTGGAAAATTACGTACTGCGATATTATTGTAGTTTAACAAAACGTATGTCCTGAAGCGAAACATTGCATAATTAAGTAATTAGTCAAGTATTACGTAAAGCATTCGAGGCGTTTGCTTGTGGATATTTTAATTTGGACGGATTTTTCCTTACGAAAGAGTTCAAAAGTCGTCGGCATCTGTTGCAACTTTTGAATATTCAATGTTTAACGTCTCTTCGCGATTAAACTTCGAATTAAAATTCTGAAAAAGTGAAGTCCAGTTGATAGAAAGGGAGAGAGAGAAAGAGAGAAAAAAATTTAGTCCGAGAAATTATCGTTACGATCATTCGAGATTCTGGAATACATTATATCTATATTTGAGATGAAGAGAAGAAAGAGTAAATCCGAAATTATTGGTATTTCGATATGAAAGGAGGAAATGTCCACACACGCAGAGTTTCGTATAGTATGTATCGCTGTCTGCGTGCACGGTGCAACACGGGCTTTATTCACGGTGCATTATGGTCCGCCGTGCATAATCGCTGTAATGAAATTTAAGCCACAGGCTCTGCTCGATGCGGAAATGTATTTCGCAACGATAAATTCGCTCGCCGGGATGCAGCGGGATCTTAACGCGGCACAGCTTAATGAGAGGAACGCGACGAGAGGATCAAAGGTGTAATCAAGCAAGTACACTTGTATTTAGACACCGTGTACACCGACGGCAAATGACCTCATACAAGGACCGAATTCGCCGCTACTAGACGCGTGACTCGCATTTCGATCGGATTCGGGTATGCTTGATCAGATCTGATGTTGCAACCCTAAGTGTCAACGTGTCTTATCAAAGGCAGCTCGCCCATTGGATTGGGAAGATACATGTCTTACATTGCGATACGAAAATAACGACTGGATGATGCATGACAAAGCACACACATGGCTTGATTGCGTTTAGAATATTTGGAGGAAAAAGGAAACGTAAATGAAGCCATGTCTCGGCATAAAAATATTCTTCAATTGTTCTGGTAATATAGTTAAAAGGTTTTACGTAAATTGAGATAAACACGACTTAATTTATGCCGTCTTATCCTTTGCGTATTTTGCATACTGCATTTAATGTAATTTTGTGTGAATACGCAATAAATTAAATTAAAAATTAAATTAAATTAATTTGTTTCTTAGTTTAAATTAAACGATTAAACAACTACGCCTTTAATTCTATTTAGATCGCAAATAATAATCTTATGTAGAGAGATTTATAATCACAATTATAAATTCTTTGCACTGCTCTGCGTAGTTTCTACTATTTTGAGGTGAAAGGATTTTCTATGTACTTCTCTTATTAATTAATTCCATGATACGTTATCAACGAAATAGATCTTCCGTAAGATATGCTACGAAGGATAACTACATGAAAGATTTTAGATAATTCGGACTTGGGATTCTGAATGTGAGAGTAATTCGTAAAAGCATTCGGAACTTCACGTCTGATGAGAAATTCGATTTGAAGTTGAGTTTGTGGAACATTTGAAACTCCTTGTACACGTATACCTTTGACGCAATGTCTTATTTCATCCGTATCGCATTTGCACGATTGGATGCATCTAACTTATACAACACGTTTCATGTAAATCTTACAATGTAATTTTAACATTTCCCTGGACACTTAAAATTCGCTTATAATTCAAATTCAAAGGAGTAAATAAAATGTTCCGTATTTTCTAAAAAATCCAAGAACAGATAATTTTTTTATAAGCAGTCAGGAAGACATTGTATAGTGAAAAACAGAGATATAAGTTTATAGAAATAAATTACGTATAACCTAACTATCTTAATTTGGAGATAGTTGAGTATAAATATTTTGAATATTTAAGACAATTTTATAGCTTTCAACAATGTTGTAAGCATTTTTACAAAATAAGTTCGCGTCAGTTTACAATTTATTTACCGTTACATTCGATATAAATGATTGGAATATTTTGTCGATTATAAATAGTATCGTGTGGCGAATAATATAAATACTTAGGATGATCATCACGGTGCTGAGTAACTTCACCGCCTTTGTTTGATCACGTTGAATCGATTGTTTGATCGTGGTGGTCGATGAGATTGGCAAGCGGGTAATTAATGATAAAGGAGAATGTTTGTTTTACCTCAGGCAAACTAATTGTACGAGCGGAAGTGGATTATCTGAATCCACTGCGCGATAAAACGCTACCGCAATTAATGCTCGATTTCATTTTTTTTATTCTAATGAATAAATTGTTCTCGATTAAATATCCAAAAGTAATGAAGTCCGCTAACTTTAATGAAAGGATAGAATTTTTTTTATCTAATTGTATCTCGGAAATATATACGCAAAGTATACGTAATTTGCCGTCGTTTATAAAACTTAGAAACTTTATATATTGAAGCTTGCCTTGACATATTAAAGAAAAATCGATGCCTAATTGTAAAGCAGCTTTAATTAAAGTAAGAATGAAAAGTTTTCTTCGAGAAAATTTCCGGAGAGTCTCTAGACATTTTAGAATATTCTATACAAAAAAGGCTTGAGTTACGCGAATAATAAAAGAAATGATTTAGGATTTATAGTTCACATTCAGCGAACACGTTGCCGTAAAAAGGAAGCGTTCTACCTCATTCTCTTTATGGCATCTTTTTCTCCTTTGAGAGGGATACCGCGATTAAACTTTAAACAATGTCATAAGGTGTTCTCGAGTGAAGTTTCGCGTAACTTTCGCGCATCTTCAAAGTTCTTCTTGCTATTTTCCGGCGACGGGAGTTAACCAGGGCCGCGGCTTTGCGTACACGTTATCTCGGGGACGTACGGCGCGTCGCTTAATCTGCTAAATTACCGTGTACAGTCGAAGAGCGAGATCTTCGAGGATTACGGCTTAATGAAATTTGAACCCTGTGGATTTGCTCGTGGTACAGGCGTGCCCGCAACCCCCCGTTCCCCCCGGCGCGAGTACATACATACGTAACCCCATGGAATCTCGACCTTAAGACCGGCACTTACCCTAAAAGACAAATTCGTCGAGGGATATTCTAAGGAACCGTCGCAACAGTAGGAGCGTAGTCGCGTGTTTCGGTAATCCGACGGATGTAATCGCCTCCGCTACGTACGTAAAGGCGAGGTGAAATCCGTTAAGTCGTCTTCATCTTGTAAGATGACATCCGCGATATCGTCCGTTATTCGAATAGGGGTAGAGGAGAGCGCTATTCTCCGACTGCGATCGCGCATGGACGTGAATTATCTTGCACCGGGATTAAGTTGAATTGTATCATGATTCTCGCGCTAATATAGATAATATAAGCGGCAGAGTAAAATCCGTTCATCTGTAATTGACCATATTTCGTAAATCAAAACAACGAATATATACTTAACAATTGTACGTTACTTTAGAAGCAACTTTAGAAGAGCTTTAATAATACAATTTTTTTATAGTATATTACTTATATTGTTTTTTTTACTTATTATTATGTTATAAAATCTTTTATAGAAATCCTCTAAAATAATAATGCGGTATTTTATAACGAGACGATTTATCTTAAGTTAAAGTTTAATTACATATTTAGTATTATATTTTTTCATTACTATACTTACTACTGCCTTCAACGTTTAATTTCAGTAAGTAAGCTTTAAATGAAGTTTCTATTGTATTTTCTTGAAATCTCCTCGGTTCATAATCCGAGATAACTGACGTGAGTATTAAAGGTCTTTTACGTCTTCAAGTTAAATAACAATTAAGCATTAAGTAGCAATTACCGGCTACAAAAGCGACGCCGAGGTGGCGCTTTGGCTTCACTATACTGCAGCATCAAAGACCGTATTAATCTCTTCCTTGTGTCTCGAGAACGATGCTCGACGCTCGTGAGGTATTCACCGATTGATCACAAAATCGTCCTTCGCCAGATGCTGAAGAGAGGAAATTGCCATCCCTCTTTGTTTTTCAAAAAGCGGCGATCATCGCGTGGTGAAAAAAGGAGAAGCGATTAGAATTGCGCCTCTCTCTTTACACGATCTTTCTCTTTTCTGCCGCCGTCCCTTTTTCACGCGCGCAACCGCCGGAAACGGCGCTGTTCTCACGTAAATGCGCATAAATTTTCCCGCTCTCTTTCCCCTTTCCTCTCTTCTTCCCTCTCTCCTCTCGCGTCTTGCTTTTTTTCCCTTGCCGGCGGAGGGACTTTAATTCCTCGGTCGTCTTAATCAAAAGTTACGGTCCCGTTGTTTTGCGCTGAGTTAAAGCGTCGCGCTATGCGGCCACGGAGACGCGCGCGCGAACGCTTATGAAAATGGATTTTAATTCGGCGAAAGTGAAAAACAGAGTTAATCTTACTCGACAGTCGTGCATCGCCGGGCGAGATTAAAATTTCGAACGAGTCCAACGAGAGAGAATTCAGGAAATTATTCAAGCAAGGTTGAAGCGCTTTATCGAAGCGCAAGGCTGCAACATCTCGAGTGATCATTTAAATATTTTCATGCATTTGCGACCATTGAGCTTGAATTCTTCTATTTTATCTGACTCGCGCATAAGTGACGAGAAATATCGTATAATGTTTGAATACATATTCGCTTTCTCAGTAACGGAGAGAAAACTCGTTCTGAAAACGATAATTTAATATAAAATATAAAATACATAAAATATATAACACGCATCCACACGGTGTACGATTTCCTTGTAAATTTACTTACAGAAATAAGATTCAGTGATCGCTTGCTGATGTAGACTCACTCTGCGACTTGCTATCACTCGATATTCCTTAGTAATCGCCGCGATTTAAATCGCTAGTCGAGTATTTACAAAGCTGCTCGCTTCCGCTTTGATTACTTTTATAAGCCAATCGACTTCCGTTAATGATCGGCTTTAGCTAATGGGATAGACCGAGGAGGAAATTAGAAAGATACGATCGCGGACTGGGCGAGGAATAAAGAGAGTAAGGGTGGAAGGAAGACAAAGGGTAGAGGTTAAATAGGTACCTCCGCGGCCTTATCTTACGCTTTTCGCTTGCGAATCTCGTAAACTTTTGATGTTATCCGCTCGGATAAGAGGATCCCTGCTTCGGTGGATGAAGAAACGCACAAATCTTCGAGGTGCCGGATAACAAACAGTTTGCGCGCTAAAGCAGAGGTAATTATAGTCGATTAACATGCGGTGTTTAATTAGATCATTTAATTCTTCTATTATCGATACCTTCTATTTTCAAAATGAGAAAAAAAGTTAGATTTCTAGCATTAGCAAGTATGAAAGAGATAATACAACATTAATATAAGTTTCAATTTTGCTGCTTTAAATATCTGTTTCTTTTTTATCATCGTGGACATAACGAATACAAAAAAATATTGGTGCGATTGTCGAATAACACACTGTTTAATAACACGCTGATTTCGGATGTGTGTGAATTACGCCGTTGGTTGTCTACCCACGCTAATAAAGGCATTGTTGCGGAGAATTATGAACTAATTAACTCTTCGCGCCCAGGATTACATCGCGCGTACTTGAGTAGGTGCAGTTGCGCAAGCCGCAGCAATGTCCGATCTGTAGGGGAATTGTAACGAATTTCTATGTTAATTAAGTCGGAACTTTCAACGAGCGACGAGATGCGCTGACGATTTCCGTTCATTTTGTAGAAAGTCGACTTACGCGGTTGATTTTTGTATAATGAACGATTTCTTTATAATATATATCAGCTTTCCTAGAATAAATGCGATAGAATCAGTAATTATTAGAAAGTCTATTTTCGTAGATTTCTGTTTCATATTTATATCTCAAACGTTTTCTTTAATTAATAATTTTCGGTAACATATGTAATAAATACAAAAATAATTGTATACATGTATACATTAATAACATTATATATAATATTTGTTGCAATCATGAGAAGCTACGGTTCTATACTTATAATAAATGTTCTTTATATTATAAGGCATGATGTGGAAGGATTATTATGCAACTAGATCTTCTTAAATGCAAATCCCGTTTAATGTAACGTCATCTTCTATTAACACGTTAATTAGGAGTAAATAATACAAAGTAGATGCAAGAAGAAAATTAATTTTCGTTGCTGTTCTTGTACGCTTAATCCTGTTGTGAAACACGGCGGAAAATTGAAAAAGTGGTTTCTCCATATAATCTATTTTATAGAAAGTCATTTTTATTCAGTATTATGAAGCTTCAATGATTTTCTAATAATTTGAATACAAAGTTTTCATGAGAGTGACTTTAAATATAAGTGGATGTGTAGAACATGTGCATATGTAGTGTCAATAATTAAAATTTTCAACATCCCTCTTGTTTAAAGAGAATTTAAGTAAAATTATATACTACGTATTTCAAAAATAGAATAAACCAAAAATCTATGTCGTGTAAATATATTAAACATTTTATTTGTAAAGATATGAAAGATATATAACAAATACTTAGATGTTTTATAAAATAGATAAGCCAAAGGAATCTATCTTATAATATTTCTCAGTAGAAACAATTGTAACTTGAGGAATGAAAGCGACTTATCCTGTTTCTCAAATAACTGACCTAATTAAGAAATAGAATAGAAAGAGTTTAAGAGAAATAGAGTTCGTTGTCCTTTCTTTAGTGTAAAAGACAATTAATTTCGTTCATGCGTAAGCCTCTAATCGTAAAATGAATTGCTTGCTATAGTATTATCTCGGTAATGCGCGGACAGTACCCTTTTCAGTGTTTGCTTATTAGAGATGCGCTCTAATTAGATTTTACCGCG
Source organism: Aphaenogaster floridana (assembly GCA_003063835.1). NCBI lineage: Eukaryota > Metazoa > Arthropoda > Insecta > Hymenoptera > Formicidae > Aphaenogaster > Aphaenogaster floridana. Next base: position 362,666 of record NJRP01000134.1, on the reverse strand, counting down.
TCTGCCATCCATTGGACGGTTACGAAAATATTCGTGGAGAAATCTTCTTTTGGGATCCGCTCCAGACGTCGCGGCGCCCGACGCTTATTACAATGCATATCCTTTCTGCGCCGAAGAGTTTTATATCCCGTTTTTCATCATTTCGCGAGTTGAACGTCCCCTCTAAAATCGCGAGACGCGGAGATCACTGATCGAACCGGGATGCACTTAACTTTTGCTTCGCGAGATTACCGTTCGTTCCTTCGTCCGTGTTTCCTCTCGAGATCCGTGTTACCTTTTCGTCGTGAAATGTAAGTTAGTGACTGTCATAGAGGATCAACGGTTCACTTAACTCTTAAATCAGACACACTCGCGGCTTGCCAACAATGCGATTGCGGCTATTGATCCGCTTAGGCTCCACATTTTAGTTGCACAAGATATTTCAGTTACTATTAACCGTTCTTTGCGTCAACAGGATAATTATTCTCAACAGAAATATCGACTTATTAACGTTACAATTATGAACAATCGAAAATCGATAATCTCCTTGAATTAAAGATTAACTCCGGATTTATCAAATGTTATTGACATAATGATTTCTTTTTTAACGTAAAGTCGCGTATCTTAGAAACCAGAGATACGAATGTATTGTGAGCTCGCATTATCTCTCACCTCTCTCCCTTAAAATGCTCAAGGAAAGACAAAGGCCAACAGAAGTAAATTGTTTTTTCTTCGTCTTCAATTTTCTCCCTCTTATTTGGAGGTGTCAGTTTGCAATGTAATAAAGAGTTTCGGAGTTTTGCATGCCAAACGTGCGCAGACGTTAACACGTGCGTGAAGCGCGCATGTAACAACCGACGCTACTTCGAGATCTTGAACCGTCGTGTTACGACAGTCTGTTTCCCCCTTCTCCCCTTAGTCGAGGGGGAAACTTTCACTATAAAGCTGTTGCTTCGTCGTCGCGACTGACAGCTCCATTTGCGACGTTAAGGGAAAAATTCCTCGCGAGAAAGACTAATCGAAAGTATGCTCAGACTGGCTGTGTGAGTTTTTCCGACTTCGTGAGGGACCTCGCGTTCCTTGCTTATGCTTCTTCGTCCGACGCTTCATTCGACGCCACGCAAATGCGGCCAGAAAAATTGCGAAAGCATAAGTTTGTCGCGAGATAAAAATTAACCCCCGCAACGAATGAGTTTCTTTCTCTTTATCTCTTTCTCTCTTTCTTCTTGTAAATAATTATATTTGAAATCAGAGTCTATGTCACGTAACAGAACGTCTTGTACATTTAAATCTTTTTAAAAATTGGAATTTGATATTCTTTGTTTCTCGTCTTATATCATCTTACGTCCTTGATGGATGTCGCGATAATTAACAGATCGGCGGTTAATTGACGTCAATTAAATCTGACGTGCACACATTTGTTCGCGTATTAAGCGCGCGGAAGTTTAGATCGAGCTTACGACACGATACTCACCGCAATCCCGAATGCGAGAAATTTTGGCAAATGGGTTATACGATGGGTTATACGATCCATTGCCTCTGGGACGGTCAGCGGTCGTAGGCCGTGCAAGGTTGACAGTAAGATAGATTTATAAGCCAAAGTTTCGCCGACTGTCTGGCCATTTATCATAACTAACGCGCTGGATCACGTTAGTCGACCCTTTAACTAGCGCGAGCGCACATAGACACGCGCGACACTTTACTTGCGACACTCTCCACTGCATTGCCCTAATATATTCGTGCGATATTATCTTCCACGATATTAACAGTATGCAGAACTATCGGTTAATACTGCAGGTTGCTGTATGAAGTTATTTTTTTATTGTATAGGAACTATTAAAACACGATATCTAGTAACTCATTATCAATCACTTTTTACGCATCACGACAGTTTTTATCATAATGCGTTTCTTTTTTATTTTTATTTATTTTGAATGCATTATTATGTTTATATTTTAATAAACTTTAATTAATTATTTAAATCGCCAGTAGTAATAAACATATGTAATAAATTGTAAGTCGACCCGACTGGCAAGAGATGGTATTCTATTAATTACTACGTATCAACCATACGGATTGTGGTCCTCCACGTGTAACAAATTTAACATTAATAAATGCTAAAGCATCTATTAGATTCTCCCCCCTCCCCCAACACCCTCCCATCACGAAAACTGTTAGAAAATTTATTGCGAAAAATATTACCTCAGCCAGGATTTGAACCTGGACCTCCCTGTACTCCGTTCGGGCGTCGTAGCCAGTTCGATTACCGAGGCATGTGATAATATTTATCGCAATAACCGATGATGTTAAGAAGAACGTATTCGTTTCGTGTGACACCGTTATTAGGTCTTGGTGTATAATAATAAACTTTAATTAATTATTTAAATCGCCAGTAGTAATAAACATATGTAATAAATTGTAAGTCGACCCGACTGGCAAGAGATGGTATTCTATTAATTACTACATATCAACCATACGGATTGTGGTCCTTGCGATAAATATTATCACATGCCTCGGTGGTCGAACTGGCTACGACGCCCGAACGGAGTACAGGGAGGTCCAGGTTCAAATCCTGGCTGAGGTAATATTTTTCGCAATAAATTTTTTAATAGTTTTCGTGATGGGAGGGTGTTGGGGGAGGGGGGAGAATCTAATAGATGCTTTAGCATTTATTAATGTTAAATTTGTTACACGTGGAGGACCACAATCCGTATGGTTGATACGTAGTAATTAATAGAATATCATCTCTTGCCAGTCGGGTCGACTTACAATTTATTACATATGTTTATATTTTAAATTAAATTTCATATTTATGGATGAAATTTCTTTCTTTCTAATAATTAATGATGATTCCTTTTGTCAAGCCTAATATTAGCAATTAATCTGTACTTTAGCTTATTGTTAGTGAGAGACAAATCACATATTATTTTTAGTAATGCATTTTTGGGTTAATGTAAGAAAAAAGAAATGTATCATTTGAGATTATTTTAAAAACTGAAGATTTTAAATATTTTATTATGGAATTTATGTTGCTAATCTATTGCATTTAACTTTTCAAAGATCGGTTTCCTTTAATCGCGTTACATTCAGGATTTGCGGATCACTGCGATTCCCAGGCTAAGAGGGTTATTCATTGGTCGAGGAACTGTGACAATCGCTGCCGTTCCTCGTTAAGACGCCATGCTGAACGCACCATTGTCTAATTAATGAAGTTACCGAATTGCACTCGAAGCAAAATGCACCACAATAGATTGCAGATACTGACACCGAGTGGACCGGATTTCTATGGCGTATTGACGCGCAACAGTGCCCTAATCTATTCTGGCTTTATATCATCCGTATTCATCTCACACAATGCGCCGTAGTATTAATCCGCACACAAAGCAAATTGCACCATATTGTATTATGCATATATTCTCGCCGTCTTCATTCCTCTTGTCCCACATCACCGGAAAATTTATCGCTCGAAAATAGTGTAATGTAAAAAACTTATACGCGGAGTAGGTACCCGTTAAAAATATTGACTTTTCAACGTGTCTGTTTGAAACAAAAATTGTAACATTTTGATGGGAGGATATGGATTCTAGAGGCAACAAGATTTTCAAGGAAAATTAAACTTCAAGTTTACAAAATGAAAATTAGAGAAAAATCTATATATGCGCGCACGCGATAGAGACATATGGAGTCTCGTATGACATTCTTGCGGAAGAAGGTTCAGTCGGAATTGCCTCGACAGCGTAGTTCTGTAACTGATATATGTCTCTTTGTAGCACTCCATATAGACGTAAGTCAATACGTTTCGACATTACCTAGCCGATTCGTTGTACCATTCGTGTTTGCGTTTAATCTCTTTCCTTAGCTCCGAGCTACCAACCCCGACATAAAGGCATCGTAAAATATCCGCTTTGATCTCTTTGCGCGGCGTAGCCTTCGTAATGCATACGACGGCGCGGCGAGATTATGCATTTATTGGAGATTATGTCGATATAACGTCTAGTGGCAGAAAAAAATGGTAAGGGTCGCGTTACGCTCCGTTGTGCTGTCTCACAGATTATGGAAATTGAAATAGCAAAGGGTTTGAATGCGCACGAACAAAATGCGAGACCTTTCGAAAGATGTAATAAAAACCAGAGAAATGATTTTCTTAATTCCTGACATATAGTCTTTTCTAATGCCAAGCCTTCTTCATCCTGAAAATTGATCAAAGTATCTTATCTTTCTGTGTATATTGGCAACACAGTACCTGTATATTTCCTATTGTATGTATATTTCCGGGATCCAAAGTAATTTCTACGAACGCGCATTGCCTTTTCCACTTCGGACCGCCGTTCGACGAATAGTAATGGCGAATAACTCATTTATCGAAGAAAGTAGTTTGCTCGTCGATTCTCGTAGCCGCGAGCCTTCAATTCGCAACCGCCGCCATCGAAGATGCCGCTGCGAGAATTTCAGATCGTTATTTACCTTGCCGGGAGTTCAGAGACCGCCGCGGGACCAGGGCTCGCGTATGCAAATAGATATTTCATTCCTGTCTGCGGGAACAAGGATCGAGGTTGGGGGATAAGGTGATTTTCTCGAGGGAAATTCAGCGTGGGGCACTCCGATTCGTCGAGTGGTGCGTTTCTCGTTTGTCTGTCTTTTTTTCTCTTCTTTCTTTCCCCACAGCGCGGTGATAGAAACAGGCTGCACCGCGCTGTACTTTCCTTCGATCGCGGTTTATTTTCCCCGATGATTCCTTCGGCTGCATGCCGCCGTCAATCTGACAGCGGATAGTCTACGTAGATATGTAGATTTAGAAAACTGATCTGCTCGGAAGCGGATTCGCGTGGATTCAATTTTCTAAATTATTTTATTCACAGAATTAATTTTCGCGTCCGTAAATATTTAAAAATACGACAGTACGAAAGTATACAAATCACTAACAATGAAACGTTTCTTTTGTTTTTCAGCGAGGAATGCGGAAGTCGAGGATATCTGAGACGACCGATGGGGTGAGTACAACGAACTGTTAAGAATTGTTACACTAAACGTAATCTCGGTTTAAACCGCCACTAGAATTCCAAGCCTTCAAGGGCCGAGCGATAATACCTAAAACCAAAGAATTAAGCCGGCATGCCTGTCCCGACACAAATCACGTTCTCTTAAAAGCACCGAGGATACACAGAGTCGGTTTAAGGCTATTTTAATCATTATATTTTCAAAGAATTTATTTTTGCTTATTTTATAATCTTGAAATATGAACATAGAAAAATTGCGTAAAATAATTCCCGTAATCGCGCAAGATAATTCCCGACAAATTTTTTCCATTCTTATCATTAACGTGTACGTTTTCGTCTACATTATTACAAGATTATTATTTAACAGTGAATTGACAAACAATCTGTAAAACTTATTTTATTTTCGTCGATTTTATTTTTATTCTGAATTAATATAAAAAAATGAATTATATACAATATGAACCTCGTTTCTTCGTAAAGTCAAGCGAGCCAAAAGCGATATTTGTGATATTTATTTTAACGGTACGATGGAAGAAGATACTACACATGATTTCTCGTGAAAACTTTGTAAACTGCAGTGTATGATTAGTCCAGAGCCTTAAATCTCCGTCCTGCCGGTAGATAATCATCACATGTGATGTGACTCGGCGCATTCCATTGCAACCTAAGCCGAAGTTTCATCGACACTCGTTAGATCGAAGTAATTTCTACTCGGCGAATCGAAATGCGCGGAATCTACGAAGTGTCGGAAGATTAGTTTCCTAGCAACCGAAATTGGAGTGGGCTTTGCGCGCCTCGCCCATTACAAGGACTTTAACCCAGCCTCGCCTTAATTACAACACATTTACGGATTAAAGACTGCGATATTTAGAAGGGCCTCGTCGCAGCCGACTGAAAGTCGACTAAAATCCGACCTAAACGAGCGACCTAAAAGTTCATCTACTCGCTCACGAACAAGTTCCACTGGATTTGCTAGAAATATTTATTATCTACCGCTTTAATATCTCCCACAAATATTAATATATTAAAATATATATTAAAATATTTAAAACGCTCTTTGCTAGCTCGTATGTATCTTGACAACCATAACGTTATTTAATTAAAGATCTAGTCGTTACTTAAAATGTATTTGTTATTCGCAAATTTTTCTTATTGAACTCTTCGTGATTCAGTTACTTTATATAATCAGACTTTGTGGTTTATATTACCAGCTTACGGCTAGGGGATGAACCTCACCGTAATTAAGCACCCTTGCGAAGCAATGTTTCTGTCAATTTGGAAACTAAGGAAACCGAGGTAATTTCATCGAAGGAATTTCATCGAATGAATTGAAAATCTAACGGTTAAGACCGGTATTCATAGTCCATTTTTATTTTAAGATCGTCTTAAGTAATGTCCTAAGATGCTAATACGGCTCTGTGATTGGTTTATGATATCTTAAGATTATACTTAAGACGGTCTTAAATATAAGAACGGCCTATGAATACTGTCCTAATAAGTCAGTCGCGGAAGCTGAATTGATTTATTCGCATAAATACTTATTTTCGACAGATACTCTTTGTCTCTCTTCTATATGGAATATCCCACAATCATAGTATAATACTATGGTATTTACATATAAGTATTTTCGGAATCTGCAATACGTTATTAAATGCTGATGATGAAATGCTCTGTATATTAAAATTATGATTATATTTTCTTTATTACGTTATTAATTAAGGGGCTCCGACGCGAGAGCCGACTTTACCGACCGATACATCACATCGATACATCATTACACACTATTACATCAATATTGCACGCACACATTCGCAAAAAGCTATTCAAACAAACGGTTTCTTTTCTAGGCTATCAATATGAATTTCAACGATTGATCGTTGTTTGTACACTTATTCTGAACAGTGGAAAGTGTTCATTTTGTACATATAACATTCAAAACTTTTCATGTAAGTAAATGTTTCACGAACTGACAGCTCTACCATACCGACTAAAATATTATTTTTATATATTTTTTTCAGTTTTAACATAAAATATAATAGTTTCCACAGTTCATTAGTATGTGTACTTTAATTCTGTAAAAGGATTTTGCGATCTATAAAGCCAATTCAAAGAAAGTTCTTTGAAACGGAATGTCGGTAATTCCCGTCATTTAGGCATCCCCTTAAAGAGTATATAAAGCTAAACATTTTTCTTAAGAAAAAGAAGGCATTTGTCTTGGGAATTTCTGTAAAAATTTTATGTGGAATTCGACTAAAGAATTACGTTATCCGAGCAAGAGTTAAAAAAGATCGCATTCACGCTGTCTTTTTACAGAAGCCGACGTGTGAGAACGGTCTTCTAAGCTAAATGAAACGTATGAAAAGTATTTTCGCGAGAAGGAAACGACAATAGGCCCGCCTGAAAGCAGATCTCAGTTCTCGACGTTTGAACTGCGCGCTCGTAACTAAAAGTTACGAGCAAACTTGATTAAGTTCTCGGGAAGGGTTGCCCACGAAGAAAGAGATCGCATTTGTTTAGCAGAGTCAGAGAATGCAGGGAGTGAATGTGGCACGGAGTACCTACTGGTAGTTAGGAACGTGTTTCCTGCGCCTAATGACGCGAGCAGTTAATCATTTTTGCTCGGGAATTCGCGCGTCACTCGTCTCTTTCGCGCAATTACCGAAAATTAATAGCCGACCCTCGTCCCCGGTTTGACGATTAAATCTTTCACGTTTATCCCAAACTTGAATATTTAAATAATAAAATCCCGAAAGCCAAGCAAACATTTTAGAATTTATGACTTTTAAAGTTTAAATTTACAATTTTTGCATTCTTAATTTTTTAATTTTGTTTATATAAATACTTTTTTGATCAAACGAATCTTTATTCTCGAAATAAATATTAGTTTTAATAATTTCGTTATTTGGAATAATCAATTAAGCATTCAAATTTTTATTAAACACGAGGGCTAAATGGCTTACAAGTTCAAATTAGTTACTGTGTGATACATATATCTTATATATCATAAAAATATCAATCTAATTGCAATCAAACTGAAATAAACTGAACATTACGATTCAAATAACAGTTTTCTGACCTTGCAAAACGCTTTTAATTGAATTATCATATAATATACAATATATCTATCTATCTATCTATATCTATATCTATCTATATGTGTACGTGTATATATATATATATATATATATATATATATATATATATATATATATATATATTTAATACTTGTTATTTCAGATCATAAAACGAAGCGCAAAATGTACGATGATGTAGAAGATCCGGGATGTAAGAGACGTAATATTCGAAATATGCGTGGATTTACCTTGTAACGTATAAAATATTTTCACGAAGAGTTAACGACCTCGTGTAAACAGCCCTCGGAGTTCCACCCGCGGCGCGTTGTCCGTACACAAGGTCGTTGTGTTTATCATTCGTGCGTCGAGCTATGAACCGGTAGGTCTGAAAGATCGTGGTGTGTCGCATTACGTCTTATTGTTAAGGTCATGGGCGCTCTTACAACTTTTTTCGGGGGGGGGGGGCAGAGTGTAAAACTTAGGGTTGCCAAACAAATGTTTCTTCAAATAATATTTTTTAGAGAAATATTTATGCAGATTTTTATTTTTAATTGTATAAATGACATTTTTCTCGCATTATCTCCGTTGGGATGTAATAAGGTGCTTATCGAGAGTGCATGTGCAAAGTGTTGCGCAATCGTAATTGACTATGCTCTCACGAGTGAGTGTGAGTGCCATGATGAAGCAACGAGTGAAGCTGATTGTGAGAGGAGGAGGAGGCCTGAGAGGCATTATGAGACGGCAGAGCAACGATGAAGTATTTTATCAATTATTAATTATTTATTTATTATTTATTATTTTATTAATTTCTAATTATTTATTAATTTTATTAGTGGTAGTCATATACATCGGGAACTGCAAGTACCTAAACGGAAAAAACGATAAGGTTGCCACACAACCACAATAATAGTAACATTTGGTACAGCCACGTCCTGTGGTTGTCACATTCACATTGATGTGAAGGCAACTATATGCATTTGGTACAGCAAACATAGTGAATGTTGAGACAAACATATGTAGATGCATATAGGTATAAAAATTAGGCAAATGAGAGTAACGGCGCGGAATTAGGTGCGTAAAGAATTCAACAAATGTAGTTACATTCTTTAAATTAAAAATATATTGTTAATTCGCGTAAATACTGTGCACATGAAAAATATATAGATGCACTACACAAAACAATGTGAATGTGACAACCACAGGACGTGGCTGTACCAAATGTTACTATTATTGTGGTTGTGATAACCTTATTGTTTTTTCCGTGTAGTATTAAAGATGAAGTCAAAACACAGCACTAGACATCGTCATAGACTGACTGACCACCCGAATACTTTTGCCAAATACCTAATAAACAAATTAAGAAGAACTCACAGAAAAATACCAAGCGACCTTTATAAGGAATAGTCAATTTTAGATACCCAACTATCACAAAAACTGCGTGTATATACTTATTTACGCAGTGAACAGCTCTAAATGAGGATGTATTGCTGAATACATACCTTGCAAGTTAACATTAAGTCAGAAAGCTTTACTCAATGTCTAAAAGACAGATTGCCCTGGGATGTCAAATAAAAAAAATTTTTATTAGTTAGTAGGCGCGTTAATTAATTTTTTTTCTTTTCTTTTCCAAATTTTTTTCCAAATATTCTTTTAATATGCTCTGAGATGTTTTACTCTTATTCTTCTATTTTCTAAATTTATTTAAAAATGCGATTACATTTAATAAAGAATCGTAAATCTAAAATTAGGCCGTTTCATAAAAAAATAGTCTACTTTGATTGACCTCGAAAAGATGTGAGGAATGCATATAGGAATATGTATAGTTAAATAACCATAAACCGCTTTTGGAAACTGCGCTGCGTACGGAAATATGATAATTACGTCCTGCAGATCGCTGCAGTTATTCGAGGACTCAACTAATTGTAAGTTCGCGGAGAGGTCGTCTACGAGGCGAGCATTTGTTCGCGGTTTGCGAGGGTGAGAGCGGCTCGCGGAGTGGCTCATAACATCGGGCGGTGACAGTTAGTTAAAAGCGCATTTCCTCGCTCCCAGCGAAATTCTCGTCACGCGACCGTCGGCGTCGCACTCGGAACTAACAGATGTAACACGTGCGAAAGCGCTTCGTCCCCGCAGCTTCGTTGCATTCGCGGGCGTTTCGCGGGCTGCTTGAGAAATCGCCGTGCGCATTTTGTAAATTTACCCCGCAATCCGAGGCCACGAGAACATTCTAACCGAGATTCTTCATCGCGCGCAAGTCGTGCTAACAATCTCTAAGAAAGATTTTTTTTGATTCGAGAACAATAACTGATTGGATTACGTTGATAGAGGCGAAGATTTTATCTGTAATTAAAAATGATTGAGTTATGTAATGAACATTTTTTAACGGTTCTGTCTGTCTGATAATACAGTTAGTTTTATTGTAGTAGCTAAAGCTCTCGAGAATGGAAAATGAAGTTACTTTTGCTCGCGAATTAGGCTATCTTAACAATTTTAATTAAAAAAGCAATACCTTTTTAATGGTACAATGCACATGGAGATTCTTACAGAAAGAAATGCGAGATAATACTAATACATCTTTCCTTAAGAACATAATATTGCATTTTTCAAATTGCATTTTTATTTTGACGTGAAGTTATAAGGATAAGCTGTTTCTCATTGTGTGAGATTACATTACGTATGTGCCAGAGAATATTTCTTTTACGTTAACATCTTCCGCTTTTCTTCTTTAAGGATTCTGTCTAGCCAATATAATTTTTTGCTTGACTCAATTCAAAATTTGTCCGTGAATTAGAGAGTGATATTGGTTGCGAAAGGATTAATAAATTAATTAATTTTCTAAATTTTTTCATGATATTAATATATGCATTTGTAAATAATGATTTCTCAATTATTCTTCGTTGTTGTATAATTTAAAGATTACACAAATGGGTACATAAAATTACGTTCACAATAATATACTGAGAGAAAGGCTTAAAACTTGGGAAACGAATATTAATTATGGAATATTTCACTTTATTTGTGCTTCGGAATGCGCGACGGAAAATTGTTGGAGAATATTGTAAGAAAAGGGCGGCTTGGCTGGGGTGGTTTGTGAGTCTTAGAAAAGCGGAAGGGTTGTTCCCCCGACAGTGGAAGATTTGTTTAGGGTCTGTAGGGACGGCAAAGGCGAGTGGGGTGGTTGGTTAGTCGGGGGAGGTTTAAACGGCGAGCAGCATCGGGCGGTGACGGCTAGTTAAGCGCATTTCCCTCAGAGAAGGGAAGTTCTCTGGCGCGAGAACATGTCGTAGAGAACATCTGCTGCCCTGCCTAAAGAGGGAACTCCGACTCCTGCGCGCGTCCGGAAGTGACAGAAATCGCCGTTAAAATCTGCTCTTTGCGACGGCCTCCTGTTCTCGTTCTCGTCGTCCTTGTTTCCTGGCGATCACCGACTTTCTCGCTCCATCGACTGAAGTTTGTCTCACCTCGTAAAATGATAATGATGTAATCTAGTGTTGCGTACTTACTTTTTTTTATGGAGTAGACCGTTCGAAGAAAAAATTCTAATGTAATCTTGAGATTTATTGAACCTTTAAATTTAGGTATATAACGCTTTTTATTGTATGCGTGTTAAAATATTTGCCCTAGATAATACCTACTTACGATTATATCTAATATTGTGAATCTTTTTTCTAGTTTTCTTATCGAATAAAACAAGGATATAGTTAAATATTGAAGATGAAAATTCTATTATGATAGATAAATCTTTGGATTCAGTAATTCTTTAAATACAATCTTTATGCAATTTTTATGTGTAAAGTATTTAAGTATTTCCGTTAAGCAAAAATATAACGGTTATATCTATTTAATTATTTAGAGAATGTCTGAGGGCATAATATAAATAGACGGCGTTTCAAGAAAATTTAACGCAATAAGAAAGTTTAGTGATTTAAAGTTTAGTGACTTTTTAACACATACTTAGATATAATCTTTATTGTACGTAAAATCTTCTTTAGCCTTTCCGAGGCAAACCTAACAATTCTGTATCTACTATTACGTATTCAATCTTTTATCAAATGTCCTGGAATAGAATATAATTAAGAGAGAAATGTTCAAAGAGAGTTTTAACGTAATGGAAATATTCTTTGGTTTGGCGGACCTCAGTTTGCGTTTCTACATTCAAAACCAGTGGGAGTAATTAAATTCTCCTTGGAAGATTGTTACGCGCTGCATATTATGCTGGTTATTTGATCGTTCTTAAACGAGAGTTGTAACGATTATAAGGGAAATTCTCATGCTATCTTTTACGAAACTTTCTTATTTAGTCGCGTCATTCGTTTTAATTTTGCAGACGGGATGACATAATTGGAAAGGAGGATTTCTTTTTAAAAAATATTTTTTTTAGAAATGTAGCATACTTGCATACTTCTGTAATTTATTCCATATTCTTTTACAATAAAATGTAAATCATATATGTGCAAAGATACAAAATATTATAAGAAAGAAAATTAATTTCCACTATTATTAGTTCTTCATTAATTTATATTAATAAATATAATTTTGTATAATTAATTACTCAGAAAACATAGAAACAATTACAAACAATTTTTTAGTTACAATTGTAGGTAACTCGTTGAAAGTGTTAATATTTCGCTCTCCTCGATGGTTTTGGATAAAATCCGTAGTTTGACTATAGCTTTTGATCTCATCGCTAGTTTACACTGTCGCGATTTGCACAAAGGGCACATCTGATCATCGATCATATCCACCTGTCGCCATAACGTGAAAAATACACCACCATCCTTTCGCAATCACGCCGCCAAATATATTCTCAGTAGCTACATACCGTTCAATGTTGAATCCGAAAATCGAATGCGGGTAGGTATACAAATATCTGATTTTAGTGACATTCATCGATAAAAGTCGATTCCGTTTATTATGTACTCATTGAGTTTATATTTTATTCAATTTTTATTAGATTAATAAAAATTGCTTGTGCTTCGCAAGACATGATAACGACCCTGAAGGCTTTGCTTTTTTTACATGTTTTTGTTATACCAGTATTTGATCATAACATAAATTGCGATTTGCATATTAAAAATGATATTTGAGATTTTCGTAATTGTAAAATTTCTTTACTGAAATATAACTGGCATCTGTAATTTCTGTCATTTAAAATTGTAAAATTTTATGAATAGTACAAAATAATCTCTGAATAAAACTATCACGAATTTTAATGCCTTGCACCGCAATTTAATCTCTGCAGATTTTAATTCCTCGTGTAAATAAAAGATAACTTATTATTAATAGATCGTTGTGTGTAAGATTGATGTAATACGAGTCCGTAAAATTATTATATGATATTCTTATTTTCGTATCCTATAATTACAGCTTAGCGAATGGAATTGTCGCTTAATATTGCCTATGAACAGAGAGACTTCTCAACTAATAATAATAATGTTTGAGCTTCTCGGCGGTAACAACATCGATATAATAGGGCCTCCTGGGAGTAATCGATTCGATTTTCCGTGGATAATAATCGAGAGAGCGGTCGGAACGAGGGACAGGCTTTATTTATGGTCGCCAATGGAGGTACATCGGATAACAATAGCGCTATGGTTGTATGGTGGCCTTTATAATAATTCAGGGATCGACATAATATTGTCAGCATACAAATTTCGAATTCAGCATTGATATCGCGGTTGATTGTATCTGGAACGGCTTTGCAATATATACGAGAAACGTAGATGCACGCAAGATGTCGGGTTTGCATTCAACTATTCATTAGACTCGTAATTGTGACGGGATAATTTTGCGGCAATATATTTTCGGAACTTTTGTATAAATTTAAACCTTTCTCACACGCCCGCACGTGCTTTCATAAAAGCGTAGTTCGTCACGGAAATTTTGGTATATTTCCTTGCTTCTGACGTCACTGATATGCAGGTACATGTACGTAGCTAAAACGACCATCATATACTACCTTAAAGGCAAATTTCTGTTCTACGTTCGAGGAAGGAGATGCCGGAAGATATTGTTTGGGCTTTCGCGGAGTATCATCCAGGTTTTCAGGATTTCCATCTTTCCCAGTGATTGCTCATATCTTAGGAAACACGTCGCAGGCATCCTCCCGTATAATACTTTTTACGCTTTACTGTAAAAAGGATACAGCGTTTTTATCGCGTTCGCGAAACACGTGCGTGAAACACGTGCATGAGACATGTCATGGACGCCAGCACGAGAATTATCTGCTATTTAGCAATTTTTCACGCAACACGAGCGTATTCGCCCATTCGCAATAAATGCCGAATTACAAGAATTACGCGTGAGCGAACGTGTATTTGTCACTCGTTCCATTCGCGACATATAGAGAGTGGCTTGTTACTCGTGTGATCCGGCCAATTTTTTCATGCGAAATTTTTTGACGAATTTGAAGCCGACTTTTTGTCACGAAAATATGACGGAAGTATTTGCATGTTTACCATACATTTTTGATTTATAAATTTAATTTGTGGCAGGTTAATTCCAATTCTTTATTGCGTTTTGCATATTGCTGCATATATGCGCCGGTATATATGTGAAATGTTAAAATTTAAAAAAATATAAATATAAGGAAATAAATTTTTCAAATTTGTCAAAGAATCTGCCATTTAAAAAATTTTCCGATACTAGAGAGACTTTTCATGTTTTATTTTGTCTGGTTCCATTTATTCCAGCGCTAGGCTGACATTATTTATAAACACGTGAACTTTATACCTATGTCTGTGAAAAGTAGATTCTAGTACCTATATAGAATTCGGATGAGGCGTGAAAAATTCTATTTAATCTGCATTTATTAAAGCACTAATCGAACGAAGGACTTCGTGTTGCGTTCGCGTGACATTTATTATTCGACGCAGGAATTAGTTTGCTCGCTTAATATGATAAAACGGCATTCGCGCGTTAAGCGATATGAAATGTAAACGATCCATGTTTGGCAAGCGCAATCAATTTTCGCAACAGTTAAATTCTGCAATAATTGACGAATGTATTTGCCAGGTCAGAGTATGTCGCGTGTCATGTATCACAAGTCTGTTCGAATGTTATGCGAACGCGTGGCTTGTTATTAAGATTTTCATTCATCAATTAATCTGTTGAATAGCATTGTATAGTTCATCATACTCGTGGGAAATGATAATAATGACAATACAATTATATGCCGAAAATTACTATTACGTTCTGGATTCTCTTGACAATAATTTCGTCATACTTAATGTGAATTTTTTAAAGGAATTGCATTTGGTCGTTGAGAAAAGATTTCTGAAGAAAATGTCGCAAATATCTTATTTAGCTGAAGATAGCGATAGGAGGAAAGCGTAAATTATTCGTTAAACTAAAAATGAGAGAGGTACAATATTTCGAGCGCGCGATTCGGAATTCAATTTTAACGTATTCCAAATCCGAGCTCGCCAACGCTCGACGGCGTGACGAAATCCGGGTTTTCAATCACCGATCATTCAAAGCTTTAAGTGTAAATTAATTCGATTTTCCGCTTTTCATTGTGTCCGCTGTAGCCTGAGGATTCGATGCGACCGGTGATATATTTTATCGGGCACGGCGGAAACGCGAAATACGTCAGGCATAAGCTCGAAACGTCCTGCCGGACGTGATTTTTACGGTGGAATTGTAACGCTATCGATTTACGCGGGCGATATATGTATATATATTAAATCTATGCGAATCGGCAGGATTTCTATTCCACTTGGTTTATAATAAAATTCACGAATGTTTACAGATGCTTATTAAAATTCACGCAATCGGGGGCGCCGCGCGATAGTAGGTACGATTTTTATCATCGCCGGACGTGCCGTATCGATTCTCGTGATTTACGGGCTGCTTTTTAAGCGCCGCATCCGATACATCATCGCACGGTTGACGGGCACGTTTTATGGCCGCGATTATTTATTATAATAAAACGCGTAATCCGCCGGCGACCAATATGTCGTCTCGAGCGAGCTTCGGGTGCATCGCGATGATAGTCTCATGAATATTAACGTCGCGAACACACCGTTACTTTAGTTCCTCCGGTTGTTGGCTTGTAACATTCATAATCAAGAAATTACATTCTTACATCATGAGGTATCAATTTAAGACGATGAATATGTAGCCGAGTCGCGCTCACGACGCCGAAAGTAAACGAGAATGTTAATGCACCGGATAGAGAAGGCTTATTAAGAATCTTCAATACCCACATTAGTCATCCTGTATTATGACATAAGAAAGTCACGAGAGGAAACCACGAGAAAATAAACCGCGAGTAATTTTGCGACTTATCATTATCCATTGCGACAAACAAATTATTTAACTTACTACGAATATTTACGTGACGCATCATCGCGTCCCACATAGCTTGTTTCTTTTCCCTTGAAAATTTAATTTCCCACAATTGTTCACGAATTAATAACCGGTAATAGTATCTTATATTTTATTTCTCTTTCTCTTCTTACTCTTAGTCCGTGGAAATTAACTACTGTCAGTTTTTTTTTAAAAGACGTTAAATAAGTAATTAAGGAAAATGAAGATGAAGTGTAGTACAATAGGAAAGATTATGGCGAGGCAACTATCGAGCGTGACGGACGGGTGGTCGTTAAATGCGAGAAGCGTCGCGTGGCGACGAGACGAGAAAACGGCATCCGTCGTAATGAATGCAATTAAAAGGCGGCAGCGGGCTGTTGAGAGACCGACAAAGTCTACACTGTGACGTCGCCGGTCCTCAATCGAGTTCTCTCACTTTGAGAGATTTTCGGGAGTCTCTAGGAGCCAGCGATGGTGGCTTACCGCCGTCCGACAGGAAACGTCGACGTCGACGTCGTCGTTGTCGTTGTCGTCGTCGTCGTCGTCGTCGTCGTCGGGCGTCGTGGTAGAGTGCATCTTCTCTCGCGCCGGCTGCCGGATCGATTCTCGCGTCTCTCCTCGCGAGAGCAGGGTGCAGCAGCGGCAGCAGCAGGGGGAAATGGCGAGGCTGCGAGGAAAGGAGAGGAAAACGATCGCTGAAGACCTTTTCTCGCTATCGCGCGTTTGCCGACGAGACGCCGGATGCTGTGACGTTTACGCGCAACAACAACCGCCATCACGTCGCGCCGCGATAAAACCAGCTTCTCGTACCGGTTGATGCGCAAGAAAGCAATTGATAACGTTAATTAGATACAGCCGTCGTCAGACTTTAATGATGGTTTTAATGATCTTAAAATCAATGCGTTTTTAACCCTAGGAGGCAAAACTGAATTTGCTGAGCTTCAAAGGCAAAAGTGGGGTGGTACGGCACCCCAAACTTCTCGGGAGTCAATCCTTTCTATCAGCAGTAAATTAATAGTTAAATAATGCATTTTCTTCGTTTCTGATTGAGGAAAACGATGATGCATATAACATGTTGTATACAACATGTTGTATTTTGAATTATTGTATGAGTCCGGACCCGAAAATGTACCTGGCTACTTCAGAAGCGTAGTTTGAATTTTGTTTGGGGTGACAAGAAACCCCACGTTTGCCTTCTAGGGTTAATATGGTGCAAAATTATCTGTGCGATAAAAATTATTACTGACAATGTTCTGACGGTGGAATTATGTTTTCTGAAAATTAGGGAGATTCCTCCCCCTTTCTTTTCCTGTCTTCCTCTTCAGGTGCAATTTGCTTGTCTTGAAAGCCGCATCTTTCGAAAATCGCTTATTCGCCTTTTCCGACGTGATGCCGCCGCGTGTGGAAGTTTGTGCGTCTGTTTGTCTCGCCGCCTCCGTACTTTGCGGAAGTTTATGCTCGAGAATCGAGCATACTCTTTCATCTGACTCTTATTTTACTTTCTATCTACCTTTCGTATTTCGGCAGAGAGGGAAAGCACGAGATGTGTTTTCTCGTAAATGAAGTAGTATCGAGATATTCGAAGAACTTTCCGAAAAACAATACACATTTTTTTCAATTATATTATATATCTAAATAAGATTAATGATATAAATAGTATTCTGATATCTTAAAAATGCAACACGTTTTTAAGCTATTAAATGTTAAACTACAGTTTATTAAAAGCTTTACATGCTTTTAGCCAATGCGGTAGGCAGGTTATGCTAAAACGCACACCATTCCATTACTAACAATTAAAAAATGTATACGAAAATGGATACGAAATGAATATTTTATTCTGAACATTCTTTCATTCTCTCTCTCTCTCTCTCTCTCTCTCTCTCTCTCTCTCTCTCTCTCTCTCTCTCTCGTTTTGTGTCACGTTGTGCCTTTTGTTGAAATCGATTTGGCATCGACGGCGAGTAAATCGATGATTATTTCATCGATGCGATCTCGCGATTGGATTTTGTTGTCATTAATTGTTGCGATTGTACGGTACAAACGAAGTTTTATGGTGCATCGAAGCGTGCGTCTGCGCGACGTTTTTGCCGTTAGACTTTTTGCATCCGTTGGTCATGGCAGCTTGCCTAAGCCCGAAAAGCGCCAACTTTTCATACTTTTCACGAAGTCTGACTACTCTGCAGAGCAGATCATTTGACATTTTAAAGTACTTTGGCCTATTTACATCTTTGCACACAGATTGAAACGCGCAGATACATAAATTACATATTTTTGAATTTTTAAAACAAAATTATTTCTTTTTAGGTTTTTTGCATTTTAAAATTGGATTCGCGCGTGCGTAATTACATCTAAAAAAATTTATAGAATTATTGGCGCTTTTTGAAAATGACAGAAATCTTGGAAATTGACATCTCGAATGTATTCATTCATTTTTTTGATAAATATTAATGCATTTGTGACAGTTAGTTTAAAATAAAAATGCTTTAGTATCACATAAATGTTGATTCATCTCTCCCGTTTACAAAATTGAACTAAGATTTGTGAACGGCCTGAAGTTTTGTTGAGTATACCTAAGAGAAACAAAACAAATGCCATAAAAGTTTTAAAAAATAAAGTCTACTTCAAACGTTTATCTAGTTGAGTAATTACAATACCACTTTTTTAGTTCTCATATCCATCGAAAGATGAAAACTCGCGTGCAGTAAAATATTGAACAAATAATTTTATTTTCACACTGCGGTATTATGAATCGTGCAGAAAAAAGCTGTGGAAAAAATATGAGCAAAAGGAAAATCAAATCTTGTAATCGTAGAAAAACTGAATTAAGGAAAATGATTTATGTTGTTTTACAAATGACCGTTTGAAGTGGGTTAAAAGGTCGGAAAAACATTTTACGTGCGTGCATGCCGCTTTTCGTGTTACCTATCTATGCGATTACGTTCGTCGCGTGCAGTCTAAAACATAACGATTTCCTGATAATTAATACGAATTGCTTCAAAATAACACCAGGTCATTTTGAGATTAAAAAAAGCTCTAAATATCGATAGCAGCGTCGGGGGGAATATCGAACAAGCTTTCCGGCAAACAAAGCGTAACGTAGCTTTTTCACGTTTTCAGCGATTTTTTAATATCGCAGCGCGAAACCATAAAATAATTCTCTCAATATTGCTGCGAGCAAACTTTTTCATCTTGCAGATGGGAGATGGGAGAAATCGTAAAAGTGATACTGTAATCATTTAGCGAATAAAACAATAAACGATAAATATTTGACATAGAGGTAGTATATTTTGAATTTTATATTTTGTTTTTATCAGATATATTCGAGGAGGAGCTCTATAAGTTCACGTAGTCTTTTACATTTTAGTTGAGTCTCAATTTTGTGAACGGAAGAGGTAAATCTGCATTTAATAGATCTGGCTTAAAAATGAAATATTTACGTATGACGAAAGGCTTATAATTTTAGTTTTATTTTATTCTTTTATTATAAGTCGTAAGTTTTGAAGCGGAATTCTTTCGATGGAAAATTGTTTGATCTGAACAAGTTGGAACGTAATCTATATAACAATATAATAGCTCGTGTCTGTCAGAAATATTTATAGTTGAAGAAACGATTTCGCTAGGTTCCCGAAGACTTTGTCGTTTGAACCGTGCCTGATCCGCCATTGCGAAATTAGGTAACTTTGCGAAAAGGCATGCAGCTGGGGCTTTGTAGTCCTGCGTGGTCCTTTTATGCACTTCGCGTGCGCCCCGATAGATACAAAGCTTTCAATCCATTGAACTTCTTCCTCCGTCGACGTAAGACACGTCGTACTTATTCGTCGCGTGAATATAGTTTCTAACATTGACGTCGTTTTATACAGAGCACAATATTCACCGTAAAAACGATGTTAAAAAACTATTTACATTATTTACATTATTTACTTTCACTTTAAAAGAAACTTTTAACCCCTAACCCATGAGATGCGATATAAGAAGTTTTAATTTTTTTCTTTTATAGTTCAATTACAATTTTTTATAAAATTACATTCATGATTTTTTTGCCTTTTTTAAAAACCAAAATTCTAAAACTTGAGTCTGACAAATATGGTGGAAAAAAGCGAATTGTCTTGAAAACTGCGGGCGATATATTACATACCGTACCTCGTGGATTAATGGTTAAAATTATAGGAGTTATACAATAATTATACCAAGTCATATAGTCAAAGAACTATTATAAAAAAATTATATAGCGTACTGAAAAAACTTTATTAGAGATATGTTATGATTCTTTTTGTGTAGTAAATGCATTTTATTATTATCTAGTTATCTTGATGATTCAATTTTTTAGACCTATTTTTTCCTAACACTCGTCGCTGAAACGAAAAAAAGAAGAAATTACGCGACGCAGTTTTGTTCCGGCGCGAATTGACGTTTCGCCTGATTGGCAAATTTTCAGTACCGTGCCGAGCAATTTTTCTGTTGACGCGTCGACGCGTTTTTCATTTCGCTCGTTTGCGAAATCAGGTTAAAAATTCATTCGGCGCGCTCGTCGGTGCGTACGTCTCTTTCGTTTCTATTTGCCCGGCCGCTGATTTTTCCGCGTGCGCGCGCGTGTCAGAATTTTTCGTACGGAAAACGAACCCTACGCGTTTGGTAATGAGAGATGGAGCGTAATACTGCTTTTTGTCGGTCGTTCCTTTTTTCGCCGCCTGACGTGGCACCGATGAGCATGCATATCGACGCGGTAACAATCGCGAATTGACGGCCGCCGATAAAGAAAAAAAATTCTCTTTTTATGAATCATCTCTTTTTTTAACATCAAAGTGACGAAGAGATTGACGAACGGCACTTTTCATCAGAATGCGGATTATAGCGTTATTTATGAAGCGTGTAAAAAAATGTGATACGTACTGTGGAGAAATGATTTCAATTTTCGTGTTCACGCTCCATGTAGTTCTCACGCTGACACGTGGACGGATCTTTAAGATTATGTAGCGTGCAAATCGCAAGGTATCAGGCGCAATACCGGGTACAAAAGGCCTTTTCTTTCGCGCGTTTTTACGATGTCACAGTACAAAGCTACTGAGAATGTTCCGGGAAAGTTCAAGAGGGAAATTCTCGCCGAAGCGAAAGGTCTGCCTCTTTGTACTACCGATCGTCATTATCAAGTTTCATAGAAGCGCCTCACTTTTGCGAAAATTTTGAAGCGAGTGAAACTCTATTCTGTTAGAGTTTTAAATAAGTTTTTTTAAATTTAACATATTTAGCGAATATATTGCGAGCATTTATTTTTCGGGATACGTGACACGTGTTTCTCGTACATTTGCACGTTGTGTAAAATGAACAACTGAAATAAATATAAAAAACCCGTAGAATAGAGTGCGAGGTTAATTACGGTTGCAATAATTTTTAACAACTCCATTTATTATTTCTGGAAATTTCATTATTTCTTAACAACATATTTTTCCAACGCGTTTTACATTTTATTTAGTTTTTCTAAACAGAAACAATTTCGTAAAAATAAATTTGCCGATATATGAGAAAATATGAATATGCAATAGTTAAGCAGCATTAAATCAAAGTGCATTAAATTCTCAGTCAAGCGATTAAAATAAATGGCATAGATCTATGAATTATATACAATATGAATATCTAATACATATCAAATAATTTTTCGGTAACATTATACGATTTTGGTTATAAAATTGTTATAATATGTGGTACTCTGCGATTTAAAATAATATTATACAATAATATTATACCTTCTTTCATTATATATTAATAAAAAAATACTCGTTTAGGATATAAACGCGAATATTTTATATCTTTCATTATTTTTGACAGTGTTAGTCGCCAGTAAATCTCTATACGAAAAATATACTTGGCGCGAGATGCTGCCGCGTCTTTTTATGAAGTGAAACCAGTGTAACAAATCTGCCGGTTTGACGACAAACCTCAACTTTTGCTTTAGAATTGCGTTTAAATGGTCAGTAATAAAATGTTCGCAAATAAAGACGATGTTGCGCTAACTTTCGCTTTATTTTTGTCGCCGGTAGGGTTATTCGGGATGCCACGCGCGCATATCCGTTCATAAGGCCGTACGTAGTTAGCATTCCGCGGATGTGAATTCCGCGCGACTTCAAAGCGCCTCGCACAGAATAATCCGCATTTTTGTGTGACGCCGTGAGTCCGCGGATAAATGCTGCGGTCGACCGAAGAGAGACCGATCGTACGAACGAACGAACGAACGGACGACAGTGAGTGGTTTGCGTAGTAAGTAACGCGAAATTGCACTCGAATGCAATCGGGATCGTTAACTGGGAGACGCGAACGGTACTTCGCGGGTTGCACGAAGTCAGGCCAAGTGGCATCAAGTTTGGGGAATAAAACGCGACTGCTTCGCTCGAGGACGGCTTTTCCCGTGGAAACTTCTCTCCGAGTGACTCCTCGCTCCTGAGTGCACGACTTATTAATACGGCTTACGTTATGCTGCTGCTCCGCTCTACGATCGATGTAATATCCTTGAATGCCCGTTGCGAAGGACATAAATCGTAATATTGCACTTATTGTGAGAGACAAAGAAAATTATATTTGTTGATTATAAAAGCGAGCGTTGCTTTGTAATAAGATGCGACGAGTTTCGCAAAAAAAGATGTAATGACATCTTTTTTTTTTAATTGCGATTGACATTTTCATTGGTACTTAAAGTTACTCGATAGAAATAATATTTTTAAATAAGCAGATAAGTACGATCCTTGCTATCCCGAGTTTACGTCAATTAACGATGTTACGAATCAGTAAAATATTAAATGCTAAATTAATTTAAAAAGTGTAATGATAGCAGCTGGTTTGTATGTTAAAATGGCCACTCTGGAATAAAAAAGCCGACAACCGTCCACTGTATATTTTAATTACCTATGAAAAGAGCTTTTTTACGTAGAAAGCTCTTTTGTGTAGGCCAGCGCAGAACAGAGCTCGCTATATAGCGAATGGCTCGGAGACGTTAAAATTCAAGTTTAACGTGAACTGTTATTTTCGTTTAAACATGAACCGCGCTTTATACTGCATTTTGCGTTTTGCGCGCAATTTTGAACGAAGAAACGCGTGCAAAGTGAACAAAGAACGCGGTGCATTTCGAGTAAATAGGAGAGATATTCCTTTTCCGTTTTCTCTTCCTTCCTCCCTTCCACGCTCGCACGTCCACGTGTATATTTATTCGTGCACATGCACATGTGTACATGCCACGTAAATAGACCGATACACGTATACTGGTGTGTGCACATATGCATGAGCGAGTTAGCGGCGGTGCGATGGTTATCGCGCGAAATAGTCGAAACTTTCAGCGGAGTCCTTTCGGGAAAACCGGAGGGGCGGTTGTTTGCCGGCGCGGTACGATGCACTCGGTATAACATCTGCGAATGGTAGAATGGTGAAAATGGTAAAACGGCGAAAATGGAAATCTGCGAGCGAAGGGAGCGTGGCGGAGGAGGGGGAGGAGTCATCCGTAAAGTCGTCTCGCACACGGAATGCATCTGTATCTTCGATATCGCTCTCCTACCAGAGCTATTTGCGGTCGCTCGTTCACAGGCATTACAATCATAAATGTAGGGAGGGGAGGAATATTTTTAGATATATAATCGATACTATTTATGATTAACGCGATTATAAAGTACACGCAGCGATATTTACAGTTATACATTTTTGACTGCGCAGAGCTCGTTCGGTTTATTAGAAATTGCATCTTTCTTGCGCTTATATAACTTTACTCGTTTTCATACACCGTACATTATTATGGTACGCTTCATCCCCTGCTTTATGTATTTAAAACATTCATTTGTCACGCGCGACACGGAAGACAGGGTTTGCAAACAGAAGGAAACTTCTGCGCGCGGCGCGGCGGCTGGGGTGTAAATTACACGTATGTAAGCAGGAACTCGCATTGTCGGGGCGTTTTCGGAGGGGAACGGCCGGTGACGGCGAGTTCTCATAATCCGTCGCTTGACCCTGAGTCAGCGTTCGTAGATCGCCGTAGTCAGGTCGTAACAGTTCTGCATCCGGTGCGGTTCGTCTCGACATCGCGGGGACTACGGCCTTCATCCGAGAGACGACCGGAATACGATTATACCCATCGGCCAAAAAAAGGGTGGCGATAAATCTGTCGATTTTTTATCACTTTCGCAAATGCGGAAGCTGTAGTTTGAAATTTGCTCGAGAAGCATTCTACGCGTGACAATTTGTTAGCAAAATTTGATTACCTCGCTTGCAAAACGAAGCGGTGAGGGAGACTTGAAAGGGCGCGTTGAAACTGTCCTCCGCCTGTTGTAAAGCTAATAATTAACTTTGCGGAAATTTACATTGGCTAAAATGAGTTTTTAATTTAATGAAAAGTACCAATTGTACAAGCACAATTGCCAGTGAAAAAAGAAGTGTCTATTTCTTTTTCTTTTTAACATTCGAGACGTAAAGCAAAACGCTGTCCTTTCGCGTTCTCTCCATTTCTCACAATGAAATGCAATCAATTGCCGCGCCACGGACACGAGGCGGGGAATGCGTTTACATCGCGAGGAATTCTAAATTGACTCGAGACGGTCGTCTGCGAAGATTTCGCCGTCGAAACTTTCTGGCCGCGCCAGCTAAATCCTTCCCGATCGCGAGCGAGCGACCGCGCCGTTGGCCAATTCGTTGAGAATTGACAAAATCGACGACGAGTGGTAACTTGTGCCGAACTTAACTTGGCACTTTCCGCACTACTTTTTCTTAACTGTGTCTTGCCGCGTCGATAAGATTTTTCCTCTTCGACTATCTCTCGACGGGAATTGTCCCGTGGAGGACGCTCGTTGTCTCACGATAGAAAAAATAAAGTGAAACAGCGAGAAAAGGAGGGAGGCAGAGCTTGAGATAGAGATGGAGAGAGGGAAGACGAAAATTCTTGCGCGGAAAATTTTGAATGCAAATGAACCAGTCGGACCGCGACCGAATAAAAGCTGGGTGGCTATGCAGAATTTGATGACACTGGCCCCACGACGACGCCCGAATGCATAACCATGGCGCCGGGCAAACTTCCCGAAACATACATCGTAGGGCGTGTGTACAGACGAATCGCCGAACACGGGACCGGTTGGTTGGACGCGCATTTATTATATGCCACGTTATACACCTGTAAATAGAGTACGTGTGATAAGCAACGTATGACAATCCGTTTAATCAGCCGACTCTATATGCACGATCGCGGCAGATGGGGCGTACGCGCTCCGCGATTAACTTTAATAAACTCGACGATGTATCTTCCGTGATGCATTTCTCTGTTATTCACCGCGCGGACTTATCGTTTCTCGCGCGCGATTAAAATGTGCTTTTGAATTTTGGCAATTTATGCAAATTACGTTTACATATCTCTGCGAATTTCTCGCCGCGACTATTTTGTTTCGTAAATGATAAATCCCGGGATAGTTACATATCAGATGAAGTTTTGTGTTTATAATTTTTTATTATTGTCTCCTCGTATTTTTCAACTTCATCATAAAAGTAACTTTTGCGTTCATCTTCATAAAAAAAAATTTTTTTAAATATGTAATTAACATATAATTTATTGCAAAACACGCGGTTTTTCTAGCCCGCGCGACTCGCGCAAAATGCCTGTTAACGAGTTAAACGTACACACAATGTAGGATACATCGCAATAATTTATCGCGGATTCCTCGAGTTACGTAAATTGCAAACGGGTCTATAAAAGCGAGCCGCCTCTCTAACTTGCTGTTTACGATTGAGAGCTGCGTTTCGGATTCTCAGCAACGAAAGCGGCTGTGCGTGTATCGTGGTGCGCGTTTCGCGAGTCAAAGTGCTTTTCGCGGTGTAATTTTCGCTCGACAGAGAGAGAAAGGGAGAGGAGACGTGCGCAGGGCGCGGCGGTGATCCGAATTCTCCCATAATCCGACGATTGGACCCGGATGGAGAGAGCGAGCTCGTAAAAGCTCAGACTGGACTGCCTGCCGTGCGGCCGGCCGACGTTTTATCGCGTTACGCAGCTGTCCCATTGGACATCGCCTGGCCATATCGCACGGTACGGAGGATAATGACTATGGAATTGGCGTGAAAGACATCCGCCCGATTGTACAGTCGATATAGGAGTCAGCTGGAGCAATAGCTAGACATTTCTTAGAGATATTCGCGTTTAGTTGCGATTACACTTATCATTTCTTTTTACTTTCTGTTAAAAGCGCAATTGAAAAGCGTATTGTTGCCTAAGACTATACCAATTGTCATTGCAGTTAACAATATAGGGGATCGATTCTTCTTTCTCTTTTAATTTCGTCAGTATAATTTTGATTTCATACGAAGCTTAAATCTCGGCTAGCAATTTCCACCTTCAAAAACAAGCAGGTCGTATTTAATTACATGCGGCATTTAATTACATTTTATTATCTTGTACTCGATCCCGTCCGTTTACAATACTGGGGCGTATTTTTCCAATTTATACGGGATACTCAGGGGAATTACATTTACAAACATAATTACGAGACGTGTAACGAAGTAGGTTATCAATGCGCGCGTTGAATGAACGGACGTTAGCATTTGCAAGTTAATTAATGTGTACTGTCAGTAGACAGTCCGAGAATTGTTTCATCGATCTGTATAACTAAGTATTCAATTATTACATCTCCTGGTTCGATCGCTCCTCATCGCAGTGTGGGAAATCCGCAGTGCACATCGCCTACGGCAATGCATTAAGCACTCCCTTCGTAATTTACAATAAGGGCACCGCTGCATTACCGCTCGTATTACTATGCGGACATAGCAGTACCGGAGGCACGCATTCCCCTCGCGATGAAACCAATGTAACGACTAACAGTCCATGTTCCCATTGCCCACAACCATCTCGCAGTCAACATTACAACGCGTGATACAGCGCAACTGCGATTGAAGTTCTTGCCAATTGTTGGACCGCCTATTTATCAAACAGCAGTGTTTGCCAACCTCTCTTCCTTTTACCCTCTCTCTAAGTCAGAAAAGTAATTATCGCGACTAACATGCCTGGCAGGACTAATAATGCATAATAAAAAAATTAATATCCATTTTTTTCAAGATCTCTCTATTTTGAAGTTACTATATATTAAACACTATTTGCCTCTTAGATTATATAATTGGATCGAATTTTATATATTGTTTTCTAAATTGTGTTTTATTCTTTTCTCATTTGTAATGTTTATAGAATCTTAATTTTTTTTAATTAATAAGTAAATATAGACCGAATATGTAAACAATTGGGCTGGATCCTTTTTGTCTAATAATATTTTTATCACGTAAATTTTTATACACTTTATAGCTCATTGTCAGCCAACTACGCGCCGATTACTTTTCGGACTTGAAACGCAGTCTTTCAGCTGAAGCCGGAATAGTAATATCACATTGTATTAAATTGGTAATACATTTAATATAATACTAATGATACTAATAAAGATCTTAAAACCTGTAAAGAACTTATTGCGAAAAATTTTAATTAATTTTTTTCGATAAATAGTTTCGACGCTACTTCGAGATCGAAACCCGCAGAATTCGCGATAGCGAGGCGCGGAATTCATTCGTATTAGCTATTTCACATTAATTTTCATTTCTCGAGGAACGTACCTTTCCTAATTATCATTTTTTATCACGTTTGTTTCCCCCGACTTGGGCTCGTGCGCAACCATTTCCATTTCCGTCTAATTGATGTATCATTCTGGCAGTGACCGCCGCATGATTTATGGTGGATATTATACAGGCTCCCTTTTTTCATAAGGGGGGGAAGACGTTGATGAAAACGACCTGCCCGCGAGTAATGACATCGCTTCTTCTGGAGTAACAAAGCGCTTCGGCGCCTAAGATATTGCCACCATCTTATTAAAGAGTAAATCTGACGCTTTCTCTTTCCCGCGATCATTATCGATATGGCCGCTCTGCGCCGTGCTATTTCCTATCCTCTACCTTAACACTGTTGCGTAAATAGGAGATCCTGACAAATACAAAAAGCCACAAATCTCTCGCTTACCCATGATAAAATTGCTAGCAATAATTTAAAAAAAAGAAACTAACGAAATCTCATGTTTAAATTGCTTTTTTGTAACGCATAAATCCATGAATTTTCCTCAAAAAACAAATTTTCCATTTTCCGATCTTTTGCATGTATATTCCAGTAATGGTTAATACAAAGTTTGACAAAATTAAGGAGATCGTAAAATTATGTTATAGCTAGAAAGTTGCAAGATAAATAGTTTTTCTTTTTTGAAATTTGTATTTTGTCATAGAGGTCTTCCGCACGATACAGCTTCAAACTTCTACAATAAAATTCACAATTCTATGAAAATTTATAAACCATCATCGTGAGCAAGTTTGAAGATTATATCTTTACTCTTCTCATCACTTATCTCTGAAGGCTTCACTCAGGAAGCCTGGCAGTTTCGCGAAACATTCCACTCTACTTAACTTTACCTTATTTCGAAGGCGCATAAAAAATTACGTCGGGGGATTGTATTAAATTTAAGCGAAGTAAGCCGTTAAGAGGGCGGCGAACGAGCCGCGTAATCATGTCAGCTATCTCTTTATCCGGCGTGGTTAATAAAATTCGATTGTATTTGAACCGGCGGGTCTCATTTCTCGCGAATGCCGAAGGCAGCCAATAGCTTAAGAAGGGAGCCAGTTTCCGTCGCGAAACCGGGTCTCTTTCTCTCTCCCTCTCCCTCCCCCCTCTCTCTCTCTTCTTTCCTCTTTCTCCCTCTTTCTTACTTCGTAAGCTCGTCGTCGACGCGTCCAATGAAGAATTCCAATTCGACGGATGGCACTTCCAGCGGAATACCGAGAGTCATTAACCGAGCGCTGCCATTCGCCGTCCTGAATACTCAATGGCGTCGCGTCAAAATCCAACAAACGTAAGTGGAAGATCGCCAATGGATCCTAGTTCGCGAAGCGGCACTCTTTCCGTGCAGCTTCCGGTACTGCCATATCGCTTTCGGTTGTTAATCTCCCGAGATTGAAATTCATAGGGTGTCTTTACGAAGTTTCGAGATCAGCTCGGTGAGCCGTATTTTGGATATCAAATCGGCGTGAAAAAATGCAAATTTAGTCGCGAAAATTGCCAAAGTTGATGCATCTCGTCAGTTCGTGATAGTTAGTGTCTCGATATAACATTTGTAATGTTTCAAACTTGGGCGCAAGCCTGGAGTCTTTTTCGAAATAATCGGTATCGTATATTACGAGTAAAATCGAGGAATATTCTCGTAGGATGTACGACTTAAATTATATGATGGTAACACGATGTTGATGGGATCGCTTTTATAATAAAAACCGACTTTCCCTCCAGTTCAACGATAGTGGCTTCGTATGTTGACCTCTTGACCATCGGAAAATCGTGGAGTCGGCTGTCCGCCGTCTGTCGTGCGGGTCCAATTTCGCCGAAGCTATTCCGCCCGGAGGACCGAAAACCGTCGACCGAGTTTCCACTCGAGCCGTAAATAGGCGACGATCCGGATCGGCACTCGCTCTCCGCCGAGACAGTCATCTCTAATTCTCTCTTTCTTTCTTTTATATACGTATTTCCATTCTACCGATTTTATTTTCATAAATATGAGCGGTGAAACGCGAAACTGGTATCATTGTGCAAGACCGAAATGGCCCCCGCGCACCGTAGAAGCGAATGAAATGTAGCTCTCTCGGTTTCGCGAGATGTCCGAACGCCAGTGACTCTCGGACGTCTTCTCCCTGCAGCAGTTATGTACATATGATGTATCAAAAGCAGCGCATTCTTCTTAAAATTGGATTCTTTGGTAAACCTGAATTAAATCTTTTTTAAGCGAATTAATTACATTATTTTTTTTAAAGTTCTTTTAAATATTTTATTAATGTTTAATATTATATAAATTAATGACTATTACTAATAATATAATTAATGATTATCTAATACTACGTTTACGCGAGCGTTATTTCTGTAGTAACTTACTCAAATTATTGTAACTTACGATAATTTACTCTGCGTAAACGGGGGTCTCTAACTGTGACTTACGAGTAGATAATTGAAACAAGTTACTCAAATTAACCAATACTTCACGTGCTAATACCTCGCGTAAACGGCGAATTTGGCACTCGGTGCACAAGGATGCAGCGCAAGCAAACCCGCGATATACGGACGCAAACGACTCTAAACGGAAGTATCGCAGAATACTACGCACGCGTAAACGGTACACGGAAAGAACGGTTTTGCTGAAGTATCTAAAAATATTTAGCCAGATACAGATCTGAAAATAACTATTGTTAGACCATTAAAAGTAACTACGTGGGACACTCAACATGATGATAATGCTACAAAAAGTTTTGATATTTCAGCAACCATTTTGGGCGCCGTACATAATTATTTTAACAAAATAATAGTGTCGAACAAAATTATTTTCAGATCTGGCCAAATTTTTAGATATTTTAGCAAAACCATTCTTTCCGTGTAGAAAATTATCGTATATTAGTCATCGCGTAAACGCATAACCCCGCCGCGTAAACATAGTATAGTATATGTAATCTAATATACGTATAGGTAATTCGCGTTTTAAGTAGGTATTATAGTTAGAAAAAAATAATTGTCCGATCGATTTTTATGCTGCGATTGAGAATTGTTGAAGCAAGGGAGTGATCCGTCACATATATAAAAATAAGCGCTATGCGAAAAGCTACAATTAGACCTTATCGGGGCAAGCGCCGTCTCTATACTTCGACCAAGCGGAGCGCATCCACTTCCATAAAAGCTGCGCGAAGTGCTTGTCATTATATCGAAGTGGCTCGTTATCGTGAATACTCGGTGACCCGAATGCAGAAGCACCGAGAGAGTAACAGACCGATATTTAATTTTTTCCATTTTGGCCGATAAATCTGATTTATTCTATCTCCGATTGTAGAGACAGCGGATTAATAATTTCCGGATTACCCGTGAAGAGTACAGAAATATTACCAGTACGGCGCAAACGTCTAAAAGACGTTGAATAAAAAGAGAAGCGGAAAGAAGGAATTGTTAGTGGAATTGTATGATATGCTTATCGATTCATGGCACAGAGCTTGCAAATGCTTTTCATGCGACCCTCTTTCGCGTAATTCATTAACCGAGCTTTTATCGTGAATAATTGACCCTTTCGATAATACATTCGTAACAATGAAAATTTTAGAATAAGCTTCATTCGGATAATCAAGTTCTGTCATATGCTCGCAACTCGTACGCTTGCTATTACAGTAAATTAATGTTTCATTCTGGATGGTACGTATCGTTTTCAGCAATATGCGCTTTTCTGCCAGTTTTCCAGCATATCCTCTATAATACTACTGAAATAGTTTCAAACGTTATAATTCACCTAGTTGGTTTTATGGATGTCACGTTTTAGTTTGATAAAACGTCGAATACATGAATATATATGAATTATAATGACACTAAAAGTATTGCCTTTTAATTGTTTTTTACTCAGTAGCGAATTATGTATTTTTATCTTCCTAATGATTTCAAATTTTGCAATACATTTTGCGTAAAGTACACTTTGCTATTAATTCGCGCAACTATGATGAGTATGATAGAAAGAATGTGGAGGTACTTTGGAAAAAATGTGAGATATTTCGCAGAACATAATTAGAATATAATAGAGTACCGTAGAACATCGATACGTAGCTATGTTTCCTCGTGGAACAAGGAAGTACTTTCGAGCAACTTGTTTTCTCATTATTTCCCGCTAATATCCTAATTAATAGATATATCATCTCGTATATCACCCTCTGAAAGAGTTTTAATCACATTGTTTGAAATACGAAAACAAAGTCATCGCAAATACTTTGTACACGTTTATACATTTTGAATGTAAATAATAATGCATATTCGAGTGTTGATAATTTTAAATAATTTATTATCTGAATTTTAAAATAATCTTTTATTTATAATGCTTTCAAACATCATCATATAATATTCACACATTGAAATATATTTATATTTTTAATATGTTTAATATTTAATCCTATTTTATATATGCTTCTTAGACCATTCGATATGTGTGGTATACCTAATTCAATACATTAGTGCAAACAACAGCGAAATACGGAGATCTATATGCTTGCATGTTGTGGATTCTATACGTTTGTCAAAGACAAAGTACACAAAATAGAGAGACAGACAAAGGTAGCTGAGCTAATATCAAATTTGTTATACCCGGACTGAAGTAATTTACATATTTGATGAACAAGAAATGATGTATTTTATCAAAAATAGGAATATCATTTCATCTGTGATTGTTGATTTAGATCTCGAAAATTTGAAAATCCCCAAAAATTCTCGAATTATCTGTAATTGCAAGGCAAGGTAAATGGCAAGATTGAAAATCCTTGTGTTCGTTGCCGCAACGATGGACATAAACGAATGCAATAGCTTTTTATTGCTCGTAGGGCAGAACTTCAAGCTTATCACTGGTACTTTTCTTCACTAGATCCATAATCGTTGCATGAACGAAACGGAAGCTCCTTCCGACTCGCTCGCGAGGATTTGCGGCGGATAATTCCCGCGCGCAGGAATTTCGTAATCTACACCGAGAGGGATGCCGAGGATTCGCGGTGCCGCTAATGAAAGTGGATGAAAGCAGAGAGGGGACTAGTACGTGCGACTCTCTCTCTCTCTCTCTCTCTTCTCTTTCTCTGTTTCTCCTCCTCTCTCTTTCTCTGTCTCTCACTCTTCGGTCGTTACCCTCGTACATACGACGTAAGAAAGACAGCCGGGAGGGTTGGCGAGTCGAGGGGGTGGTGCTGAACGGCCCAGGAGAAAGGCAGCCGCTTCTGAAAGCGACGGCGAAGCGAAATAGACGAGAAGAGGGATAAGGGTTGCACCAAGAAACGCCGAGAGAAAGAGAGGGACTAGAGAAGGCTGCCGGGGGTGGCGGCAACGTGGCGCAGGTAAAAGGACGGGGACTGGCGAAGTCGGAAAAGGCGAGCGTTTAATTTGAATCGCCCCTTTGTCCGCTCCGCAAAATTTAACCGTGCCCCGCGCCCGTAATTCAACGATAAGCGTTTCCGCCCAGGAAGAGGGCGGAAGGAAAGAGCCGACGGGAGACGAGGAGAAAACGAGCCGACCTCGCTTTGGCCCAATCTCGCGCGAATCGTAAGCAACCGAAAGCCTCGAACGACTATTGGCACGGGGTATCGTAAATTCTCCGGTCCTTCCCGCGCGCGCAAGACTTTATTCTAGCTTACCACCAGGACCACCCAGGCACCACTACACCGTCACCAGCACCGAGACCGGCACCATTTCCATCCTACTCCGTCGTCTTTTTATTTTCCACCGCCTTCCCTCTCTCTCTCTCTCTCTCTCCTTTGACGTTTCCAAGAGACACAATTTTCCTCGGTGGACCTCTCGTTTCGTCTCGAGTAGCAACGAAGACGACAACGACGACGACGACGAGTAGGACGACGACAAGGGTGAGGACGAGAACGCTACTTCTCTCCAACGAACGCTGGGTATCACCGTTTCGCTTTTTATTAGTAGGGAACGTCGTTATTATCTCGACCCCCTCTTCTCACTCACTTCGACAGCGTCGTCGACTTTTTTCTCTGCTCGTACTTCTTGGCAAAAGGGAGGAAGCTACGAAGGATACAGCGTTTATCCACTACGATCATCTCTTCTTCATCGACTTCTATCGGGCTTCTTCGATCGAAATCTCCGCTGATCGAGGAAGCCACTCGCAGCTCGTCCGCTCCGAGATGAAGACCACCCTCGTCGACCTTACTGCATGGTTAACTTTCTTTGTTCTCGAGGGGTACCGAGATGGGTACGAGATAACATTGGACGAATAATTGGATCACATTCCGCGAAAGGAGATGAACCCGCGGGGATTCTGTCAGATCGAAGGACATCGTTTATCAACGCAAATAGCCGCAACGATCCTGATAAATCTCTAAGAAGTCCGCGATAATCGATCTTCTCGAAAGTCACCCTTCTGCTTTCATCTACTTACAACCTTTTTTTTCCTCGGGGAAAAAAAGATCACATCTGTTTGAGAATTAGTTTTTTAGAAATCACAATTTATTACATTACATTAAATTATTTTTTTCCTTAAATCGATCAATATTTTGTTGCGCTAATTAGACTTTCTCAGGCTGAGGAATACATTTCTAGGCTCTTTTACATGGTTAGAAAACTTTAGAAGTACACAGCGAATCTTATTTTTAGCAACAGAGAGACGCTGGATGAAGAAACAGTATTTCGACTTAATGTGATGGGCGTTTCTGTTGTTTTTACAAAACACCAACGAACTGTTTGTTGAAAAATAACAACTGTTTTTAAAAACTGTTGTAAAAAAACTGGTTAAAAACAAAAAATCGGGGCACATTCGAAACGCGTGCAACCTTCTAATTATTCGTGCGTCATGATTGTTGGTTATTCGAGAAACGGCGAATCAGCATTGTCTACACCAACAGTCATGACGCACGAATAATTAAAACGTTAAAAGGTTACACGCGTTCTGAATGTAAAATAGCTTTTAAAAAATTTTTGCTTTACTTAAAATTATATAGGAACTCTAGTTAGACCGATCCAACTGTTTGGGTCCGTTTGGAAAAACAGTTCGTTCGTTGTTTGCTGGAAAACAGTTTTTTCAAACAGTTCGGCGTTTTTGTACCCACCACTACTTATTGTTAGAGCGATGCAACCGTTATACGTTTCCCTTATACATTTGTCGGTAAATCTTCTTGGCGCGCATAAATAAATTTTATCCTTCCCCGGAGTCGCATCCGTGGAGTTTGCGAGAGGTGAGAGGGTGCTCCTATTCAAGCTTGCTTAGCTCATCGACAAGCCAGCCAGCCGAGACAATAAATAACTCTCGGGGGTGCATGCATAGGCGTGTGCGCAGACGTGACCATTAAGCCAACTCCGGATCTAATTTAAATCGGATCTGTCAGGTCGACGCGCACACCGGCACCGGTTTAAACTTCCACGTCGGCAAGTTCGGCCGCAGTCGATCGAAACGACGAGACCTTCCAATCGGATCGCGAGGCCGAGGTAATAAATAACTAGCACGGCTTCTGGAAAAACCGCAACTGGGAACGTTTCAGGAAGAATCGAATGCGATTTCCGAAACGTTTTGGTAAATTCTCGATGATGATAGATATTCACGATAATCCAAATGACGTTACTTTCTTCTGGAAATTTTTATACCTAATTTGCATCACGATAATAACGCAATTATTGAAAATGCGATAATTATATACTCGTACGATTGTTTCGAAAACGCAATTTACGTTAAAGACAAAGAGATTGTAATAGATTGCGCGAAGTAGTCTCATCGATCATTTCGCGAGAGCCATTAAAATAAAATGGTTTATAAAATATTCTTCATAATTATTCAGTCCGAGATGATAAAAAATTCCTCGATATCGCCGGTTTGCTTCAAACGAAAAACTCGAAGAGAAAAGTCACGACCCATTAGACCTTCATTTTCGAGGGATTCACGCGTTTCTTGCTGTCCGCATTGAAAGTCGGCTTCGTCTCTCGGGTACTCGCTCTTTTAAAGCCTAGAAGGCAAGCGAGAGAGACCCGTCGATATGGCATTAACGTGTACCCGCCTCATTTAAGTACGCGCGCACGTTCGCGTAAACTCCTCGATTCTCGATAACGAATTTTTCCCGGAGACGCGGAAATGCTTTTCAGAGTTTTCTTCGGCTTCGTTCTCCCCTCCTCCCCCGCCCCCGCTTTCTTTCCCTCCTCTTTTTCCGATCGCTTTTCCTCGTTTTACCCCTCCCCTCTCAAGCCCGCTTTTTCTCTCTCTCGTTTCCCATACAGCTGTTTCCCCGAAGATTTTTCGCGACTGTCGAGAAAGGCGAGAGGCGAGGCAGTCGCGGCTCTGAAATGATCCGCCACCGCGGCTCATCTTCTCTTTCTCTCTCTCGCAATCGACGAAACTTTCGAGAGTCATCCCGGTCGTGCAGACGGCGCGGCGGTGGCGGCGAAATTCTCCCGGCAACAATAAGAGCGATTATCTCGAGCGGCTGTTCCTTTCTTCCGTCCGTATCTCCGACGTTCGAGCATATGACGCTGCGTGTCACTGCGATGAGACACTTCGACACACGCGTTCGAGTGAATCTTCCCGCCGGGTGCGCACAATAAGAAATGTCAGAACTTTAACCATACATCCTACATCCGAGAATATGAAACAGGGCTCTGTAAGCCGGAGAAATGCTCTATTAAAAAGGAAATAAAGAACTTTTCTCCTCTCTGTTTGATTTTTCTTATTCGAATATTCCAGAGAGTGAAATTTTTTTTCATTCGCAGGAGAAATAAGGCTAGCGCTTTTTCCTGTATCATTTTCCTCTCGCAGATATATTTGTAATAGCGAATGTCTTCACGTAGATGTATATTCTTTCGATAAAATAGCATTGTTTCAGACTGCGGTAAAAAAATAACATTTTTTTTACTCCGATTAACTTCTATCCTGCCCTTTGTTCCAAAGACTATCGCCATCGGGCTAAAATTTTTGCCGGAGACGTCACGTCCGCGAATCCACGATGGAACGTTCAGCTGCACCGAAATCTCGTTATTGTTGCCCCGTCAAGCCACGCACGCGTTATATTTTTTTTTTTTATTTACAGACGCGTGCGTGGATTTTGTAATTGGCGGAATTTCGCGAGAATTTGTTCGTCGCCTCGTTGAAACGACGCTTTTTCCTCGTTATTGGTGCGATTTCGCGACGCAGCGAGCGGAATATGAAACAAAAGAGTGGGTCGAAAGGAACGTTGGCACCAATGATTATCGAGCGAAAAACGTGAACGCAAGTAAACAACGCTAACGTGATAAAGCGATAAATAAAGCAAGCGCGCATCGCGCGAATCCACCAAGGCGGTAAGAGTCGCGACTGGAAAATTTAAAACGCCACGCCATCATTCCGGCGACACGCAGAATTTTCTAGTGAGCCGATCTCTGAAATTTGCCACGCATATTTTGCTCACATTTGCGACGGGCGTCTGTATGTAAAGCGAAAACATCTTGACTTTTATTCAGACCGCGCTTTTATCGTCTCATTTTTCGACGAGATACCACATCCGTCGTAAGATGCAAGGCAGAGAGCGCAGAGTAAAGCTGCCTTCAGGTATCCACGTGAAATTTTTCATCAAAGATTCATATCACTCGCCCGGTGTCTGATCGGCCAGACTTCTGTGTCATTTTGTTTTTACATTGAAAGTGGAGATATTACATTGCGCAATGTTTTTCTACATGAAAACGTTCTACGTTTTCTAATGTGCTTTATTCCGTGGCGAATTAAGTATAGAAATGGATAACTTTGTCTCTATTTTGACACTTTGACATTATATGTTTTAATAGTTAATTCTTACCGTTTTATCACAATTTTAAGAATAAACTGTTTATTGACAAAGAAGTAGCGGGAGAATCTCCTTAAAACTGTTCAAAAAATAAGACATTTAGCGTTCAATATCAAATAACGTCATAATAAAAATAATTATTATCGATACCTCGGTATTTCTCTTAATTAATAATAATAATAATAACTTTATTGAGTGCAGTGGTTAACAAATAATAGAGATGGGTATACAGTATTAGTAGCACCAATTGCACGCAATAGGCGGGGCGACAACTGAGAATTGATTTAAAACCATACCTAGGGTTCTGAAGCATGGAAAAATTTCCGGCTTTTTCGGAAAAATTTCTTTTGTATTTTTTTCCAAGAAAAATATGGAAAAATATTTAATTTTTTATTTTTGTATGTTTTGCTTTAATTCCGGTAAAAATTATATAGAGACCGCAGGAAACTAACGTTCTTCTTCATATTGACATGAACTACATCACATGCTGTAATATTATTGGTTATTGTGTTACTTAAGTTACTTTTGAATTTTGAATTTTGATAAAATATCGAGGAGCTTTGTCAGAAAAAAGTCATATATTCATATCTATCCATAATGCCTCCACAGTTTCCTTTGCACTCAAAAGTTCAGAACATCAGCTTCTCAGGTCATATAGGCGCTAACGAACATGATGTCTGGTACTGGTACTACTGGTGCAGTTACTCTACTAGGACTTTACTTGCTGCACGACGAATTTTTTCGGATAAATATGAAAAATTTCACGGAAATTTTTCCAAAAAATATTTTTCCGGAAAATTTCGAACCCTAGCCATACATGAGCATTGATATGACGTGGATATATGTTTGACACGAATTGAATATATATATATAACATAACAAGAAAGAGACGCAATTGCGCAGTAAAAAAAAAATATTACATTAATATTACTACGTGCAAATAATATTAATACGTACAATCGAAAGAACATTCGATGACTACAACATCCTACACAGATACGCGTCTCTTTGACTTACCCGAACAATCTCGACATGTTCGAAGTTCGTGAAAATCGCGATGCAGCATTCGCGATCCTTGTTGCAGTCCAGCTGAACCTAGCTCCGACGTTCCCCTTTACGCGAAAAACTCGTCTCGTTTCTCCGCTTTCGTCGTCGGTACGTGTTCTGATACCTGACACGCGGTTATCTTGCGAGAACGATCTTTTGTACATTCTCATTCGACGGGCGAAAATATAATTTCCTGCCTGCATCGGGACATGTCAACGTGCTTCACGCACCGAGCACGTCGCGGGGAAAAAGCGAAAACCCTACGGCTGGCTGACAGTAAAATTTGTTTCCTCGAAGGTCCGAACTCGAACGCGAAGTGTTTCTCGCGTCTCGGTAGAATACGGTATGCTCGATAAAGGCGCTACGGCATTCGAGACATCGACATTCTCGGCGAAAATTCTCGGCGTTAAACTGCTTTCGGCCGCGAATATATATAGAAAAAGACCGACGACCGGAAAAATCGCCTTTGACAATACTTTCTCGCATATTGATTGTCTCGCTGACGGTTTGTGGCGTTTCTAATCTTTAACCCTCAGAATTTTACAATAGAATTCTCGAACTGTTCACGATTTGAAATCGAAAGTTTATGTAGCATTGTTTATAAGTTAATCTCTTATGAGATGAATTTAAAAAGGTATATTGCCAATATATAATATATTTTATTTATACTAGACTAAGGAGATCAGAATTCGCGTTTTCAGGCTGCGAAAGGGAGACTTATTAAAAAAGGGAGCTGTGAAATTGTACAACGTGTTCCACGGACTTCATGTCGTAACTTCGAGATTAGATTCCCGATGTGATTTCAACTGTAGAACGTTGGGCGAACATGGATTCGATCCTGAATAATTCCTAGAGTTTCTAACTGTAGGACACCCATATTCACGTAGAATTTATGTAGAATTTTTAATTCAGGATAACTCCGGAAATTAGATTTCGAAGTTATGACATGGACTCGCGGGACGCTCGGTATAATCTTACAACTCATTTCGTTCAGCTAAAGCATCCCTTGAAATTTTAGAAGTCGGTTTTCATTTCCTCTATCTTGATTCTTTTCTCCATCTTGATTCGACGACATCGTCGTCGGGGAAATTTTAACTCAGAATTTCATTCGCTGATCCGCGCAAGAGAGAGACGCAATCGCAATTACACGAATCACACGTCTACCTCGGAGGAACGGGAGAAATTATAATTACCACGTACGGTTTTATCTGAAGTTTGAGCAGTACCGCGTTCGTTTTCGTTATTTTGACGGATGTGAAAAGCTTAACGAGAGCTTTCGCCGGTTTTCATGTGCGCTCCTCCGCATATTATCAATATATCATCATTGTAATCCTTTAAATAAGAAACTCAACGAAAAATTAGTTTATCTTACATCGGGAATTGTGCCATCAAAACGTAATTCTTTTCGTAAATATAAAATACACAACATATGTGTACGAAACATTGAAGTAATAATCTCGCAAAGATATAATTCGTTATATTACTTTTATATTTGACTTTAAAAATTTACTCTTCTTATGTTGCAATATTAATATTTACATCAAGGAAAGCACAAGTGGAAAACTTATTTTAAATGTAATAAAAAATGAATTGCTACGAAATCAAAATAAGTTGCAATCTCGAAAATAATTTTAATAATTAATAATACATAAATCATATTTTTAAATAAAAATATGCATATTGAAGAAATATTTTGATTAATAGGTATTTACTTAAATAAAAAAATTTACTTAATAGGTATTTTTTAAATCGGATTAGTCGCAAACGTAATATTTGCGTACTTTAATTGGGTATATTCGATCATACGAAATTGCGATGGGTCGCCAAGGTCCGTCTCGATTTTCCTGAAAGAGAAATAAGGGAAAC
This sequence comes from Aphaenogaster floridana, assembly GCA_003063835.1. Taxonomy (NCBI): domain Eukaryota; kingdom Metazoa; phylum Arthropoda; class Insecta; order Hymenoptera; family Formicidae; genus Aphaenogaster; species Aphaenogaster floridana. The sequence continues at coordinate 322,066 of NJRP01000134.1, read as the reverse complement.
ACAATCCTTGCGCGCTCGCGGACTCTGTTTCCGTTCGATTTCCTGGAAAGGATAATCTCCTCGACCGCGTAGTATGCCCGGATTGAAGTCACGCTACACTGTATGTTCTCTCTCGCCGCGGGAGGATCAATGATCCTCACTCGCGTGAGAGCAGCCGTCCTGGCGTGAGAATGAAAGGACTCGTCAGAGCTAAAGAAGCTATCGTGCGGCAAATCGGAAGCTCGCGATCAGCGATGCGCGATTCTCACGCCAAAGTATCGGAAACGTGTCCATTTTCTTCGGATTTCTTCGCCCCCCGACGTTTCTCGTACGCCGCTCACGACCTTCTAGTTCTCCTCGTTCTGCGAGACCTGCATTTTTTATTACAGCTATGAAAATAAAAATATAAAATGTATGTAAGTCCACGTTCGGAGTTCTGCTGATCGTAGGAAATCTTTACGTGAAGTTTTTCGTTAATTTCTACGAGATGTAATAAATTAAACCGCGGAAAGTTAAAATTGTTAAACGGACGTTAAACTGATAGTTGCAGCTTTTGTTTTTTGGAGAATCTTCTTCTTGAAACCTGATATTTTTAGAGCGGTACTTTAATAAAATACGCAACGTAGAAGAAAATATTTTTAATATAAAAAATATTTTTATAGCGATAATACATATATGCTTTGAGAAACACACGTTAATTGTATATTAAAATAAAAAAACTTGTAAGTGGAAACCTTGAAGTAACATAAAAAAAACATGAAATTAGTTAAATTAAATATCTTGTATGAGCGCAAGAGTCTCAGCGGTACATAAATACCACTTTGCGAAATCGTGTTACACGCCGTACAATTTTGGAGCTGTTACGTTTGACAGGGCGAACAGGGGAAACGATGGTAGGCCGTTCATCAAATCTGAGGTCATTGTATCCAATTATGAGCGAGAATCTGCGAATCTATGGACGTACGGATCTATCAGTCCACTTTAGATTATATATCGATGGGGCTAATGATTTACGGCTGCGAACACCCATCACCACCGCAGTACTGTACACAGCTGCGTAATCGATTTAGCCGCGTACGGCTTAATGGACGTACGAATTTATCATGCTGTGAAGAAGGATAACGATACAACACACACTCTCTTTCTCGCTCTCGCTTTCTCTGTCCCTCTTTCTCTCTCTTTCTCTTTGGCCTAAGTATAACGAGAGGAAGAGCAACACTTCGAGAAGTACGTCGTCGTCCTGGCGACGCGAAAGCGAGGTAATACCTCTCACTTCGAGCAGCGCGTGAAGGAGCCCGTTTTCTCGTCCGAAGAAAGAGGGAGAGAGAGAGAATCAAAGAAGCCGAAAAGGAGGAGGCGCGCCGACTGGAAACGGCTACGGAAAAGTTTCGCAATAATGCAGGATAGATCTCCGGGCGAGTTTGGCGCATTGTTAACTGGATAATCTTGTCGCGAGTCTACCCGGATCCCAGCCGACGCGACGTCGTCGTGGCCCGACGCGTGGAGCAAGGAAACGGAACGCGATAGCGCGGAGGACCCGCGGCGGACGTGGACGGGATAACGAGAGAGGAAGGGAGACAAGGCGAAGTACCGGGGCTCGACACAGGCTTACTCGACCACGATGATTCGAAACGCTCTCCGGCTTCCATGCGCAATGGCCGATCGATATGGCTGTTTCTCACAAGCCCGACACGGGGCTTGATCCCCGTTATCGTCGTCGTCCTCCTCCTCGTCCTTTCTGCTCCCCTCCTCCACCTCCTCCACCTCCTCCTTCTGCTCTCTCCTCTTCTCTCGTCTCCGTTGTTGTTGTCGTAGGAGATAAGAGAGATTCCTCTTGGCGATCGGCTCGATCGACAACGATGTCGTATCGTTCCGAAGGAAAGTGGTGAGCGTCTCGGAAGAGCGGATGAGGAGGATGGAAGACGGAAATTAAAATCCTTTTTGCTCGCGAGAAGCGTTATTATGATGGAGACGATAGACGAAGAGTCCATAGAGCAATCGTACGAAATATCACTAAATGATCAATTACTTCTGTTACAAATGCTTCTTTTTCTATTCTTATTTACTTAGGATAAGCCGAGATACATGCTGCAACAATCTAAATTCTTATTTCCAGTTTCTTAAAGATTGAGTGTTTTTTTTGTCGAAACTTTCTTAAAAGACAAAATTATTCAAATTCTGTTTTCTTTGGTACGTGAAATAATATCTTATCATATTTCATAATGTTCGTCGTATTGTTGCGGATAATCTGTACAGATTATCCCACAGTCAAACTAAAAGATAAAGAGAGAGAAAGAGAGAGAGTATAGTATGATTAATTATATGAAAATTTTGGTAACTGTACGTTATGGAAATGTCAATGTTCGCTAAAATATCTGAAGTGGCTGTAGATGAAGGCGGAATTTTGATAATGGTATTGATTCCCATGGATTGTGGCATAAATGGCTTCATAAATAAATTCTGCTTATCGTAGTAATAACGCCAGACGAGGTAATAACCGATAATAAAAAGCAGTTAGCGCGCTATATGATCGTAATTCGTCACACATTGTAACACCGAACGATAACGGAAGGCGTTTTCGAACCGAGGTATTTTCCGCGTTTTTAAAACCCAATATAGATCGTAACGGATTCACGCGACGTTGCATCGATGCAGGATGTTGACACTGGACCGGTTTTACGATAGTTGTGATAATCACGTCTGTTTATTTGTGAAGATCTTAATTCTCTATAGGCCGAATCACTTTCTTCCACAAAACAGACTTGTTAGTTATATATTTTTTAGATCTTATAGATGCTTGTTAGCATCAAAAATGATTAAAATTCTACTCGTTAAATGAACCAAAACCCATGGTCGTAACGTAGTAAGATTTTTAATTAATTCAGTCAGTTGTTGTCGAATATAATTTACCTTGATTGGTTATTTATTTACTGGCGTAAGAGAAGACGTTTGCTGTATATATATTTTATTTTTATACCTTTTTCAGAGGAACATATGTCGCGGTAAGCGAATAACTCTCTTACACACGCGCGAGTGATTTCCGGAATTCAGATATCCGAATCTACTTTCCATTTTCAATTTCGGATAAATCAGGGACTGTCTGACAATTTTACAGCACACATATACCCATTTTAGCGATTCTTTAATACTTTTGCACGAAGTAGAGCGTATTGTCCGATCGAATTGAAATTTTGCGCTCACTATTCCCACGGGGACATGAAATCGGTTCTGAATTCGCACACGGCGCGCTGTTCATCGCCGATAGCTCTCGCACATTACGGCGCAAAGTTAAACTCGGGGGTGCAATCTCAACCCCGAGCCGCGATGAGTGGGATCTTGGAGTTTGCGAGCCTCTTCGCGAGCTCGCGCGAAATTGATTAAAACGTTCAATGAACGTTCCTCCAGTTCAGGATATTGTCCCCGCCTATATTATTACGCGTTATTACAGCTTGCTGGTATTGATTATTAACCATGGCGGGCGATGGACCGCTTTGTTCCGGCTGTTTGGTCGACTGGCTGGTTGGCATTTTATCGCGGCTCGATAATACGTTGCCGTTGACCTCCGTGTTGCTACAAGCCGGCATAATTACGCGAACGTATAAATTTCAGCGCCAACGCCGCGCCGCGCCAGCCGGTTCCCATTGTAATTGAAGCCGCCGAATTTTAGCGGAGCAATGTAGCTGCCGGGTGTCCGGCTGTATTGAGTGACAATTTGACGCTGACTACGGAAATATTGATTGTTACCCGTTCCCATATTTCTCCTCATAAGCGTAATGCATAATATCGGATTTACATCTGACATCCCGTTGCGTGTGGCTTATTTCTAACGGTGGCACGAAGTCATACGATACACTGTTAAATTCGTAATGTCAAATTATACCCAATTTGAGTTATTTTTAATTATTCCTATAAGTCGCCACTGCTCCTACTGAAAATGTTATTAATTTAACTAAAACAATGAATTTAAACACTTTTACTAAAAAAATGTATAAAATTTGACTCAAATTTAATTTATTATACGTTTTTTCATGTCATCGTTATTCATATTTTATTGGATATTGGACGCTGCTTACTTTGAAATTAAGCAATTCAACCACAAAAATAAGTTAATTAATGTAATTGTTTTTTAATCACTTGTGTGTGTTTTGTGTTAAAATAATAAATTTCGACACACACGTGGAAGTTAAAATTAACAAAATGTTATTTAACTTAGGGAATTGGTTTAAATTTGATCCTTTAATATTCAACAGTGTATGATATAAACGCGCCAGAATTTTTCTCGAATGTTATATTATAATTTAAATCGTGCGCATCATGTTTATTTCGCTCCCTTGATACGATACACGTTTTATCGAAATATCGCAATTCGCGTACAGAACGGCCCTCCCACGCCCGATGAATTTCGATAATCGATTTCAACTATCATCGTTCGATTGTCCGTCCGGATGTTCGGACATCAGCATCGCTATTATACCAGCGAATGTTGCATAACGCGAATGTCTATCCGTTATGGGCAGACGTGTCGACCGATCACGCCGTGAATACGCGCCGGATCGTATCAGTTTACGATCAGAGCCGCCAGCATGGTCGAGTTTGTCCTTAAAAAATCGATGCGCTCTGGACTGAGTTTAAACAAAATAACGTAGAATTTTGGTCGGAAAAGCTGCAGAGACCGGTCGAGAATATGTCATCGCTCGTTATCTCGTTTCGCGATGGCTAAACGTATCTTTCTCTTGTCAGGTTTCTCGTCTGAATTTTCATAAAAAAACGCACACGACCGCTCGTATCTCCTCCTGTTTTTGCAGCGCATCGGAAATATTAACTGTAATTTCGTGATACGACGCGACCTGCGTGTATTAACAATATAGATTAGCTCGAGCGCGAGGAACGATTCATCGCGTTGCACAAAAGTGCAATGCAGTAATCGTAATTTGCTTTTAATTGGAAGCAAACGTGGCGCGTTTCGGTATTTATAGTAATTAAGCGCGAAAAATTATACAGCCGGAAGGGTATGCCGAACGTAACTCGAATGTAATTTGCAGGCGCGAGCTAATCGAACTAAAGATACGTACGTGACAATGCATAAAATAATATTCGTGCCTGCAACTGCGAATATACGTATAAAATAATGCTGCAGCGATAAATAAATTAATTGGGACGTGATCAAAGTTTTGATTAACGAGCGTTATTGTAAATGTTCGATTGGAATTCTATGCGAGGGGTATGGAGCGACAATAATGTGCCCCGCTTCCAATCATTCTATTGAGTCTCTTAGTGAATACTAGAAACATAAATTACGCGAAAGACATTAAATTACGCTTTAATACTTTGAAAGTTAATTTTTTATTGCAAAAAAGAACTATTTTACGCAAAAGTTTACAAGAAAGTTTCTTAATCGTAGAAATCGCATTTTACGGTAGTAGTTATGTCACAATTTGCAAATAGCACGATTGAGGAAAAGCGAGATATCGTTGTGTACCAGACAACACAACCCTGTTTCTTCAGCAGCGCCTTAATTCGTGCGCCACGGTTACCGCGTGTGTTTTGTATATAATCCAACATCCTCCCTCCTCCCCCGCAGTTTCTCTGTCAACTCATTCCGCAACTTCCAGTTACATGCGCCCAAGATGGGCGGAATGTTACCGCGCGGTTTACGCTTAATGCTCCTTGTTTCTTGCGAACGAGCCCGGCGCCGTGTCTACGCGCGCGTGTAGGTCTGTCTATTACTTCACAATTAGCGCACAGACAGCGAAAACGAGACGCCGAATATACCGTCGAAGGCGTCTGGCATGGGCGTGAATGTTAATTCTCAACGCAGTCGCATGCGAATTCGCAGCATTGGTTATTATGGAAGCGTCTTCCTGGAGGCTGTCAGTTCCGTCGGGAAGAGAAGATGAGGATTCCCCCGAAAGATCTTTTCGAGAGAAATTACTACATTGGCCTCGAGCAAAACGGGACAACAAATATCTAAAAATTATATGATTTTTAGAGTCATGTCAAGAACATATATTTACTATGTACCCTTAAGAATCGAGCGATGTTATCGATATCTACTTCTCTTATTGATTTCCGTGCAAAGCAAATGTTCTTTTCGTTAGATGTAAGTCTGTAAAGTGTAAAGTACTAACGTACATACACTCGTCTTTCGCGTGTGAGTGAGAAAGGTACACAAGATCTCGGAGCGCGAGTATGTGTGGGATGTTGCTGTTCCCAGCTTGACTACGTAAAGTTTTAGTGGAATAGTCGTGTACGTGTGATATATTCAGCTGTATTACCAGCTTATTGTTTGTTGAAAGTGAATACATCACGTCTTGTGGATGTAACTTCTTCGATTAGGTTTATTCAGGCTTATCGGAGAATTATTTCTGATCCATTTATTGTCCGTTTTTAATCGGACGCTCTGACGAACGTAGACTTTCCTCGCTAATCAGATTGTGCAACAATTTGGTCGGTTGGCGCAAAATTCCGTCGGTGCGGGGATTGTATCTGGCTTCGATAATCTGCGAAGCAGAAACTTCGTCCAGTAATATGAAACTCCGATAATATAAAGGGGGAGAGAAGGGCCTGGCTAACTTTTCGACGTCATAACGAAATTCAGTGGCGAGAGCCTCGAAGTTATCCTTTCGAGCTCAAAGCAATGTCGCGACTGCTTCTTTGATGGATATAGCAAGCGTGCTCGGCTAATCGCTTCTTACATTATAATTGGCTAATTGCATTAAAAGCATGTAGAAGACTACTTTAAGTATACCTGGAAGGCTACTTTAAATATATACGCAAATGTTTAAAAATAATTTTTTAAAGTAGAATAGCTTTTATTTTTTAAAATAATTTATAATAATGCAAAAGTCTTTCTCTATGCGTTTCTATAAATGCTTTTAAATAATTGTTTTTCCTCGTACGAAAAGAAACTCTGTATAATCTTTGCACTCTGCGATAAATTTTTTCTTTAAAATATTCGAAGCTTCATTAAAGAAGAAAATTATTTTGTTTAATGACGCGATATAATAGAGATAAATCTCTCGGCGATAGATTATTTTATTTTTTGCCTGAAAATCAAATGTTAACGAAGCAAAGATTAACGTTAAGGGAGTAAGGCAGTCGAATCGATAGATTCAATGCGAAGTAGACCGTTAAATTCTACAGTTCGATTGCTCCCGCTGGCTTTTACATTAATCGCCACGCTTCATTAAACCTTTGTACCTCAACCTTTTGCCTTGAAAATGGATGGCTCGCCGGCGACGCTCGTCGACGCCGATGTCCGATTACCTAACTTGCGAGAAGATGTTCGCCGTTTATTCGATCTGAATCATTCCGGCTGGTTGAAAGCTCTGTCTAATACAAAATATTTAAATCTTGCGAGTTATGACGACAATCTTTAATGACATTCAATCTCGAGCGTTTAACATTAAACCGCATGAAGCGTTCGAGTTGAATGACTTTTTAAATGGCCAGCGAGCTCCGTATATCATACCACACATATAAAATGCTTTCATAAATCTTAGTGCTTTACTCACGCGGTTTAATGGCGAGGCGTGCAAAAACTTTATGGAACGACCTAATAATTTTATTGATTTTATGCCAGACAGCTAAGCGATTCGCCATAAACAGAGATTACAGAAAAGCGAGCGAGGGAAAAAGAAAGAAGCTGTTGGTAAAAAATGAACTGTTTATTTGGAAAAGTATGTAGAAGATAATTGGAAATACTTCTTCGAACATGTTTTTAATTTCCTCGAAACAGAAATCGTTGATATAACAAAATCGTTGATCGTTGGTGTACGATAACCCTATAGGGTTAAAACCTCCCACCCCCGTCTGGTCGTAGTACACAACCCGTATGCCAGCGTAATGCGTTATCGCGTTTTGATCGACTGGATCGGAATGGCCTCTCGCGATCGTGGGCATCGATAATCGCTGGACATGGGCCCCAAGTTCAAAGGTTGCACTCGGGACGTCTGGCTCGCTCGGGAAATTCCCCGCGGATTAAATTCGTGCGCGCGGAACGGAGAGATTGCGCGAGCGGAGAGACAGATGGATACAGAGAGGGTGGTCGGGGGAAGGAGGGGGAGGAGGAATCGCCCTCCGAATATCATCCCCGGTCCCGCAAATTCCAGGGAACACTCGAACCGGAAACGCCGCGCTTGGTTACCTGGAGAGCGTGTGCCGCCGCTGCTCGTCCGCGTGTTTGCCCGCGTGCACGCACACACGCACGCATCTGAGTACACACACAATGTAGAACTGCCCGGTACACACTGCGCGGACGTGCGTGCCGGTCGTCCTGAATATTCCACGCTAGATTAAATTACACCATCCCTGAATCGCTCAACGGTGGACGCTTTTATTCGCGGCGACGAAAAGTATTCGCTTCCTCCTTTTTCTCCTCTTCCGCCTTTCCTTTTCCTCTTATTGAATCGTACAAGTTAACTGTAAATTACATTATTTTCATCTCGATGATTTCTAATTGTCGTCAAAGATTCGAGACGCAGAAGGACGTAATTATCTCGACTTCTGCCCTTCTGTCGCTATATCTATCTTGTTAACTTATTCCTTACGCGATATTAGGGGCAACGCAGAGGGGAAAGTTTCCTTTCCTTTTAATTTACTTATTACTTTTAATTAGTTTGTATTCTTAATTTTTATGTTTTATATTTAAGTTATATGCAAGCACATATGTCGCTTTTTAATTAATTTTGCACAATTGTGATGTCTCCTGATGTCTTATCTGTTTTTAGTCGCTGAAGAGAGAGAGAGATCATAGAATATGCTTTTTATCTTATGTCCATTTCTACCAATGTAGATTAATATTAATCTCGGTTTAACTTACTCTTTATTTTTTTCCAATTCTTAGAACTAGAAAAAGATACAGATTAAGTAAAACCGAGATTAAAGTTAATCTATATTAGTAGAAATGGACATTAGACGATCTCTTTTCTCTCTCGCTCTTTTTCTTCCGGTTTTCTGTTTTTATCACGCGTCGTCGCGACCACAAAATTTTATCGAGACGCGAGAGTGGACGGCATCGTTTGTTCGTAGTAATTTGCGAGCGGAACTGAATCCAGGTCGGGGATTTATAGTTGGTTTTAATGTACGGTTTTGGAAAATGCACGCAGGCGAGTGACTCGTTCTAATGCCACTGTCCGCGTTTTTTTCCTGCTTTTGAAAAATACGAGGAAGATACTCAGCCGGGAGCGCACTTGGTACCGCGCAAAAAAAAAGTGTAAGAATTTTTCTCGTTGCTTCCCTTCAAGTTTCGCTTTAGCGCTCTTTTAATTCGCTCGTCTCACATTTATATCGCGCATTTAACGTTAAGCATGGCCACTTGATTCTCACCCCACGGTCTGACAAAAATTATATTTAATTCGTAGGGTGTAATCCAAAATATAAAAAGTTCTAGAAAATAAAACTTAAATATATAAAAAGAGCAAGAAATTAACATTTAAAAAGATATTTGTTAGTATATCAAATTTATTAATAAGTTTTTCTTGTTTATCTCGTTTATTAATCCGGCAATCAATCGATAATGAGTAATTAATCAACTTTTCTTGCTTATCTCGTTTATTAAGCCAATATTCAGTTTGCAAAATCGCATATTGCGCAAATTTACAGAAAACATCTTCGAATTTCAACGTATTTCACACATCCGCTTTTCGAGCGTAAACGTGACGGCATTTCCAACAAGTCGATACGTCAACACGACGTACGGCTTTTAATATTCTCACTCTGCGGTTGAATTCGGCTGCGCAAAGATCGAAACTCGCTTCCGCGATTTGCTCGCCTGTCCGGAAACGTATACTTTTACGAGGAGAACCGCTTCCTCTCTCCCCTCTTCTGTCGAATATTAACCTGTGCTATTCGAATCTGAAACGCAGTTTACCACCGTCATCTCGGAATTTAGATATTTCGTCACTATGCAAAATTTCGTGAAATGATATACTGCCTGAAATCATGTAGCAGTTCTCTAACGTTAAAATGCAGCGCGTGCCGGAGGTCTCTGTCGATCGAAAATAAATTTTGTTCGACATTAAATTACATTCTTAGTCATTAGTCACTTATACCCGCTTTTATTATTCATCAAAATTTAATTACACGCCATTTTGATAATATTTAATGCAATTTAGTAATTACCAATTACGTAATAACGTTAAAATGATAACATTAAAATTGCATTTCGTCATTATTTACTGTATTTATCATCGGCATCTATTTGGCAGATATTTAATAATGATACTATCTAAATTGATCCATTATTGCCATCCATTACTGCCGCCGCCACATTTATTTTCAAAATCTATTAGCTTTATAACTGATAACGCGCGGTCGTTCAATATCACCTGATTAAACGACCCATCCGTTCGTGCGTCAAAGACACGCTCGGAAACATCGCGTCGACTTCGAGGTTGATCCCGCCGAAAGTTCGGTCGTTCTCCTGCGGATTCGTGGTTACCCGTGGTTTCCCCGTTTTTTGGCTTAACTTCCTGTAGCTGCGGCGAGAAAGCCGGACGGCGAGGCTCGTCTTTGTCGATGCAGCGCGGTGGCAAATCCTCCGGTGTATCTTGGCAGGATTCACTTTGACATCTCTATCCCGAGGGATACCGCGCTATCCGGTGCACACACACGAACACGCCGGTGGATTATCTGTCATTCGTCGCGGGGCCCGCAGGAAGCACTCGTAACGGAAACTGGTTATCTACCGGTAGGGCCGGAATGTCATCCGCGGACGACATGTCGTCCCCTTCCGGCTACCCGTATCGCGCCATCCTCGTCATCATCATCGTCAGCAATATCGTCAACATCAGCCCCGAGGCGACCGCCCCGGTGACTTCTACCCAAATTCGTATGCAAATCGCACGGTGCGCGATTCAATACGCGCGGCTGCATCGGACGTGTTCGCAGTCTTTCGTGGGGTCCCCTTTGTATCGCGCGACGGTGTCTGCTTTACATAACTAGCGGCGAGTACACTGTCTCGCATACGGAAACTCCGCGCGTGGGACGTGTCGCAACAATATCACGATCGATCGCGCGAACGAGCTGTAATTAGCGCGGCTCCGGCCCCCCCCCCCTCTGGGCCCCTCCGGCGATCTTTGATTCGCGATTCTTAATTATTGCAGCAGCCTCAAATATCGCAAAGCGTGCAATTGCATCGCATCGCGATGGGTATTTTTTGTTTTTAACCGCTTGAAGAAATACCGAAAATTTAATTAAATATTCATCAATTGGCAGGACTATATTAGCGGGGATAAAAATAGTTTATCTTGAGAAACTGAAAATAAAATAAATAAAATATCTCAGGCACGGGAGATAAAATTTCAAGTTTGATTATCCTCGTAACAGAGTTGTGCTGAGTACGGTTTTCGTTTTCGAGGAAAAATCATTTCTACTTCTTCAAAATGTCTGTCATTAACGATTGACATGGGGGAAATTGAACACGTCGTATTAATCGACGCATTTCCGCGCGTCTGTCAATATCTACTTATGTCTCCTCCATCTTGCGTGAAAAATGATAGCCGATCGATATCTTGTCGGCGATACTGATGCCGCCATTATCACGAGCGGTATCGATTCTAAGTGATCGAAACGAATTGCACTTACGGTAAGGCGATACGTCAACGCGACAGCGGATGCCGCGCGGCGCGGCGGCAGTTTTATTCGACCGCAGATTGGATTTGTACATGCGGAATTAGTTCGGAATGGATATTTCGTTCCCAGGCGTGAACGCGATCCATCCTAACCGGTTGACAAGGCGCATTCTCGAAAATCAAAATTGCACGAGTTCGACCGTGCGCGAATTTATCGCGCGAATATTTCGTCCCTGACGACTTGCTTCCGTCGTTTTATTGACAGGGAAGATTGTCTATGAATAGTCAACCGCTAATTTCTCACCGCATTCAAGATAATGTTAAGCTACGCTAAATGCGAAAATCAATCCTTAATTTTAATGACCGGAATAAAGACAGATGTCTGTCTTTATTTCTGGTGTAATTTTAGGATCGGTCGTTCAAACTTCGCGTTAGAGGAATTTGAATTTTGAAGAGAAATTCTGAAATTTCTACACGGTAAAAAACATTTTATACACGGAGAAAATTTTATATTAAAAATCACTATGTATGGCAGTAGCCGTGGGCCATGCTGGAATCATAAAAATTTTTATTATGTTTTCACAAATAAATTTAATAATTATTAATATAATAACATAGTAAAAATTTTTATAATTCCAGCAATGGTCCACGACTACTTCCATACATAGAAATTTTTAATATAAAATTTTCTCCGTGTACTTGTGTTAAAACCGGCCCTTGTTAAAGTTTTTGTTGAATATTTAACATACCCGAATGTTATTTTAACATAATAATGCGATTATAAATAATGTGATTATGTTACTTGAATATTCTTTGTTAAATTGATATTTAATATTTCTTAGTATTAAAATAACACAATTTATGAGTAAGTGAACAAATAACATAAAAATAGTGTGGTTTTAAAACGTAAATTTTAAGATAAATGAATAAAATGTACGTGTTAATTTAACATATTATAAATGTTAATTTTACTGAAGAAATATACTTTCATAATTTGTTTCCAAATTGTGTCAAAATGTTACATTTTTTGTGTTAAATTTTACATGATATTTGCGTTACTTTCTAACATATTCATCCTAAATTAACACAAAAATATAGGTAGACCGTTTGGGACACGTGAAATGTATTAAATTTAACATAAAGTTTCCAACTGTGTAGGAATGTGAACAAAAATTGCGTGCACGAATTTTTAATAATTTTACGGAGATTTGTGCTGTAATTAGGAGATCGCGCGCATTTTGTACGCCACGCGTTAGCGTCAAATCTTAATTTAGGTGGTCTCGCTCGTTAAATTCGAGCCTACGTTTGTAAGCCGTGCAGATTAAACCGAAACGAGAGATGCGAGCTGGTGACGTGCCAGATACGTGTTTCGATGCCCATTATCGGTCGCAACAGCGACGCTTCGACGTTGGTCAAATATGGACGCTACTGCTGAATGCACTTAGAGAGACGCATAGATAAACCGGTTTTCGTACGCCGCATCGCGTGCCGGCCGTAAATTCCGGCGTTGTTTTGTAAGCCGCGGCGAAGCAGATCCCGCACGCGTTCACGTTGAAATTGATGTAATCCTCTGAAATCGCGTGCTTTTTTTTTTCAACTATGAGTAATCAAAGTTATCTCTTTCACTTGTACATATTTTCATTATTTGTCGTCATCATAGATTTTTCGCATTTTATTTCAAGATTATCCTCTTCCGCGTCGTGCGTTTGGGTCCTCCGGCATCGCCGGACCACGACGCGCGCATTTTCTCCCGGTGATGACGTAAAAACGCCGGCGGACCTTCCGTGGCGTGGAGTTTTGTCATTGACATTTTCATAATGAGTTTTTATCGGATTAACGCATCGTCGTGCTCGCTACAGGGGGTTGCGCCCGGCCCCCCTCCCGTAAAGCCCCGGACATTGCGCGTCCAATTCGATTCGCGGTCGTTTCCGTCGGGTAACATCCGCCTCTGACATTGAAAATTTAATATCCATTTTCGATATCTGCCGCCAACACACGCCGCGTTTGATGTTTCCAATGTAGCGCTCGCGTTACGTAGGCACGGATGGCCACGGCTCGCACGGTTCATTACTCGACTACGGCCATTGCAATTCCATTAGCGCATCTCGTCCGCATCAGCCCGGCACATTTCGTCTTATAATGAGGACGGAGCGGAAATTTTACCAAGCGAGAATAAAATCGTGTAGGGTTCCTTTATGCATATCCATTAATGGATGTTTGCGACCACCATGCATGCTCCATGGTGACTGTCTTGGCAAAGGTACTCTCAGTGGTTTGCCATTGCCTTGCGAGAGGTGGTGATCAATTAAAAATATGATATGTTCTGGGTGGATTTGAACCTGGATCTTTGGCACAGAAAGCAGACGCGCAACTCTTATGCCACGATCACCACCTCTCGAAATAAAGATTTATTTCTACAAAGCGTGGCTCGCAGTTCTCTGTTCCTCTTGCTCTCGTGAAACTATTGATTATCATAAAAGATGTCAAATTGATTATAGGATCCGCTACTTGCGCTTATTATAAAAAATGACAATTCTTTTATGCATTTTAACGAGTAATTACAAAATATCTCCAAAACGAACATATTAAATATGTACTGCATAGTAATCAGTAAACATTGAGAATTGCAAAACGCACTAGCTTGGTACTGTTCCATCTACAATCTTGAAGGAAGGAGGAACAACCAAGATAAGGGCGGAAGTCCGGAAGAATATTCTGAACAATGCTGGCTGCAGCCGTTATTGCATTCAATTAAGCCGGAGGGCACGAAACTGCTAATTAACACCTGCGACACGAACGACCAAGAGAGGAACGAGACAAGAGGGCCGCAGGTCGACCGCTACTCGTCGTCCCGCTCTTCACGACGACCACGAAATTTGAACGTCGACCTCCGTGCAGGATGTATATGGAGAATAATTAGCCCGGTCGCTCTCGCGCGCAAAGAATAGGTCGGGGTCATTAAATCGCGCGCCAATTAATCTCGCCGCGCTCGTGCGCGTCCCTCTCGGGAGATGCTGGGAGATGCTGGGAGACGCCCGCGGGAATTCGCTTGCGTGTCAGACGCATGGCGCTCTAATTACGCAAATTGCAGTAAAGGCCCATCTATATAAGTCGCAACACGCAAAGCGCAGTTCGCAAACGCAAAGAAAACGTATCACGAATTCGCTAGTGACCCTTTAATAAGAGCCACGAAATAACGTGAAAGTTAGGTCGGTGACGCCATTTTTCAGCAAAAACTAAAAATAGCCATAGCACGAAATTTAATTTTTAAAGCATAGTGTTTCAAATAAAAGAAATAGGTTACATGTATAATAAATTTTTACATATTATATTACTTTTATAAAAAGGTCGCATTATTCTCGAACGGACGTTCGAAATTCTCGAAGACAGACAAATCTTCGCGAGACATTTCCGTATCTCCTTGGACTCCTTTCGCTTCACTCTCGCACTTTTGATCGCTCCGCAGATATGAGACTTCTCGGTGACAATATCACGGGCGATATTAAATTTTGCTGCGAATTCTCTTCGCGCGTAAATCCGAAACGCCTTAATCCGCGCGTGATTTACCTGCAATTTCTGAAATAGAACCGCTCGCTCTTCTTTGTACGCGTCGCGTCGAGTAGTGTAATAGAACATTTTGCGGAACGGTAACGTGATTTTTTCCGCGGGCTAAAAGCGCCGGGTGGGATTTATAAAAGTTTTATCACGAAACGTCCTGCTGCGCCGGACCTCGAATTATGGCATAAAGTGAGTGCTATTTGCCAAGTCGAAATTGTGCATTTCAAAGGAAATCCTTCGGGTTTTTGGCGTGCTCGCGAGTCTCTCTCAGCGAAATGTGCTTCTAAACATATGAGGCACATGCGATGTAAGAATTGGTTTAATAATACGTTTGCGCCGATCTAAAAGATCCGCTTTTATATCTACAGAGGATAGTGCCGCGGGGATTCTATAGAATTTATTTCACGCGATAGAAGGATCCACGGACGCAGGATAGATATCATTAGACTGGCATTATATATTCTTGTGGAATTTTTTTCCTTGTTTAAATACGAGCAATAAAAAGTTCTGTTTTACAGGTTCATGAGCTTGTAATAAGAATTAAAGCTCGCGCAGTATTTTCTCGTATTTGCGATCGCGCGCATCTCCATCGTTCCGCACAAACACACGGCTGGCAAGCCGACAAAGTTTCCCGTCGGCGAAAAGCTTAAGTATTCGCGGATCTGCCGGGTGGCTCGCCTCCCTGCGCTGCATCCATTAAGTAGTCAATGCATAATTACCGTCCCTGTAGAATGCGGTTCTATCCGGGCGTTGCAAGCCACCGCGCTATGAAAGCCGGGCGGAGACTCCACTTTGAGAAAGCGCCGCGCTAATAAAAGCATAAATACGCGATTCCTTTTGTGTAAACGGAAACGCATCCGCAGACCTTCCGCTCAAAGCCAATTGCGGTCCCGGAGAGCGTAAAAGCGTTTTACGCGTAACGAGGCCAAAAAGGACCGCAGGGCGCCGGACTCCGTGCGCTGTTTGCAACGAGGCTCGCAATCAACCGCTCGAACTATGAGCATGACATTTATACAAGTCGTGTTTTATATCTTCCTTTTTTTTCGATTGGCGTTGATAGCACGCGCGGTATCATCATTTGTCGTATTTTTCGCGCTGCTTTTTGTCGTGCTCGGGGAAACGATGCCACATTTGTCCGATCTCAGCTGCGATTTCGCGGAAACAAATTTTCCACGGAATATCTGGCAAGCGCTTCACACTTTGGTAAAACGCGACGTCACGTTTTTCATTTTTCCGCGCGCCGGCGCCATCGATAGTGATTATTTGTCGTAGTGTTTCTGTTACTCTTCTTGTCAAGTCTGAAACGACGTCTCACACACACACACACACACGTTTATCCGACTCGAGCTTTTTTTCGCGCAGACAAATTTTCCGCGGAGTCTCGAGGAAGCGTCTAGATTTGCGAGTGAAACGTGTGAAATGTGGAGTAACTTAGATTAAAATCCTTTTCGAATTTCTTGAATGCTTCATTGGACGGGCGAATGGTCGAGCAGGGATTTACACGTAGTGCGTCTCTCTAAATTACATTGGTTACCGCGATAACTCGAACGTATTAATTACTATTTAAAAGGGATTAGAGCCGGGGATGGTGGATTTACTCCCAGCTGTGATAAGGGTCGACCGAGTTTCTGGATGCACTATTCTATTCGGCGGTGTGTGTATCTGTTACTTTCCTTTTCCCTCTAATACCTACTGACCTTCTCTCCCTTTTCTATTACCTCTGCGAACCCCTTGGGATTTCCCGCTTAATGAGATCATCAATTCTGGCTCTGACTTAATATCTCCAGAAGATGTATGCCGACCCGTTTGTTACGCAAAAAGCGTTGTATAAAAATATATTACGTCTCGTTAATCGTATATTTTATATTTAAAGTTCTAAAGGGCATGATATAGGGCTAAATGATGTATTATTTAAACGCATGTCAGCTTTCGTATTCAATTTGGATGTTACTTGCCGTAGTAGATAATCGTTTAAGTTGAGTCTAATTCAACGAGGCACCTTACAACACCGGTAAAATTATCAAAATCTCATTAAAATTTAATGCTTTACGTTGAACAACCCCTATCGCGCAAATCCTTTTGTTTCTCAAAGCGAGGAAGATATTATTTATACAAATTGCTTAACTTCTGGATCAAATATAGATTCTTTTATAAATATCACATTTATTGTGAGTTATTCTTTTAAGAGATAAGAGATTTTCTCATAGTGAGAGAAAAGAAAAGAGGAAGAGAGAGAATCGAAAAATTTCTCTTTCTCTTTCTCTTGATTCATATAACTTCTGTTTTCAAGAGGCAAGATGTCACTATATATTGTTGCCCGATAGTGGAACTGAATCTCGGCACTTGAGCCCGTGCGAACTTTCTTGTTCCCAATCGCCAAAAGTTTCGGCGTGTCGCGTTCGGCAGATTTTATAAAGCGAACCGAACGCGGAGCTTCCGACTTTGCAGTCCGATCGGCCGCGCAAGATCGGCGCAACACCGGGTGAAATATTTCGTATTTTTCACGAGCGCGATAAAACAATTTCATAAAACGTACAAGCTGGCGCTGGCTGTTTTCATCGAGCGCGCGTGTTTGACTTGCGCGTGTAAACCATCGCCGGGATTTAACGACGATCTGGGCGCGAGTTAAACCATCCGCGTAACGTTACAATGAAACGCGAGAGGACTTTTTTATCTTATTTTTTTTTTCGAAATTTCGACATTACACGTGCAGTCTATATATTTTTGTAGAAATCGGAATTTCATTGATGTTACGAAAGCAGCAGCTTGTACTAGTGTAGGAGAATGGAATTTTTTTAAGAAGGATTCTGAGAGAGCTTTTTTCATAAAGATCCTTTCAATTAAGCGTTCGGTTGAAATTACATTAAAATGACGTTCGCTAAAACTAATGGAAAAGCCAAGAGACTTAAGTTCGAGACTTAACGTTCAATGCTAGATCCCTTTGATCTCTAGCATTCGCTAGATCTGAAAGGACATCCGCCGGCGAGTGCAGACCGCTCTGCATATTTTTTGCGGCAATTAGCACGGTCATGGAACAGCTGGACACCGTAAAAAAGAACGCGTTATCAAGTCACAATTTATGCGCGGAAGTTAATGCGGGTCTCCGTGAACGTGGATCATACAACTCGACCGCTGAAATGGGCCGGCGGAATAAAAAGGACGCGGGGAAGAATGGCGCTCTAATTAGTTGAAATACTTTACGAAATACGGAGGTACATCGCGCTGCATCGAGACGCTCGCAGTATCGGTACTGCGAAACGAAAAGGAAGCAACGATGGATCTTCTTCCGTTAACGCTCTAATGGCTTTTCGAGAAGGGAAACGCTGTAACAAGTGAGAATCGCGAAGACGTTCATTCTTTCGTCGATCCTGGCTGCCACATAAGCAGCAGCGCGATATCGAGCTGATTACAGCGCAAATGCGATAGAGAAACTCGTAACTTCGAGTCGCGTTTTATACCCCGAAGCTTTCCTTACCCGTTAATCGTTTAAATTTAAACTTAGTAAAATTAAGAGAATGTCAGCGTAAAGTTACATTTAATTAACGAAAAGTAATATAATAGAAAAGGAAAAGGTATTGTGTAATAAAACTCGCAAATATTGCATAATACAATTTGAAACTTTAATTATTTTTTAACATAATATGTTTGGAACGATATTGTTTAGGAAAACAAAAGATTTTGGAGTTGTTAATTATTTTATGTTCAAATTTAATTAACGTTTTTTCTATTATAACTTTGACATTTTTACAGTATTCACCGGGATATTATTTTAATATCGTTCTGTGAAATCTAGCATCTGGACATCGATGATTTTGCGGTTATTCTTCTCGGGAATTTGCGCGAATGGCGAAAATTCAATCTCAATTTCGCTTAATACAGTGTACTCGGGGACGTGTCTATAATTCAACGCGGCCAAAGGCTTAAAACGAATGGCGCATAATATCGCGGCGCGATCTGACGTTTAATTTCCTACGGCGTGACTGAACGTGCGCGGTCACCAGGGATCAGGCGCAATATGTATGCACGAATCCGGATCTATTTGGCACCAGTACCGTTCTAGTGAAATCTTATAAAAATTACTCCCGCTCAATACTTGCAAAGATGAAAGAGCGAAAGTCGCAAGCAGAATAAGTGCATTTTTGAAATTTGAGTTGCATCGCAATCTCGTACCTCGACATTGTGTCGCATATTTTCAACGGAAACAGCATTTGCATTTAGAATTTATTACAATTTAAATTTATAGAGCAGACCTTTGTTAAGAATAATAATTTATTTCTTATTTCGTTGTATTTTCTCAACTTCTTTTCTGGGTATTTTGGAAATATATTTTCACTACGTGATCCTTTTGTATACTTTAATTGGTATTTCATTCGATGTCTCAAATAATAAGTATTGGAACGACAAAGGATTTTAGATCCTTTGCGGGAGCTGTAAGTAGACGAAGAATGGTACGCGTCGGACTCTTACTGTTATTGACCTATACTACTATTCCGCGCAACGGCTCGCTCTGAATTCTATCTCCAGAGCGGTCGCCGCGCGACGCGAATAATGCCGTTCTCGGGGCTCTTCCCGGCACGGAAAGGAGCCGCAATTTTTACGGATACCGAATTGGTTGGCTCTGTCGATTGTGATTCACGGGACCGAGGTACGGCGCCGGAAATAGTCACTTCGTCAGACTCGTCGCTGGATGGTCCGGCACTTCGTCAGGTATACGACGCGAGCGCGACCGAGTACAACGCCCGGTCAGGCGATTTCGTTCGATTATCCTGATAAAGTCGTTGATAAAGTCGTTTCCTCGTCGCGCCATTGCTCCGCCGGGACGCCGAACAGACTTTAACCTGATTAATGCAACGTCCGCCGGTAAGCGGCGCGATAAATCGGTTCGAGCGAGTGCTAAATCGTTTGATAATTCCGTGCCCTACGGCGAGATAAGCAGAACAAGCGCCGAGAAATACTTAGGTGGAAAATAGAATCGGGGAAATGGGAAATAGAGGTTGGAAATCGGGATTCGAGTCCGATGCAGCGTGCTTTCGCTCGAGGCCCATACAATGACGTGCTGAACCTACACGCGGTAGGCGAGAACCGCTTTTAATATTTTATTTAGCAGCCGAAGAGAAAACTGGAAAATGGCTCGAGGTTAATCGCAAATGACACGCTTCATTCCACGCAATTGGACATAATCGTCTTCCCGAACCGGCAACCCTGACTTTCGGCCCGGATCCGACCTCGCTTTATCCGCGAACGATGCTGCTAAATATGTAGATACATCCAGATCTTCTGCGATATGATTCACGTCGCGGATCGTGTTGGCACGTATCTCGGATGTATTTACAGAGAGGCATAGTCACGCAATGTCTTGCAAATGTGGAGGGTATTATACGTATAGCGCAAGACAAACAGCTAATAATTAGTAATGATATCTTGAATCGCAGCATTTGGGTAAATGCAAAATTACAAATATCAGTAAAGATATTTCAAATTGCAGCGGAAGAAAAAACAACTAAATTCTCGCGTCATGCAGAAAATACTGCACTGAAAAAGAAATTCTTGGTAAACTTGTGAGATGCATTTAGTAATAATTTTGTAATAATTATAAACAATAATTATAAACGTATAATAAGTATTACATAATTTAGTTGGCTCAACTAAACAAAATTTGCTCTTTTACAATTATTACAAATGTTTATAATTATTACAAAATGTTTTGTTATTATTATTATAATCGGTAATAATAATCAAATACTTCAAAAGAAAGTATACTAAATGCATCTCACAAGTTTACCAAGAATTTTTTTTTCAGTGCGCTGAAAGATCTTTTTCTCCCACCAATAAATGGAGAAAATAATATTCCGAGAAAAGGGTATTTCTGCAAACGTGAAATTTTAGATATTTCTTTCTCGCTCGTAATTTAAGACATGTCCTTATTGGCATTTAGCCGACATTCCCGCTCTCTGCGAGTGTCAAGAAGTCTCGTTAGAGACGTCATTCCGTATGAAGGAGACTGCAGCGAAATTTCCGAGAGACTCGCGAGCGTGCGGAACGTGTTCGATGCGCAGGCTTGCACGAGCACGTTATCCTGGCAGACGTTAATAATTTATGCAATCAACGCCGGGGTCTTTATTAAACATGTCCGTTTCACGGGGAGAGTTGCTAACAATACGGCATCGCGCGTCGCGCACAACGACACAAGGCTAGGCGACGTCGTTCCAAGGCTAACTTAATTAAGGAGCGGCAAATTACAGAGCGCCCCGTCGTCGTCGACGAAAGGAATATATGAATTTCCGTGCGCTTCCGCGTATTCTTAATTTAATCTGTTTGATGCAAGAGCCCCGGCGCAGACTCTGCTCGAGATGAAAGGATTTCGAGCGTCCGCAGAATCCGGCGTCGACGAAGTTGCCCCTGTTGCATCTAACGAGTGGACGCGCTCTCAAGATGTATCTCCTCGCGTTTCATGAATTACGGGTGTGTCGCAGCTGGAGAGTATCGTGCACTGGCCGGCACGTATCTTTTCATACGTGCCTTGCCGCGAGTTCAGCGAAACGGATCTCCGTTATACACTGGCCGCTGATAGAAAATCTGCTCTTTGAGACGTGGCCACGTTATAAAATATCTTCGACGAGAGAATTCCCAGACGGTGAAATATTCATCGCGGGTTCCGTTACGGCGAAAGACGTATTGCACGATAATAGAAAAAAAATACCGAGATGTATTTAGCCGCGCCTACGTTTTAAATCCTGGAGATTAAATGCCGACGCGCCGATATACAGCGATATAATTGCGCGGAAAGCGGCGAAAGAAAAGAAACGTTTTCGCGACGGGGACCGGATTACTCCGAGATTATCCGACGCGGCTTTCGACGGATAATTTCGGGCGGAGGGACCGCAATTTACCAGCGTCGTCGCATGGCGGATCCCGCCTGAATAATGAAAGCTCGCGTTACTTGGGCAGCTCTAACGCCGCGCGTAATGCAGCGCCCCGGTATACAGAATCCACGTTGAACTTTATTAAAGCTGTCTGTTCCCGTAGCGAAGTAACTTAGGCGCCTCTGTTTGCCGCGGCGCCGCATCGATAAGTAAACGGAGTAGTCCGCAGGCACTCTCGTAGCCGCCGTCGTCGCCGCATAAGCACGATGGCGGTATTTAACGTGGACTAATTGGCGCACACACTCGTTTCCGGACCGCGCGCGCGTTTCGACGCCCACGAGGGTATACACCGCCTGTCAATTTACGATGTGGTCAATAATATACGGCTTTTGGCGTCGAGCGACGTGTACCGTCGCCAAAGAAAATAGCCCCGGAAAATGGGCTGCGGTGGTTGAGAAGGGTCTCTACCCTACACATGACGCTGGTAGATTGTCACCTTCCCCCCCCCGAAGTGTTCATTACCGTGTAAATTTTTGCGCCTCACGCTAAAATTGATTCTCACGGCTTTAGCCATTGAACGCAATTTACGATGTGCTTTTTTATCGAAATATTTTCGGTTAAAAGTTTAAAAGACGGGAGAGCATCGTAATTAATTTTCGTGATGTCAAAAGTTCTTACTCTCCACTTACCCGAAAGATCTATTATACACGCGGTTTCCATTATCTTTCCTCGTGTTCTGCGTTACCGTTTTTGCGATCGATGAACGAATAAAAGTTTATAATGATCACGCGTACGAAAGGGTTTGCGGATCAGGCTGCAATTATGACAGTGTATAATTCGCTAATGTCTCCCGACGGTATTAGAATGTGCTTCGTGTATGTACGGCGACAATGTTAATGCAATTTGTGCCGCCCGGCTGGCCACGATGTTAATAATCGATGCAATTAACTCGGCACATTATTAAACGTGCACGCTCGGAAGGAAAACTGGGTTATGGTGCGACATAACACACCGCTCTGCGGGCTGTTTACTGCACAGTGTTAACAAGCGGTTCTGTCGTAGCATCTTCGTATGCCACTGCTGGCATATTTGCACTCTTGCGCACTAAAACGCGGTTGCATTTGTTGCGTTATAATACACCTGACAACGGGGAGTCATTACGTCCCTCATCGCCGTTGATGATATTATTTCCGTAATGGCGTTTTGTGTCGGGTCTAATTAATTACACTTACTGATCGTTATTACTGGCTACATATAGTCTGCACTTACGTTGATTATGATAAATTAATGGCAATATTAATTCCCTGTTTTAGTTTTGCTCTTACTATCGCTGTTATAGTATTTAATTTTATTATTTATGACAAACGCTTTGACAGGCTTATATGCTTTGAATAAACTCAATTTATTGCGATAAAGACATGAAATGATTATATAAATTTATTATATATTATATATTAAATATATATATAATTTATTATGTATATTATATATATTATTTATTATACATTAAATAAATGTCATTTTTAATTTTTATTACACTGAGAGAAAAATTTACTAAATTTCAATAAATGTTTTCTCCAATAGTCCTAATGAAGTATTTTTTTGAATTCAGTAAGTATTTTATTAGGTTTAGAAAATTTGTTTTCAATTAAATGAATATTTTTTTCATTTGAAAAATATTAACTGAATTTAAAAAAATACTTCATTAGGACTATTGGAGAAAACATTTATTGAAATTTAGTAAATTTTTCTCTCAGTGTAATCTTAATATACAATAAGGGGCTGTATATTAAATAAAAATTTATAAAACAATATTTTAAAATGCTCTTTAATCTGATATGTATATTTTCATTAAAGAAAGGTAACCTTCATATAGGAAACTTTCATAAAGCTTTTATAAAATATAACTTTTGCATAAAGAAGAAAAGCTAAATTTCATGAAATTTAATAGATAAGCCAGTGTTAATGCAAATTTATCGTGTTTTCTTTACACTTCAGCGCATTCGCCGAAGCTATGAAGATGCAACGTAAGCGCAAGACGCAAGTTATCTCATTAACCTCGTACTATCGAATTCCGGTCTGTCAGGGGTAATGCATCATCGGAACGTCGCGGTTGCGATGAAGCCGAGCTTGACGTGTTAACTTTAGTTCGAGCGCGAGCTTGCATAATTTCCGATCGGCCCCAGTAACGGCTGAGAGTGCCGTAACCGTCGCGGCTGCCTTATCTCTTCCACCTTACGCGAGATGGTCGCGATTAATGCAATTTGCTTGCTGCATGGACAGCCGGGACGTTAATAGTTGATGCGATTAATTCGAGCTCGGTTAACTTGAGAATGTATGAACGCATTCCGCATACATGAGACGGAATGCACGCGACAGTGTCAATCTAGCTGGCTCGCGAACTTTGTTACGCCCGCTTCGCGCTTCTGGTGGTTGCGGCTTCTCACTCTGAACTTTATCCTTGTGGACTTCTTGGTGAAAAGATTGACGTCGGATTAAATAGCCAGTAGACATCGCGATAACTGTTAAAAAATGAGCCTACCACGTGGAATGTCTCACGCAACCTCGAAGAGAAAACTTTCTTATAACAGCCGAGGGGTAAACCGCTGAGAGCATTGCGATGTACAGATTCGGGGCATTAGTGCACGGAAAAAAATAGATTAGTTAATACAGCCAAGTTATAGCTTGCTAACGTAAATTTAACATTTATAACTAAGCGAATTTGACAGAATAGCAAAGAAAATATGCTCATAATTGCTTTCAGACATATTTTCTTTGCTACACTATCAAATTTGCTTAGTTGGAAATGTAAACTTGCATTAGCAAACTGTAACTTGGCTGTTTATTTTTTTGTGGGCATTACATAAAAAATTCACTAGAAATACCCAAAAATTGTGTACTTTTAGTGTACTTTTAGTATACTTTTGTGTACTTTGTGTACTTAGTAATGCCCAATTTTGGGCATTACTAGGCATTGGTGTACACAATTTTGGTCAGCGGTTTACCCCTCGATAACAGCGATGATGTATTTTATGATAATGTATATTTTTCTACGTCTACCATTCTCACCTAGACGCATAATACTCTCAAGTTATATGAAACCTATTCTAGATGATGATAGGCGAGATGTCACTATATCCTATACATATATTTTAGAGCTAGATATGCTTGTTCCGCGACGATGCTCTGAGATATGGCAACCACTTGCTGTAACGGCACGAACGCATGCGACACAGCTGTCTCGCGTGTGACGGTGCTGATGTTAACGGTGATGTCCCGCGTCAACCGATTAACACGTGGCCATTTGCAGATTCGACCGCGAAACTGCACGCGCGGTTCGCTAAAGTGCATCGCGTGCGTCCGTGTGATTTGCGCGCATGCTCATGTAAAAGCAAGATCCAATTTGTATAATTTAACATTAAAAGATTTATTGCGGGAAGATGGGAGACGACGAACGCTCGCAACAGTAAATCCTGTAAACGCAATAGAAAATGGGTATATCATATACCTACACGGAAAAAAATGATGTATCAACAGCATTAAGTCTAATTGGAAATAATTTTGTTAATTCAATAACATTATTAATGAAACAAATACGTATGATTTTATTTTAATAAAATTGTTATTGAATTAACAAGATTATTTCCAATTAGACTTAATGCTGTTGATACATCATTTTTTTTCTGTGTATGGTTAAAACAGATTGAGCGATGAAATAGTTAAATATCTTGGTCTCGTTTTTAGAATTAAATCCGCGTCAAATGATCTCGAAATATCTCTGACGAGTTACCGAAAAGACAGTAAAGAGTCATCAAAGTTTTATTATATTAAAAGCTCTTCTATTTCATTTCGCTGTTTCGATGGTCCAGTAACATTAACGTAGCTAATGGCGTTAGATCCACAAGAACTCCTCATTACCTCAGTATCCACGCGCATAAAGCATCAAATCGATTCGTCGTTAAGCCGTGATTAAATTACTATGTTATTACTCTAGAATTTGCAACGCGTAGAGATGCTTGACGTAATAACGATTGAACACGGTAATCATTAGCGAGACGCGATCGCTATCTATCCGAACTGTCTGTCCATCGCAGCTTATTTATCATGATCCCATCATGATTAAAACATTCGCGCGACGGACGTTGATACAACCCGCACGCACTGAATTGCATGTTTGGTATATACTTTTTGCACGAGAATCAGATTCTATCAGTTTTATGTTGCTTACGCGCACACGTGTAGCGATTACGAACCTGAATTTCTCGAAAAATACGACTAATTAAAATGCGAAAACTGCCCAGATCGGTTTCCGCGAGTTATTCTTTTAGACTTGGCGATTTCTGACTTACGCGTTTCTTACGACATCGTATGATCTGTCTTGTGTCTCGTCCCGAGAACGTTGACGAGGAACGTCGTCATATTTCGAGTCGGTCTTGAGTGCCGACACCGCACCGCGGGGTGCATGTGGCAGATAATGGAAACGTCACTCTGAATGCCACAGTGTTATCTCTCGCGCAAATGTTATCTCTGCTAACTCCGTGCGGCGGATAATGGCGTTTGGCGGCGGCGGCGGCAGCGGCGGCGGCGGCGGTGGTGGTGGTGGTCAAATGAAACTATTAAAACGATTAATACGAAAAACACGAGCGGAAATCGCGCTGTTCGTCACGGTGATTAAGGCGAGATCGCGTGCATCCTCACGTGGCGCACGTCCTCCGCACACGTGACGCCGTAAAACGCAATTCGCGCGACCGCTTTAATGGGATACCTATCTAACTTAATGCGACGCTATCAAAGCGACGCCAAGATAGTCGTGCGAACGTTCAAATTAATTCCTGCGGTGATTAGTGTGAGCAATACTCAAACCTACCATTATCGTAATTGAAGGGGCAAGTGTCCGAAGGTGATACGACGCGCATATGGCGATATGACGTATATATATTTCATTCCATTTGGTACCATGATACTATGATTCCATACGTGGTAGACTGATTGTGATCACGTCCCTTCCCTGGCGATGCCACAATCCAGTTTACGACTTAGAGCGTCTCGTGGGATTAATTCTAACGTTCGAGATAGAGAAACTTGTGAAAATTGTAGATTATTGCACTTGTGTTTAGTATTAAAAATGGGGAAAATAGATACGGTAATAGATCACTTTTGAGAACCTGCCGCAAGAGATAATCCATCATGCTTTGTTCAAGAAAGAAAAAAAAAGAGTACGCTACAGTAGGAAAAATCAACTTAATTTGCGCGGCGATTGTTCCGAATAGAGATTCGTAAAACCAAGTGGTCAGTATAACTGCGCGATGGTCAGTAATCATGATTTATTGCCCCGCGTTCTGTATAAAACCATCTTTATTTATGTAACACGAAATGTACATATTCGTACAAAAACCCGTTTTACGCAGAGAAGAAACTAGTTGTTACAGATCTTAATGATTACTCTTTTTTATCAAATACCATCGTTTATTAATTGCTTACTTATGTTTTTCGTAGCTTTTGCAGGAACGTCGTTACGAAAATAGATATAACGTTTAAGCGTGCAACGGAACCCGATTCTAATTATATACAGTGTGTACGTTGGACTGCGTCGTTTTAAACTAGATTATACATTTTTGTATACTTCTACTTTGCTAACGGCACCTGTGGTTAAAATGAGCTGCACGCGAGCGTATCTCTCTCATTTTTGCCTCCTCTAAGTAGCGCAGCTTCTAGTAGATTTCTGTAAAATTACATCGTAACAACTTTGCCCGCGCAAGAACAAGCTCCTCTCTCCTCTTTTAAAAACAGCTTTAATTTTTTGCCGTGCGGAATGGTACTTTACAAAATGGACACTGTGCGCTAACTTTCCCGCGGGATGTTGAAATTCTTCCAAGGGCGAGAAGATAGGAGCTGCGAGAGGACTTGTTGCTCATTTTTCCGCCCTCGTTCGACGGTGCAGACGCGAAGTCGATATCACCAATTAACCCAAGACTGTTTACTCGTCCATGTCATGGGACGGTCCGTATCGGACTGGCGGCCTTATGTAACCGACATGGCAGTATGTAACAGACATGTACATACCTATGGTCAACCCGCCAGGTAATGGCAAATGTCACTTGGTCTACCGCCCAATTCTCTGACGGAACTCTGTTATCGCTTGCGAAGGAAATACAGTTTGATCAGCCGGTCTAATAATATGCAAAGAGCATTTCGAAATACAAAAAGCTTCGTAGTTACACCAAAAAACTTCATCGTCAAAAAGACTTTTGAGTAAGAATTCTCTGTTTTCTCTACTTGATTCAAAAACATCTTGTACAGTATAACCTTGCTCGATGTTTTGAGAACTCAAGCGGAAACTTTCAGTTTGTACTTACTTCTTGCTAAATATTCATTACTTTATTGTTCCGTTATGCCGTTGAATATTCATCACTTTGTTGTAGATCCACATTTTGCAAGAAGAGAGAATAGAGTAGTTTAATAATCAAATACTAGGCGAATGGTTTTAATATGAAACTTAAACCGTAATTCTCCAAGACTCTGTTTCAAGAAAAGCTCTCGCAATTCATTTAAATGCGCTTTTGTAATATTTGTTATTACTTTACCGTTTTATTTTTAAGATACAACAGTTAATTGCAGAATAAGTATGAAAGTTGACAATGCACAGCTATCGCAATACATATGTGCTAGTCATAACGGTACTCCCACATTTGCGATCATTTTGGCAACAATTTCGACCCTGAGATTATTCCGCCGGCGTTTTGACCCAATTTGATTAAAGTTTCCCAGCCAAATTTACAATCGTGTCCGTGTCGTTGCATAACTTTATTTAAGCATGGCAATTCCGCCGGTGGATAACCGAGTTTTGTCAGTTAGAAACAAGCACAGTGGTATTTATAACCCAACGAAAAATTGCGAATGTCACGTTTTAAAAATACGTCACTTACGGAACGAAATTTAACGCTGACACGATGGCGTATCTCGTCTCTGTAATGTCAGTCGGGATTGTTGGGATTTTATTTTTAACTTGCAGTTACAAACGATACCTGTTATTGGATCGCGCAGGTCGAGATATTCCAACGGAATATAATCCGCTTAATGCGGTTATCTATTCATCTATCCGTTGGTTGATTCGCTTATCGTATCACTCCTGAAACCATTAATACAGATATGCGTACAGTTTGCGTATAGCAAATTGAAACACGTTATTGTTATATTTTCTATTCTGTTGCAAGCGATCATCAATTGGATATTGATGTAACATTAATTGGAGCTTTTCCAAATAATTGCTAAAATTGTGTTATTTGCCTATGAAACAGATATAAACAAATAAATAATATATATATATATATATATAAAAAAGTCTTTTTTTATATAATTTATTTATTGATACAATAGAAAAATTGAAATACAACGCCATTCTTTCATCTTTCTGCAATAACTTTAATGAAAAAAAAAAACGCTAAGTATATCTCTCTCTCAGAAGTAGGAATTGAAAATTGATGGTTTTAACGCTCGGCTCTATAATACTAGCAGGTATTTTGTACAAGAGATCCGCGTGAAAGCCACAAATGCGCAATTAATTAAGCGTTCCAGCGCGCGCGTGGAGCATGACGCGAGATTAATCCGTCTAATCGCAAGTCTGATAGCCACCGAGTCGAAGTCGAGCGCTACCCTCTCGATTCGTCTCTCGATTGGCCCAGGGGGCACAATCAATAATCACCGTTCTCCTTCTCTGCTTGCAGGTTGCCCAGGAAGCGAGCGGCTCTACTGGCGATTTGTCTTTTGGCCACTTGCACGGGTAAGTCTTGTCTTCCGCGTGACGCCACGCGTTCTCCACCTCGCCGAATTTATTCCAGTCCCTCGTGCGTCGCGATGTCATAGATCGTGTTACGAGGATAGCGACGTTCCGTTTCGCGTTCTTCTCGAGGCACGTGCACAACGCGCTCCGTAACCGCGCCAGACGACGCTCTTCCTCTCGTCGCTGAGGAGAATTTTATTTGATTCCTCTTAGGCCGTTTCAGAAGCCAGAAACGCGGGAGTTATAGCATCTTCCCCGTCGCTTTACTGCTCGCGCACGTTTGAATTCTGAAAGCGAAATGTGGCCACCGAAGGCAGAATGAGGTTTGCGCGAAACTCGGTAGAATATCGCGATATTTCTAGAAACATGCCCGAGGAAGAGAGTTATTTTTATGAATAAGTATTTTTTATGACGACTTTATATACATAGTCAATCTTATACATTCGTTTTTTTCGACCGTAATAGAATTTATTGCGCAATAAAAAGGATTAGAAAAAATATCACCCAAAGTTTGTATCGTACTTATATACGGTCAACGAGAAAAGTTGTGTGTTATGCGCAAGATACATTATATTAAATCACGTTGCTAGAGTTGCACTCGAGCCAAAGGACGACTGTTTAAATATCTCGTTGTCGTGAACGAGACCGAAGTACCGGGTACCTTAGTGATACGACGGGGTATGAGAGGATGGTTAGGTGGCGCATGGGGGGGTGCAAGAATGGAGGAAAGGCGTTTCCTCCTTCCGGCGGGGAACAGGAAGCTTCTAGCGAGCTACCTCTCCGCTCTACCTCAGTCCCTCTCTCTTTCTCTCCCTTTTTCTCTCGTTTCCATCTGCCCTCGCCTTTTCCCCCTTCCGCCCCGTCCTCAACTCCCCTCATCACCGTATCTCAGCGAAGTCGAGAAATGGTTTCTCTTGGAGAAAGCGGGCGAAGCTTTTCCTTCTAACGTCTCTTCATCTCTTTCTAACATCGTTCCTCTCTTTCTCCGGATTACAAATATATATATTGCAATATATATATATATTGCGACTAACGCTGATTGCGGGTAATGCAGCAAAGCACCGCGTGCTTATTTCGCCAGCTTCGCGAGGGTTTGACGTTCCTATGTTTTACAGTCATTTTCAGTTTGTTTGCTTAATTTCTACATATTAAATTTTATTTTATTACGTGCTGCACGCCTCTTCCCTTTCATCCCCGCTAGTTTCTTTTTTCCTTAATTAAACGTCGTTGATCCATGCAGTAATCGTTTCTATTTAGTGTAGCCCATCTTGTACGTGTTGGTTCAATCTTCTCAAGAAACGTTTCATTGTACGATACAAATGATCCTGTTTCACTCTTCTCTCCCATTTTCAAGATATAATTCATTCAGTGTTTGTTAATTCATTTCTTCACTCATTTCCTTTCTCCGTCTCACATTCCCCTCTTGTAACCCCTTTCCCCTCTTTTTTTCTCTACATTCTCCTTTCCATTTCCTCTAGCCCTTTTTTCGCTTTCGCATTCCCTCTCTCTACATTTTTTCCCATCTACCTCTTTCCTCTTTTCCTCCTCACTTAAAGCTGCTTGTCGTAAATCTGTTGCCACCTACTTTCTTCCCGTCCCTTGTGTTTTACTCTCGGTTACAGCGGCCAGATATTTATTATTCGCGCATGCCACGTTTGCATTTTTAAACATTTTTGCGCATTGCTTTTCCTTTCTTATTAACTATACTACCATTTACGTTTCCATGTCGACTTTTGCAAGTTCGTCAGCGGCGAAACTTTCGCGCGAGGAGTCGGCCCGATAATTTATGTTAAACTCGGTTGCAGCGAGGAAACGGTCGAGCGTGCCGAAGCGAGATACGTCGTTCCCCGAGAATTATGTTTCCAGTGACATATACGGAATTGTATGCCGAAATATTTTCTTTTGGGTTAAAACGCTTTCTTTCACATCAAAACATTCGATCGATAATGCACTGTTTGCGACGCAGCTTTAAAAATTTCGAACACGCGTGTATTGGTACGCACCCAAAAAATCTCGAGAAAAATACTGCCGATATTATCAGGAAACAATAATATTCTAATTATTTCGGAAGCCGTGCAATAGCTTCCTGCTTGCTAAAAATATTCTGAATTATTAAAATAATTTAATCGAAAATATAAAAAGTGATAAATTTTTCTCACTCTTATATTATATCTATATATCCGTGAAGGATAATACTTATTTTATTTTTAATTACATTTCTGTGATAAACATATTTTTCAGAGAAAAATATTTTCCTTCGAAATTCGGTAAAAAAATACCGCCGTATTTTAGAGAGTCAAATTCTACGATATGGTTCGTATATTTTTTAACGATATCAATATCGTAAGAATATTACAAATCTCTTTACAAGTCGCATCTTCTTTGAGAGTGAACATTAACAGAATTGTTTATTTGTTATTAATGATTATAGCGCTATTTTTCATTGATCTTTGTAGATATCGGGAAATTTATTATTCTCTCTTTCTTTCCCTCGCTCGGGAAAGAGGAGATAAAGCTCTTCAGAGCTCGGCTGGAAATTCCCTCGCACGACCCTCTTCTCAGGGTGTTCCGCAGTTTCCGCATCGCCGCTCAAGAAGATCATTGACTGTTGGGGCGAGAGTCGCGAGTAGTAGGGTACTTCGGAATTCGACCGGTTGGTCGGTCGGTCCTGTCGAAGGGTTGGTTGTACGATTGATCACTCGGCGGGTAACGTTTGAGCAGTTACAAATACACGTGATCAATCGTGTCCTAATGGCGCGCCCGAGTGCATCGCGTGCAACGGCAGCGGCAACGGCAACGGCGGTGGCGTAACTGCATGGCAAACCTCATGCGCTGAAAGTATTTGCCCGAGTGCATTAATCATTCAGCGCGTCTGTTCGATGCACTCCACGGACGAGACTACTCGCCGCGTTCGATCGAGTTCGATCATTTTCGGACGTGTTATCCTTTTTTTTTTTCGGCGCGATCCGACGTTGATTCCGCGAGCTGTCGTTTCCGAACGATTCGATCGTTACATGATAAATGGGAATTAATTCCGTGTAACTCCATTTTTCCGATTCATAAAGAAAAAAAGGTTAATGCAGCGATATATTGTTGACGATGAATATAGGATTTACGTATGATCTATTTTAAGCCGGTTATAGAATTTACGCTGGAATAGATTGCAATAGAATTTCGTAGAGAGAGGGGGGGGAAGAGAGAGAGAGCACAATTCGGGATTAAATGCATATATAGATCTAAAGGGATGAACGAAAAGTGACAACGCGTAACATCATTCTATTGTCTTGGTTTGCGGAGGGTTACAAAATCGAACAAATCCGGGGGCAGAACTGAAAGAACTGGGTCCGGATCAAAGGGATGTAAAAGCGCATTGAAAAAGCACGTCAGCGATTCCGAGCTTCATTCGTTTGCCATTGAGCGAGGTCGGTTCGTCGACGACGACGAGTGCACTCAACCAACCGCGCCTTATGCATTCAAACGCGACAACGCACTCGCTAGTTACGTGGGTTTACTCGTTAGCGCGTTCACCGAAGAAACCCTCCCTCGTCTCCTCCTGATTGTCACTCTCCGCGTCGTTGTCCGTCGTTTTCGAGCGCGTCGCGACTCGTTCGCGGTCCAACCGTTAAATACGGCTCCGACGAGGCGGAGCAATGAATTTCCGATAACGCCGGATGCGACGGAGCGTATTACCGGACAGAGTGCGTTCCGCGTTCAATAATACGAGGTATTCGCTTCCGCTCGATCGCACACGCGCCTCGATCCTCCGCCTCAATCACGTTTCGCTCGTTGTCACTTTTCCCTCCGGCTCTCTGTAGCCTGTACCCGTTTTCCGTCTGTCTCCTCGCTCGTGTAACGCGTTACGATAATTTTATTTGCGATTTACGATTTTACACTTACGCGATAGTGCGGCGTTCGTCTCGATTTTTCACGATTGGATTTCGTCGAATATTTCTTGCGATATAACGTAGCAAGACTGAAATCATCCGCTTGTAAGCAAAGTTATTATCTAAAATTATAAAGCTTACGAATATATTTGAGAAAATTATGCGAGAAAAATATCATTATATTTTAAAGAGTGAGCTTATCGATATTAATACCGTATTTATACGAAGGTAAGAACTTTATTATCTTAAGACCTTAGTTAACGATTCTATAATCGAAACTCTTTAATACTTAAATTAAACTTGGTTTTTTTTCAACAATGTATTATTCAAGATAATTGATTTTGTTAAAATGGAATATTA
Source organism: Aphaenogaster floridana (assembly GCA_003063835.1). Taxonomy (NCBI): domain Eukaryota; kingdom Metazoa; phylum Arthropoda; class Insecta; order Hymenoptera; family Formicidae; genus Aphaenogaster; species Aphaenogaster floridana. The sequence goes on along the minus strand of NJRP01000134.1, from coordinate 288,069 downwards.
TGCAACGTTATTTAAGTATCCGATTTATATGTATATCTCTCGTAACCATGGAAAAAGATTGCCTTCAAATTAAAGATCATTGAGATTAAGAATTAAGTTTTTAAGATATTCTATCTACTATTTTATTACGAAGTGACAAAGTTTCACGTGTGGCGAAATTTGGGCGAGGCCGTCGGAGCATTTGCCCCTCTTATCCCTAAACAGCCACGAATTGTCAGTAGTTCGACTCTATGTATGGTCCGCCAGTTAGTGTACGACCGAGAGACGGTGTATTCCGATGCGCGCACTGGAAATTTCACTAACGAGGGAACGCAAGTCCTTTGATTGGCGCGAAACTCTTGGAGAGCTTCCATGTTTGTTGATACGAAATGCGCCGCACACATTGCGTACATGTTTACCATAAAAGCTGCTTCTCTAAGGTGCTCGTATTACCTCTCGTGGCCGCGAAAAGTTCAGATCATTAGTGGCCGATTTAACGTAGACTCGTATTTCCGTTTATCGCGCGTTTAATGTTTTAGCATGTTGATGCATTAAAATATATTTTTCAAAATTATAAATCTATCCTCGCATTTGTTTTATAATAGATTTGAAATTGATTATCTTTCACAAAGATATAAAATTTTACTTTTCATTCAATTTTAATTTTAAATTTTTAAGCATGTTGAGACGATTACATCTTATAAATTTAGTGCATTCTGATAAAATCCGGTAAAACTAAGCGAAAAAGAAAGTTTTTTGTCTTCGTTTCACAGGCTTAATTCGCTAAAATCGTTTACTCTTGAACATTGAACGATGAAATCTGCTGTTAGAACGTAGAGAAAATCTAGGATAAACACAAAAACTATACAGATCCAATAGGGACTTATAAACTCGAATAATCAATAACCGTGTTGTCTCAATTAAGAGCTAAACACCTTATCCGCTGTGTTAACTATCGCTTATCGGGAACGGTTATCGAAGAATCGCATAAAGCGCACGCGATGCGCCGCTGAATGCGGGCTATACAATTGTGGAAGTAATCCATCATATTTGGGCGGTATATGTATCCGACGTACCGTTTTCCCCGGCATTAAGCCTCGGTAATCCTCGGCTCGTTATCCCTCCGCTATTAGTTTTCCTTGACGTTTCTCTTTGTTAAAAGAAAAACCGAGGTAAGCCGGCGGGGAAATCGCCGCATTACTTTTAAACAAAAATGAGGCGGACTCCACCGGCACGGCGGCGGATATCCGCGTCTCGGCGAGGAGGTCGCCGCTTAAAAATGGCCGGGACTTGCGCAAGCTGATGCAGGATGAATGCGAGATACATGGCGTTATTTAAGAGATCCGTATCTCCCTCTTTCTCTCTCCCTCGGTAAACTTACTGCCGCGTCGCGCATCCCTGATTCTCTTGAATCGCAGACAGAATGTAGTTCGTGACAGCACTCTACCTTACAAAAATTGCACGTTTAACGCCAAAACTCGACAATTTATCTCGCGACACAGACCCCAGCGTCTCGCCCGTTACGTGTCTTCCTCGCGCGGTTAAAACGCGGTTAAAACATTCATTTTCTTTATATTTACGGTGCTAATCTTCATCTTTGCCGCGCTGTCGCTCACCTAAAGTCTTCGCAAAACGAAGTTCTAATTTATTCTAATTCTGTCTCTGTATTCTGGGATGAAGGACGGATGGATCTAACTCCATCATCATTATTCTATTGTATATGTGAATATATCTCTATTTTGTTAGAATTCCAAGAGAGCCAACTCCGCAGTTCCATTAGATGAGCGGCGACGTAACCGGTAACGTAATTCCATCATGTAACGCAACGCGTTCTTCGCACGTGGCTCTGATCGATGCACCGCAGCAGACGCTCGTGTTCGGAGCGGTTTCGCGAAACGGCAGCGAGACGAACGACGCGGATTTACGAAGGATCGCATGATATAAAAGCCAGATAGGAAAAAGAACGGGGGAGGAAAAGGCGATGGGGAGGAGAGGTGCAGGCGCGTCGTGTATCATGATTACCGGCGGTGGCGCGGTGGAACTTTTGTCACGGTTGCTCCAATTTCGAGACATTAACAATCCCCCCTTTTTTTCGTGAGTCAGCGGGCGTTGCGGGAGATTTTTACGTTAGCCCCGTTTTTGGGACGCGAACGCGCGGAGATTCCGGCGCGGCCCGGCCGTTGGTCATGCCTGAGGGTAGACAAACGGCTATTTATTCAACGCGGTCGGAAGTTAATCCGCGACGCGACCTCACTTCATTTCCTCTCCGCGCGTATCCCGGCTTTTAAAAAGGGAGACCCGCGCCGAACGTAAACATGCGCGCGAGTGAGTGTGAAGTTACCGCCTTCATTTCTGGCCTTTATTAAAAAAACCGCCTCGCGTTACTATCCCCGTCGACTTGTATCTCGCCGACGACGAGTTTCTGAAGGATTTTGCAGGTGCAACCGTGGATTGGGGCGAAATTGGGAGGATATTGGGGAGCTCGCGGCAACCAATTTCAGTAACAATCCCCCCTGAAACAGTATTGGTATTACTATTGTAAATCGAAAACTACACGCTTCCATTTTTTGATGAATGTGTTATTTTATACACATCGAAAATGTTATCACTCGAATGGTACGCTCTCTGTTATTTGTGTATTTATTTTATTATATTTGCACAGTTTAGTTTCTGTCGCGAATTGAACTCTCGTTTATTTTAGCAATTTGTTCAATCAATCTTCGTTGAATTGAAAAATTTTTAAGTGCGAAAGCCAGAAACGCCACTTCCACCGACGTCCCGGAAGCGTTGGATAAGCGAAGGCAACGAAAGTGCGTGACATCGTGTAGATGTTAAGTTAGAAGAGTTTTCCTCGTGTCGCGCGAAATGGCTGGCGTAACTCTCGTCGTGTTTCAACGTGAGAAAAGCGTACGCTCGTATCTCCGCTCGCGAAACCGCCGGCTGCCGTTTTGCCGTCGCGAATTAACGCGTCTGGCGCGCGATAATCAACGAACGTGGCTGCCGTTGTTCGCGTCGCGACTCCAGAATAAATTACTCGCTTCTCACGGCGAGCACCCGACTTCAAAGCGACTTCGCGGTCATTTAATTTGCGCTACCGGGCCGGGACGACGCGGAAAAAGGAGGGACGCGGAGAGCAAGAGTCGCCGAGGAGCAGTTGCCTCTCTATCTTCTCCTCGTTCCCTCTCTCTCTCTCCCTCTCTTAACCCCTTGTCCGTCTGCTTATCCCGACGCCTTGATACGGGTGCATACGGGATACCAGCCAAAGACTGGGTAATTATCTACCGTAGAGCCGTGGCCTTTATCTCGCGCGCTGCAGACGCGTGTTCGCGACGTCGTCGTCGTCGTGACGTAACGCGTCTCTCGTCACGTTTCCCGGTTAATCGCCCCGGGTACATAACTCGTAACCTCTGTGCTCCTTTGTTGGAGAACGCTCGCACTCCATCTCGCATGTAAGACTCGCTACGAAGAAACTCATCTTGTCGCTGCTGTTTTTGTTTATAAAATACAGCAATGCGAAATATCACCACTAGATATACATTGAATTTATATCGTCGGTATTTGGGGGAGACACGCGATGAAATATCTGCATTATACTTGCAGAAGCTGCACCTTCCTCGCGTCGTCATTACATAGTTGGAGGACGTAAATTCGTGCACGAAAAATAATGGTTTGGTTGATTTAGCAAATCTATTGCTTGCTGGAAACAATTAAACGTTACAAATAAGCAGATTTGCTAGTGCAGTAAAGAAGTTGTGTGTTAAAGCAACTGTCAACTTGTTCATAGAGCAAACCTATTTTGTTAAAACTATCTAGTTATCGTAACAAATCACTTTTGCTAGTCATCACGATGCCTCGCATTTCCCGCGCCCACAGTTAGTGTGGAGCGTCGAAGACACTCGAATTGGCTTTTAGGCATTTTCGCGCGCAGTAAGAGTGAGCATCAAATGTTTTGACGATCGCGTCGACGCGGAGTATCATGCCGTTTCCATCTTTTCACGTGTTACACTGCTCGGCTAGGACCTTGTTCACGTGTTATACCGCCTGGCTACGATATTTGTGTTACATATTTGACCATCACGATTTGGCTACGATCTCAAGTATTAGTGTAATAACAATAAGAGAATTGCTTGAGCAATGGAATATCACCGAGGATATTCAGAAATTCGAAGGTGAATGGTGAATGGTGAATGGTTGCAGAATAAATATTCCAGATGATTCAATAAGTATTGTTGCTTTACCTAACTTCTGTTACTGGAGCAACTAATGATTTAGCTATAATGGAATCTGTTAATGAACCAAATTTCCTTTGAGACAACACCAAAAGATTAGTTACATATACCAAGCTATATTTTCCATTGGTTGTAGTAAAGAATCATTTTTGCTATACTAATAAAAATCTACCGTGCTATAATATCAAACTTTATTAGATACAACCACAAATCTTATGTAGTTCTGCGACTTCTTCTTCTTTTTCTTCTTTAGCTAGTCCCCCAATTGGATTTCCGAACTACAATAAGTAGTTCATAGTACCACAGTTTAACATGACCCTAGGGTCGGTATACAGCCTCGTCGGGGGAAGAGGAGGCAATACTTCAAATTCAAATTTTCTTTGTCCAGGACGAGCTAGCCTCTGCGACTTAGCTACTGCAACATAGCAAACTGGCTGTCCGTATATTACGGCTATAGATTTGCTAGGCTAGTGAGGTTTTCTGTTGGCACAACAAATCTTTTTTTCCGTGTGCATCTGCCGAAAGGATTTAGCGCGATAATATAATGAACCACGTCTCTCTGTCTTTCTAATTCTCTCTGTGTCGAGTGTTTTGGCCTAGCTGAACCGCACCGGGAGCGGTCAGTCGAGTTGGCTGGCCGACCGGCCGGCCGGTCGGTCGGTCGGTCCGAGTGTCCATTGAAAGCGCCGTTGAAAAGAGCCAATATTCCGCTCGGGCGCCCTATGCAGAGTTCGATTCATCGGGGAATTCAATTAGCGCCAGTTGCCGGAAACCTCAAGTAATTTGCGCACGGCCGGCGTCCTCTCGCTCTCCCGACGCGACACTACTGCGATTCCCTCTCCGTCTCTGTCCCGCGAACGTAAAAGCTGTACCCTACCCCCGGCATGGTAGCCTTGGTCACCGCGCTCTCGCGCCTGGGAAACCGAGGCAACCATTGTAGTACGTGCCTGCCAGAGACGTATCGAGGTTATTCGCTGGTTGCGGGAGAGACGGAAGGAGGCTATCGGCGGATGAACCGACGCTGTCATCAATCAAGTCCGTAGCAACCGGGGCCGCGTCCGCGGCAGATTATACCGGGGGTGGACGAGGAGGAGGGTAATAAGATCGAACGGTGTTCCCGGGCCACCGAAAAGTATCAGTTTTTCATCGGAAAAACCCCGTCCACGTCGTTTCCACGCGTCCGACTTTTGAGCGTAATCGTTGACGGGCGGGAAAGGCACACGTGTGTCTTTGATATAATTTTTGGATCGCTCCTGACTTTTATCGTTCAAGAAAAGCATCTGATTTTGTGAATTGTTTTTGTAGGACCATTCCAAAACTATCGGGGAATATCTGTGAATATTCTGAAATAGAGATATTCTGAAATAATTTACCTCGGACCTTTTCTTTCTCTCCAGCTCGACATAAGATCGAATTTTCAGAAAGAATGTCAGTCGAGTCTTTACATTACCAGAACGAGGTCAGAGATTAATCATGAAATGTTAAAGGACTTTTGGTTCGAAGTAGCGCTGCGAAGTCGGAACCGAGAGAGGAGGCTCTCGTTCTCGTGACGAAATTCGAGGGATAAAATCCGATTTTACCGAAACCGACTTGATAATTGGTGCTCGCGTACAATTGAAAATGCATGACGGTGCGCTCCGGAATGCGAACGTAATTAGTGCATCCAGTTGAATGTAATTGTTTACCGCCAATATAGCACTTTGTGTGTATGTGTGTGTGTCTGAAACCTATATCTGTGTGCAAACAAGGGGCAGAGATGCAATCAAATATATCATGAATAATATCGGAACCTCCATGAATATTTCGAAAAATTATTTAATTAGGCTTTGAATATCTAAATTTTCAAAGAAAATATACTTTATATAATATATAAATATCCTGGAAAACGGTATCACTATTTATAAGCAGGACGGAATCTAATGAAATATATCCCAACTGTTTAATAGTATGATTAACTATAATTATTTGTCTACTACAATACTTGTGAATTGTCCGATAATTGCAAACAAATTATTTTGAAAATCATCAATAATTTCTTTTTTCTCTTTAAAAAATACGTTCCTCTTTTCTTTTTTATATAGTTTATACACGCAAGTTCAATAAGGTAGATTTGAATATTATTTCCATCGCTGATCTCTACACAATTTGAAGTACTTATAACACGTTTTTATGAATCAATGGATATAGCCAATTCTGAGTTTCAATAGGAGCTTGATTGTACCAAGCACCTCGCAAGCGAAATACTCCGTAAGTATAATACACCGAATGAAACAGCAATTTTTCCGAATATCACACGCGATTTCAATGCAACGACACTTGGCTATTGAACTGATTCAGATTCATGAGTACATATTGAGCTTGATTCCATCCCTAGCGTGGGGATCCAATTGACGACGCGATTACGTGCGTGTGTGTGTACAGGGGTGCGTGTATACGTGCGTTTCGGGATCAGTGTGCTTCGGGCGTGTCAGAAGCCAATGCACTATCGATCCCGAGATCGTTGGTGCAGTTTAGAATATTGTCTCTGTTCTCGAAGTCGAAATCGGATCTTCTATAACGAGGAATATTATATATATCATCATCTTTAGTTTTGAAGTTATAATGATGTGAACGTTAAGAATTAATTGAAAGAGAATAACTTCAAAATATATATTAGGTAAACAATATTATTTTATTATTGCATTTTAAATGAAAAGAATTTTATTTTCTGGTTTCATACTTTATAAATGGATAAAACGTAATGTTACAATTAATTAACAGATACACGTTATCTTAGGTGTCAATAATTTTTTGATCAGGATGTTTGACAGAAAAGATAGTCTTTTACTTGCCGTACAATGCCCTTATTCTTTCCGTTACTGCAACACAACGTCGTTAATCCACGAATTCGATTCGCAAGCTATTATTTCCAAAATATTTGTCTCTCTAGGAGCAATTTGCAAATGACGGGATTAAGCTCGGGTATAATTCGAGGAAATTCCAATATCCGGGCGACGTAAGTTTCCATTCATCGGCGGGAGAGATGCGACAGACGAGTAACGAGGGCTGGGCTGAACGGGGTGCACGAGTAGCAAAGGGGATGGATCTACATGCTGCACATTCTTGTACGTGATTGTTATTAGATCGTCGCACCGGGCCGAAGCGCGCGCGATGTCAAATGGTCGAGGCAATTTGTTCGGGGGTGTATTTATTACCTGGCGCGTGGAAGGAAAACCCCTTTCTTCCGGTTCGCGGAAGGCGGGAGACCCGGGCGGAGGGCGAACGGCCGGAAGATTACATTCGCTTTACGAGAAAACGTAATATAGAAAGGAATTTAATAATGTCGGCGGGGTGCGCGCACGTCGCGCGCTTTCGAAGCGTATGTGGAGAGGACTTTTATTCATCATCGCGCCGAAAACGCGGACGCGAGCGGAAAAAGATTTTCGGACAGGTGCGGAAAATAGTCAAGGGGAAACGGTGCAACTCGGTAACGCGGCTACGCGTCGGACGTCGAGAGATAATTTTTCCCTGGTTTTTAGCTTCGGGAACGTCTCGCTCCGAGTTGCGGGGGTCATTTGTTGCGGCCGCGAATCACAAAAAGAGCTGCGAGACGCTATCGGAAGAAATCTGCGCAAAAATGCATCAATCGCGAGGAAATGAATTGAAGTACCTTTGCGAACGCGGTTGGTGAAATTAAATTATAGATTAAATACGTTAAGCTATAACGTTTGACGTTGATCTTTGGCGTTGTGAATTTGGAAGCAGCATAATTCTGATGACATTAGATTTTGATACTACTGTTTCTGCTCATTTATTTACGACGACGCAAACGCGATAATGCGAAATGGAGCTTCCTGTCTAAATATTAATCGAACAGTTTATTAACGTAACGGAATGTTTGAAGACACTTGTTACATTGTTTATCGTTTCGGAGTATGCCTGTTCCATTTGTGCAGAAAGACAATCCAGTAATGTTTATATTTGCGTAACGTTTTAACGTGAATTTGTTTTTAACAACGAAAGAGAAGTGCACCACAAATTTCACACGGTTTTATTGACAAACGTAGAGCTATCAATTGTCGACGCACGCCATAGAAAGTGCTTCGCGATGATGATTGTAAAGATCATTGATCCGAGCAAGCCATTAGAACAAATAAAAAACCAATCAACGATTGATCAACGATTTGTAGTACGCTTTTGTTGCATTCATCGTTGCGGAAAGAGGACATCAAAAAACGTTGATCTTCCGATCCTCTGATATTTTCTGCCTATCTTAATTGTTTCTATTCATCAACAGTAAAAATAATGTTCTATTAAGAAAACCCTTTATTTTGCAACAGAATTTACTGGATATAAATATTAATATTTGAAGTGAAGTTTAAGACAGTATTTTTTTTAATAGGTTTAAAGAGTGAAATATGTTTAATAATTAGATAAAACGAGATATCAAAGTGGAATTTAAAATTAAACTATATTTGTTTATTAATGAATATTTATTCAAAGTACAAGTTTCTCTCTGGATATTTTCGTCAGTATCATAACCTAGATTCAACTAAAAGCTGTGGAATTATGAAAAATATGACGTCCAAGAAAAATTAACAGAAGATAAGTCGCTATTTTTGCCAAGTAATATGTAATCGATAGAATCTAGTGCAAGCTAGTCTGATATCTTGGAATATCGCGTGTATAATTTTATGCAAACTTGATGAATGATAGACGTTAATGATAGGATAAAATTGATATCCTCCACGTTCTAATTTTTATTATTTCTCCTCGTGTTTGTTTTTCTCATTTTTCTTTATAACTAGTTTATTTTTATTAAGTTACAAAGGATATTCGGTTTCATTTTTAAACGTTTAATTTTTCTCTCGTTGGCGATTGATAATAACTTTGCTTCGCTTCCAACGTCACAGACTTCTTGCGAGTTATTTCTGTGTATCCCGATCCATACGACTTCTATCTCAATTTAAATTTAAACTTCAAGTTCTTCCTTTTCCCAAAGTTATATCGGTTCCATCTTCATAAGAAGATATATCAGTGGAACGAACGTTCGCGTCAAGAAGAAGTTTGCTGTCCCTTTTGCAAAAGGAAAACTTAGTAGCGGAATCGTAATTTAAATAATACTTAAATAATACTTAAATATATATGATAACATACATATAGACCTTTCTCTCCTCGAATTTGATCGAAGTTTCGTAATTATGCGGGTAAAAGGGATTAAAAGCGCCACGTTGAATTTGAGATACCTTTCCGGATATTTGAAAGGGATATATAATGCGATTCTCTTTCGAACTTATGACCGATTTCCGATTTTATTATGAGTAAAAAAGTTTACATGAAAATGGTATCGATTTGGAATAAGCGATGAGTGACCAAGGCAAAGCTTCAATTTTATAACGATTATATTCATATTTTATGAGCTATCCGGATTTTCTGGATTATATATGTTGTTTTATTCCTTGCGTTATTAAATTGCGAGCAAAAACAAAAATGGTGATAATTTGCGCATTTTTGCTGAATCCATGCTATACGACGAAAATATCCAGAGCGAAACTCGTACTTTGAAAATAAATATTCATTAATAAACAAATATAGTTTAATTTTAAATCCCACTTCGATATCTCGTTTTACCTGATTACTCAGAGATGGCAACGCTGGGATTCGCTAAACCCCCACGCGAGCATTATTTGCTTGCATTTTGTTGTTCATTTAGTTATAACATCTATAATAAATGTATGCATATTTAATGATGTAACAAATCATTTGAAATTTCAATCATTACAAATTCATCATTTATTCTGATTACGTAAATATTACCCCGTATGAAAATTTAAAATAAGGATACATTTAATATATTCCAAAAGGTCTCTATTGCATTTTAAAGTATCTACACTGTTTTATATTTATTGTATTATAATCGCAATTATACGATTAAATAGAAAAATATAAAGTATTAAAATGTCTCCCGATATTTTTCTCGTATATCTTAAATACATTCAATAATGCGCCAATAAATATCTTCAGTGTAAAACGAGCAAATCTATAAATCTATTACAGTTTATGTTTCAAAAATTGTTATTAAACACGGATTGTCGCAAAAATTGGTAGACTGCTCAGCTGCGAGAAATCATGTTACTTCAAAGTCAAACGCGGTTCTGACTGTCGTTTGGAATGAAGCCCTCCGACGATTTGTCATCGTTACCCAGTCGTTTTGCAAGGTTTCGGACATCCCATCTCCCACAGCGAAACCACCGACCGTTCATTGCGGATTCTATCGGCGAAGGAATAAACTGTAAAGCATCGTGAGAGGAGAGATCGGGCGTTGGAGAGGTCGGATGCCGCGATGGCGTGTGCGAGGATATGCATGTGCAAGTGGGGAGGGGCGAAGATTAGAGGGAGATGCTGCTTACCCTTCGTGTACGTCCGACATGGAAGATTTGGCCGACGGTGTTAGGAAAATCCTCTTTGCGATAAGAGCATTTTCGTAGCTTTCCCGTGCAAGAGCGACGCGACGGCCGCCACGCCGAGAGGAAACAATCGAACCTGAATCGCTCGCCTTTCATCGACCGTCTCGCCCGCCGTCGACGACGCCGCCGTTTTTATTCTCGCAACCATGCGGAAAACTAGCTGCATCCCCGGCTCGTCTTCCATTTTCCGTTTAATGCGAATATAATTCGGATTCGTTTAATCCGACTGCGCTGTATCGGATAACATCTTCCCGAATGTACATTTCGCGCAGCTGTATTATGCATAATTGCGCCCTGTGTGTTTTCGGTGCGGGCTGTTGTATGATAGATCGCAATTTACTGCAACAGATAGAGTCGTTATCCCCGCGTGTTCTGCGCGAGGTCAGTCGAGTAAAAGTAAAACGTGCGGTAAGAGAGAGTTAAATGGCAGACCGAATTCCGGAGTCGCCGCGCCGTGCGCCTGTCCGTGTAACATCCTTATTAGGGATGCCTGCGGCTTCCGCGGTGTCCGATCGGGTGACTCTCGACGTTCGAGGAGAGCAGTCCTTAATTGCTGGCAGCGAACTTTCGAGGTTTCGCTCCTTCGCTCCTCGGCCCTCCCCCCAAGGGCTCAGCAAGACGAAAGTGCTGAGAGCATCGAATTTCCGGTATAACTCGGTTCTCGGGGATCGAACGCCACTTCATCTTCGTCCATGCGCGCGGATGAGCCGAGGAGCGAAGGAAAGGGGGATGGTGTTGACGGCATTGAAAAATATCGAAAAACTGCCGGACCCGTTGTTCAGAAACTACGTTGAAAAAGTGTCGAGCGCGTCGACCATCTGACGCCAAAAATCTTGTAACAACAGTCGGACGGTGACATCGAGAACTTCCATGGGGCGGCTTGCGACGATCTTACCGTCGTCACTGAAATTTCGGATAAATATCAGTCGTGGCAAGGTGTGTCAAGAAAATTGAAAGCAATTGTCGAAGACAGGCATTCGTCGCGTCCTTAGCACGCAGTTACATCCATACACAATTTATTCAATTTGAGCTGGAGTAGCTACATTGAATATTGAATTAGCCCGATCCACTTTATGAGGTTCTGAATTCTTGCGCCAATTATTAGAAAAACATGAAACGATGTTGAGAGACAATATAGGAAGTCTTAAACGCATAGAAAGTTAATTTCGAGTGACTCCAAAGGAATGATAAAGTAACATTTCTCCTTCTCTCCCTAAGGGTTAAAATTATATTTAAATTTATATACCAGTAAGAATTATAAGAGAAGTATCGCAGATTAGCGTCGCTAATTAATGATTTAATTTTTATTTAGTTTCGAAAGCTGGTCTCCATCCGTGATTTCCGACCGTGTTCCCTCCGTCGCCGGCGGGTGATCCGCGAACACGATGGTTCCTCGCTCCCCGTCGGTTGAGCGTGTCGTCTCCCCGACGCGAAACTCAGGCAATCAGTGGCACTTCTCCGTCCTCCGGACGGGGGGAGCGGTTCAATGCATAATCTCTCGCTCCACTTCGCGAGAATGGGATCCTGGCGACGCGCGTCTCCGGAAGGAGGATCGTCGAGAAGCGGACGATCTGGAAATTCGGTTACGGGCCTCGTTACCCTCGTCGCTCGCACCCCCCTTCGGGCTGTCGACGCCCGCCGGGGGTTCGAAAACCCCACGCGCGAGAGGGAGTTCTCAACTCGTTTTCACGAGCCGTTTGTGCCAGACATTCGCGATACCTACGATCGTGCTTAACCTTCCCTTCCCACGTCTCTCGGCCATCCCCGTTTTGCTCTACATTCCCCCCGGTCGTGTCGCGATGGTTCGCAGATTTTCAATCTGTGGAAACAGGGACGTTTAAATTTAACGGGGTTACCGGTATTTTTCCTCCTTCGATATCAAGTGTGAATAAATTGAATCTGCATATTTGAATAATTTAGATATCGTGCATCACAATAAAGGGTTTTTTTCAGTGTTTTCCTTCTTTATAAGAAACGATACTTTTGAGTTCTTGAAGATACATTTTTAGAGGATCGAAAACTTTCTATTCTCTTATTCTCTATTCTCTTATTCCAGTCGCTTTCTATTATTCAAATGCTGCGCCTTCTCTCTATTGTTAGATGTATGTAAAAACGGTTGATCTATAAAAGCGCACGCGCGAATCCTTCTATTTATAGAATTGGATCTAACAGAATATTCCGAAATCGTTTGAAGCTATGAAGATGTCACATAGGTGCACGCTCATATTTAATTCTCGACCACCGCTTGTTGGAAGTTAACGTGACCGCTATGGCGGAGTTACTCTGACCCCAGCGATGAATGTTAATCTTATGTTAATGAGTTGGCAAACCGCTACGACTTTATCTTTTATCACTTATCTGCGTAATGAGTATGCAAAACTGCGACCTCACATACGATTTAATGATGAAATCATAAAAACGAAAAGATGAAAACAGGTGGCGTACGTTGCTATATGTTGGATGACATTTCAACAATTTGAAGTTAATACCTTTACACGTAAACAGGTGATAATTGACGCAGCGCTAACTCTTCCATCGTAACTTTCTTTTCAACGTATCGGGGGATTTAATCGATACCTTCAGCGGAACAATGGTTTGTTGATATTCTCGCGACTGACCGGCTATATTACTTAATTTGCTATATTACTTCTCGTTGCGCGTGTTACCCGACACGTTCAAACGACTCGACATTTAAGCGTACTTACGCGTTTGGAGAGCATTTATTATACCGGATGAGTTATTCGTACCGGCGCAATCCGGGAGAAGCGGCTGTTAATAAAACTTTCATTTACAAGAGTTAATTACCCAGACGGCACGAGCGGGAAACTAATTGCGATAGTTGAAGCACTCTTCGTGAGGGCCGCCTCGCGTTTAATAAATGTAACTGCGCTGTTACGCAACCGTAGGTTTTCTTTCGCTTATAAATATTTATGCTTTCTCGATTTGCATTTTCCCTGATGTACTTCCAACATGTTTTCTTTCGACGTCATTTCGTATAACGTGGAAAGCTGAGCTTCAGAGATTGCCAGTTTTTTCGCAAAAATTATTTCATCTCGCAATCAGAGAGGGATTTTATTATTTTGCTGAAAATGTGTACCTGTCTTTTGTTTTTTGATAGAAGAGAACGCGTGGTCGAGTGCCACGATAATGGACACCATATGCTATGATATTCGACGCTGCCATGGTATCTTGTAACATCGTATGTGAATAGCTCATCCGTCAGAATATCAGTTATCAAATTTCATGATTTTTTAAATCATTGGCCACGGATTGTCCTCGTTAATATTTTTGCCCCTTTGTAAATATAATAAGCAGATGGAAGAAAATCAGACAATACAAAAATATTATATTTCGATCGAGAAAATATATCAGAAAGTGTATATTACATCATTCAAACGAAATCTATTTCTTGACGTATAGATTACCGAGAGATTATTAGTTTTTAAATTAAACGATCGACTCTTTTAGCTGAATAGTTAACAAAAGGGCGACGGAACGTTGCGAAATTCTAATTATTCATCAACGATATCGGATATGGATATCGTCTTTGAAGTTTCAACGGCTCTTGGCTATCAAATTTTATACCCGACCCATTATTTAACGCGTCTCGACGGATAATCATTCTCCACGGGCGAGAGACAAATACCGCGGGCGGATAATCGATAGCCGCGCGATACAAATCAGATCGTCGGGAGTGGTCCTTATTATCGCCGGGCGAGATTGAATCGCCGTTAGCGTCGCGTATTCGTCGTATTCGCCGGCGCTTCATCAATCACGAATGCCGCGCCGAACTTTTCTCGTCGGCGGCCACAGATTTCGTCGCCGTTTGTCGCCGTTCGCTCGGAAATTAGGACGGAATTCGAAGAACGCGAGCGCGGAGCCGTTCTTACCGCGGCAATTTATCACGGCTCACGCTCTCGAAACTCAAATACGTTTCCCGGTACCGCGATCGTCGCGGGGGACCGTCTGCTGATACAATAGGCGGTGGAACGTGTGCCCGTTCGCGAGGCGGGCGAGCAAACTTTGCGGCCACCGCCGGGTCAATTGTCTCGTTTCCTCACCGGTCGCCCATCGATATTGCGGAACTTGATTGCGCGAGTTCCGATCTCGCCGACAAATATTATCCGGGATGCCAGCCGCGATCCGTAATCACGTGTCGTGTCGTCGCGAGAAAATGAGAGGTTCCACCATACCTCGTCGAGACGATTAATCACGCTATTTCGTTCGCGTTTTATTTAGCCGACTTTTTGTATGGGACAGCTAATATAGCTCTGTCGCTCCCGACATTTCCGAATATCGTGACTTTTTGTTGGACTCCCTTTCATTTTCCCTTTTTCCGTATTCTTAATTCGAATGTCTATTATCGTTTTACGATCGAAACGCGACGATAAGTGTGTCGGGGTTTTCCTCAAACCGTTTCCCGATTAACGTGTAGACGACATAATTGCTGCAGCTATGCCAGTAAATACGGTGCCATTAGGCGCACCTGCGTACGGTTTACGTAAGTGCACTCCATCAACGGTGGAACGGTGTACGCGCTATTTTCCGACGACCGTACAAAACTCCGTCCGGCCCTCGAAATCCCAGCCATGCGTCGACCTAATGGCCCTTTACGATACGAGTGCTGTACGAGGCAACGAAGATGGATCGGAAATTGGTTGAGCGTTGATGAATCATCACATTCGCGATGAATCAGAAACTAACGAGATTTATTCGTTAACCCTTTGACGCATTTAGGAAATCAAAGTCAGCTTACGGGTTGCATGATTATGGGTTACATGATTTCTTCATCGATGCAAGTGAAGAACTTTAGGGAGCTTTAGGACTCGAGATATAACGTAGCAAACGAGTAATTTAACTTACAGAGATATATTTTATCTGTAATATAAAATTATGCACTGCGCAAGTACATATGTAATATAAAAAATTCAATTATCATTTGAGATAATACAATATGCATGCTCTTAAAAATGAAACTCGAAATTATCAAGATTTTTATCATTAAATACTCTTGACTATCTGTTAGTATATAAAAAATGAAGAATTAATGATCTTGCGATCCGAGTGCCATTTTTTAATTAACATTTTACGAGACGCAAAAATATGATAATGATAACAGTACAAGCAGACATTCAATTTTTGCTACGACGTTTACCTCCGCTACATTTACTGGTCCGCCGAAATTTTAGCAGGAAGGCACTATACGTTATCGCACGAAGCGCGGTAAATGCGCATGCAGGAACAATCTACTCCGGACTCGGTGATAAGCATGCAAATACAAATCCACCGGATCCGCCTATCGAGGCGGTAGAAGGCATCCTAAGCATACAGTTGATTGTTTGTTATCTCGCGAGAGCGTGTACAGAGGTGTTCCATGGCTGTCCAACAGCCATCAGCACGTAAAATTTTCAGAACACGATTCGCGATAGTTTTAGATTCTGTCTTTTCCACGATGAAATATTTTGCGCTAAATATTTTTTGACGTGTCATGTTATGTCTTTCGTAATCGAGATCTCTGTTAGGAAACTTGTTATAAAATATTTTTCCGTTTATTCTCTCTCTCTCTCTTTCTCTCTCTGTCTCGGGGTATTAAACGTAAAGAGATCACAGATATAAATCTATGCCGCCGCTAATTGAGGACAATTTAATTGACTACAAATTCTGGCATTCGCAAAATCCTGCGTCAGAAGGATCCAACTTTACCTCGCAATTTTATGCGAACGTAAAGTAATCTAGTTTAAATGCATGATAATGTGATTTAAAGCCTGTACGTGCTTTCCTAGTAAAAATTAAAAATCTTTTTGCGACTCTTTTATCTTCTGATTCGACGTCACGATTGATTATCGTTACATATTTCGCTCCTGCTGCGAGATAACGGATATTCACTTGACATTCTCGCGGTACGACAAATTAATGTGGAATTTGGTGAATTTAATTGGCTACTAACCATCCATCATGCTTCTGTCACATGAATTTAGCAGTCAATTGTGGGCAGTCCTTCGTTACAGCAACTATGCAGATAGGTACAAAAACGCTCGATATATAGAGAGTCTATGTTTTTTATTCATTAACGTGTGCTCGATTTTGTATAATATTTAGGTCTGTACAATCTATTTTTTTATAACGAAGTATCTTCCCTTGATTTATTTCGAATATATCGAAAAACGGTATTGGTATTTTGAATTATATCGAATACCTTTGGAAATTTTTTTGCTGGAACCGCTGCCGCTGCTGCGTATCACGCAAGATTAAAACAAGATACGGTATTTTCCCATCCTCGCGCACATAAAAATGAATAACACATTAGCCGTATTCCATCGGTTTTTTTTTATATGTAAATATACGTAGCGTATTTTAGTAATATTAATTATTAAAGTTGAACAGCATTCCGATCTAACTGTAATCTCATTTTCGTTCCTTCCAATCTTATCCAATTTAATTTCTCTAATTACTACATGTAATGCGTAGCTCTATCTGTAATGTTCTAATGGAAATTTGGCTATTTACCTGTACGGTGTACTGACCACTGGCTATATCGATCGACCGTGCATCCCCTGTCCTGAAGTCCATTTACACTGTAAACTGCATTTGACGTGGTGTGCACTAATTTCGGAGCTCTCCGGCAGCTCTGCGTTACACCCTGTAAGATGACCACGTTCTGGAGGGTCGTTTATGGTCCGAGTTGCATGGTTATGATCCTTCTCACTAGTCAGCTTAGGAAACGATGTTAGTTCAAGCGGCGTTAGTTCTCGCAATGTTGTCACACATGAGCGGTTTAGTCGTACTCTGGATTATTATCGTCTTATTTAGAAATGATCACGCACTAATATTTCTGACGTCATTTCCTCTCATTTTATTCAGCGTACAAAAAAAATTAACTAGGAACGGAATAACCAGCAATAAACAATGCGAAGATGATTAGCTGATGAAAACAGTTGTTCAGGTGCTCTTATCCGGAACGCATAAGGTAAAAAAGGGTGAGGGAAAATGTTATGCCAGTGAAAAGAGAAATGTGGAGGGCCATCTGCGTGGACAGCGTGCGCTTATAGAAGGATCGAAGGTATAACGGAGTAGAAAAGGGTTCGGGTGAGTATTTCCCGTGCTTCCAAAGGCAGCCCGAGAATCTGTCGCTAACGACAATGCAATTCCGCGGGACGATCCGGCCGAGGGATGGTATTTTCCAGCCGTCTCACCCCAGCCTCTCGCGATTCTTTCAATACTAACGTACAGAAATTTGCCGCCATCTGCCGTGGAAGGAGGATCCTCGCCTTCTTCCGCCGCATAGCCGCTGCTAGTCAAACTTTTGCCGCGTCTCGTCGTCGGGGCCCGACCGATTTGAACTCTCTTCTCGACGCTGCCGCCGCCGATCCTCTTCGGTTTTTAAGCAAAAACTTTCGGTGCACCGCCTGCACTAAGTTATTATGCTTGCAATTGTGCTGTTTCGATTCCCGTCGAACAATGCACTCGTTAGAACAATGGTCGTTTGAAATATTCTGCTTCCTCGATATTTATATCGCCTTCAGCGAGGCTATTCTTTCCTCTCGCGATTACTGTTTCTCATCTCGTTTTCCGCTGCAAATGGTAAGCGGAACAATGCGGAATAAGTTTGATCTTAAATATCAGGATGTTACACTGATTTACGCTCTTACATTTCCATGGCAAATAATCTATCCACGGTGAAAAATATTTCTTTCCGTTGAATTTCATTCTTTTATCTACGTTCGTGAGCTGATAAATAATCGTATGAGGACCATTAGCGAGAAAGGAATAAGTTTAATAAATAATATTTTTTTACGATTTCGTTCAATGAATATTCACGAACATAAAAAGCCTCGGATTCACAATACCTATCTCGTTAAAAGTTTATGCTTTCACCCTCTTTCTTTCTTTCTCTCTCTTCCTCGAATTTCTCGTTCCTGCTTAAAGCCTGAAAAATTCAGCGGTAGCATGTGCACTCGCATCGTGCAGCGAACGAGCTAACGTAAATATACGAGTATCATGCTTTTACGGCGCCACATATAGCTTCACGGACCTTCATGGAAACGCATCAAAGGCCAGAAATGACAGGAGAGGGTCGAATAACGAAAGTCGATTCCTTGAAAGCAACGACGTTTACGTGGCTCGCGAAACAGTAATTGATTACGATCGTGGGGCATACGTGCGTATCGCACGCACGAGGGAGATTCGGTTCGCATGCGGAGAGAGAGAGAGAGAGAGAGAGAGAGCGACGTTCCCTTCAGCATTTTCCACCGTTACATTCGTAATTGGAGATCTTCGTACAAGAATCCGACAATTCCGCCGAATATCATCAGGTAGTTACCGGGGGATGAGATCGGTCCGTGTGTAAGTACGATAGCGTGGTGTCCGTGCGACTCTGACGTTCACGTCTCGTGCATACATAAGCGACGGTAACTTACGAGCTCTGCTCATCTCTCAACTCTGTCAACTGTCATCCCGCATACGTCCGCCAATTTTTACGCGCTTCGGCGTGTTATCTCGCATAAAACGCTCGCTTCCTTCCATTAGGTAACGCTGTTCGGACAGTCGAGCGCTCGAATAATGGAATTTCTACCCGTTCATTCCATCAAGATCTTCAATTCAGCGCGAGCGAACAACGCGCGCGCTCATCTCTCGGGGGTGGCAGTGTTATTTTTCATTCGGGAGAGGGGTGCGGGAGAGGGGGGGGAGGGAAGGAGGGATGGGGGAAAGGCCCGAGGGGAGGCACGAGCGCGTAAACCCGACGCGACGTTACGTCGATCTATCTCGGAGCCCGAAGATAGAGCCTAACGACGAGCGGCGCGGTCCTTTATCTTGCCCCGCGTAACGACCCATGATTATTTACCCTCCACACCTTCTTCTCTCGCGCCCCGTTACAGCGCGGATGGAAATTCAAAAGACTGCGAGCGCCAGGATGTTCATCCTGCGCGCTCAATGGACTGCAAGAGTGGCGCACTCGATCTTCCCTTGGTGCGGTATGATGGGCTGAAATTGCACCGGCAACGAGTAACTTTGCGCCATAATGAAAAGAAGTATTTCGCGGCCATTTGATACGTAAGAGGGCGATCCACGAACCGCAACCTCGTCGACACTCGTGCGTGTTTCTTCGTTATTCGCGATTATATAAACGGTTCATTTTCTTACACGTTGTGCATAACGTGTTACGACATATCTACTTCCGTGCGATCAGAAAAGCAAGCGTCACGGATTTATTACCCGCTATCAAATACCATTAAAGAGTTACACAATGCGGTAGCGCAGCGAACCCTAGTACTTTTCTGAGAAATGGTCCTGCCAAGGGTCACGCAGACTCCACCCCGTGGAAGGAAAAATCCTGTCGCCGCGAACGCCCGGGCGGATTCGGAATGACGAATGCGAATATTCGCACGGTCGCGCGCGGAACAAAGCGCTCGGAGAAAACGTCGGGGAATTATTTGTGCGGCGAGCACTCGCGCAGAAATCAATGACGAAGAGCGAGAGATTTATGGGACGGAGGGCGGAGAGGGAGGACGCGATGAAGCAGAACTAAGGACGAGGAGGAACGACCGACCGAGGCAGCAACAACGAAGATAGCGCGCGGCGAACGCTTATCGCCGCGTCGGCGATAACGCCCGATGAAGTATCGCGGTTTAATAATCTGGAGGAAGCGATCGCGCTGAATCGACGGCGCAGGCGAGACCGCGTGAAAAAAAAATGATATACGGCGAACCGCTATATTCGGCGGAAACGCTGATTTCGGGCATGTCGGAGAAGCGAGTCGACGCACGTCAGAACGCAATCAGAATTATTGCTCCCGTCGCATTCGAACGCTAGTCAGCACAGATGAATTAGTCTACTTGGCATTCGCAAACTAAATATTTTTCCAGTCAATCCTAGAAATTAACTGTTTCCAATTATAATGGGCGGAAATTTCAGTTGTAATACGCGGGAAGATATTAACGTCGCGCAACCGCGTAATTTACGGTGTGTTTTGAATTAAATCTTTCGTAAAATATCTACGTCGCTACACTTCTATTTCAAATGGAAGATACATTGTAATGCAAATGTCCCAGTTTCGCGCTTTGTCGTCTATCGACCCCTGGAAATGCAGTTTCTCCCGCGCTCCTGCGCGGAGTGCTAACTTTAATTAAGTGCTGATAAGCGAGAACGCCGGGAATTTATTTTGGATCCAAAGAGAAATATTAGAGTTCCCCCGTTACGCTCGGAGCTTTGCAAATATCTTGGCGGTATTTAAACGCTGCCCGCTTCGTAATCAACTGCAAACAATAACAGATTTATTGCCGATAAAGGTAATATCTAGTAATTTTCGCATGAACGTTAACTGATATCATCAGGAATTCCACTGCGGTATCGTCACGTGATAATTTTGTACATTAATATTCCTATTCACGATTGTCGTAAATGAAATTTATCTCCATTACTGGCGAACAATATTATTTCGCATTATATTTGTCCCTCGAGATAGAAGCATATATTTTTTTTTTAGTATTATACAGGGTATCCCATTTTAAAGGACCCAGCTGAATATCTCGAAAACTGAGCCCGGCAGACAAAAATGTTTCAGACAAAAGTTGCATGGTTTGGAGGGAACTGCATGATAAAAATATTGACTTGACCTTGAGTGACCAAGTCAAGGTCAAGTCAAGTTCACCTAAAATTTTTTTAATGGAATCCACAATTTTTAATGTCATATTCTTGCAGCTGACCTTAAGACCTTAAGATCTTTTCAAAACACTATATTTAAACTCTTTTTAGAGTAGAATTTTCTGAGATATTTTAAATTTTGTCATGATATTTTGTCATGATATATTAGGTCATTCAAGATCAAGTCCATATTTTCATCATGTGGCATCCTCCAAATCACGCAACTTTTGTCTGTCGGGTTCAGTTTTCGAGATATTCAACTAGATTCTTTAAAATGGGACACCCTGTATGTAAAACAATCTTAATGTTAATCAGTGTGTTTCTAATTGTAAGAGCAGCTTTCGGAGAATAATTATACAAACATTATGCCAGTTGGAGAGATGAAAGAGTCAGAAAATGTAAACGTATTACGTTTAAGATATAGCAATGTTTTTTACCGAGTTACTTGCTTGCGACGTTTTTCCGATGGCGGGTTCAATTATCTATTCGTCTGCTTCATTAATTTCCAAGGGACTATTAAAGTAATTATTGCGACCCGATAATATTCACCCGACACTCATTCATTTCATACAGTTAATTAGTGCAGTAATTACATTACATATACGCATGTGTATTAAAGTTGAAACAACGCTGCCACCTAAACGAAGATCTATATTTATTTATGAGGATGGTAACGTGAAATTATCAGAATGAAAAATAATTAATTGTCTTCGTTAATTATCTTTCCACTCGAATTTATTTTTTTATCCAGGGTACCGAGTAAAATAACGTTTACTGAAAAAATAACGTATAGCGTATTTAATTTTCTACGTGAACTCTACATATCCGATAATCTATCTACAGTAATTTACTGTTATGTACTGTTATCATTTAATTCGAAAATAAGTCACAAAGTTATACGGTTTATTCTATGTATTGAAATGTGCAAAAAAAATAATTTTGTGCATTAGAATTCCTTGACGTTATTGATAACACTGTGTGACAGACCAAAAAGAGATGGGGAATTTAAAAAAAAAATAGAATTTTTTTGTGCCCTAGAACACGTTCTTAACGGGATTTTGCTACACAGAAAAAAAGAACATTCTTATTTAAAAAATATTTTAATTTTTGACATGTAAATCTTAAAATGAGATTTCATAGCGTTAAACGAAGAAATATTACTTGCATTAAAACATTTTATATAATTCAATAAAGAAAATTATAGTCTTATTATTCAAAAATAATTTTTATTAATGGAAAGCAAAAAATATTGGATAGAGAATAACAGTACTTTCAAACCAAGAATATTCATATTATAAAGATAATACAGTTTAATCTTATTATTGTATTTTTTATGTAACAATTACAATATTCAAATTAATTTATAATATTCTTGAAATACAAGAATATAAAATTCTTCTAAGAAAATAATATTTTCTTGTTTATATATGAAACAATGATAGTCTTAATTTAAATATATTCGTCTTGATTGAAGACTTTTTTTTTCTGTGTGTAGGTTAGCGCATTTAGGCTTCTTTCATTAGGTACAAGAGGCAGAATTTAGATAATCGAAAAATGATTAAAATCCCGAAACTTCATACCCGAGGTTTTTTTAGGGCAAGGAAGCCATTTTTTGGTATTTCCTTTTCGTTGCCAAATGCACGGTTAAAAATTTTTTATTTTTTCCTTTGGTCCGCCGTCGTTTGTTGCCATTACTGCTGTCGCTATCACTGCTTCCGTCGCTGTCTATATCGACGTTTGCATCGTTGTTGTTATCGCTGTTTGTATCGCTGTTCTCGTCGTTCATGTTCTTCAGCCACCAACAAATGTCCCCCAGCATAGCATCTAATTTCTTCCCTCTGTACCTTATTTAGCATTTAATATCTCATGGTCAGTACCTAATGAAAGAAGCTTAAATGCGCTAATTTAGCGAAATCCCGTTAGAAACGTTGTGTTTTGGGGCACAAGAACTTTCTATTTTTGGGGGAAATTCCTCATCCTTTTAAAAAAAGTTTATATTTGTCGCACTGTGTAATTTTTTACAGCCTTTATAAGGAATATGTTAAAACGTTAGATCTCAGCGAAATATAAATTCTACAAGTACGCCAAGTCTACCTTTTAAAGCCGACATGTCGATGTTATACGTCCTTTTCTATTTTTCATGTAGCTGTAGATATGGCTCTCCCTTGCTTCCATGCCTGTATTAAAATCTATATTTCGCGCATTGTACAATTACGTACGTACGCTTCTCTCTCGTCACAAAGACAAATATCGTTCTTCCGTAAGACATCCTCAACGCAATCTACAATTGTCCGGGTTTCCGGATCGGTTGATTTAACCATTTTTATTGCGAGATGCGCAAACGGAAAAAAATATACGGTACGCGAAAAGTCTGAATTTTTCATGAGTCGTTCCTACGTACGAGGATTACAAATTGGAAAAAATTGTGTCCATAGTTGTGGACGTTGTAGACGCAAAAAGATTAAACTAGCGACATAGCGAGGGGAATAATTAACCAGTCGTCCGTCGGTCGGACGGCAGCGGACATTTTTCATCTGACCGCGGCGAATTGCATTACTCGATGCCGCATTAATTAGTCGCATCGAGGCGACGGTGACGTGATTGCGCATGTCGAATCCGCGCGCGCGTCAGCCGACAGATAGAAAATCTATCTGGGACGCGAGCCCCTTGTAAAATGTAAATTCTCCGCGATTAACTCGATTAATCCTCCGCACCGACCGCGTCTCGATAGCGTTGTTTTCGCGCAGTCGAGATGCATCGCGCCGATGCATCGGATGGGATATGGGTGGACTTGCGGATTTCGTTCGCTTGCCTAAGCCCATCAAAGCCAGGGGTTCCCAAAACCGTCCCTCGTCAAACTGTTTACACTCCAAACCGTCGATGTGGGGAGTAACCGTTGATTTTCAAAGAAAAACACACGCGAGACTGGAGCGTAGCGAATGTTTGAAACCTTAAAATTAAAAAAGAAGAGTCCGATGATCTAACAAGATCCTCTCTGGAGAACAAGAGACGGAAGAGAGTAGAATTTCCGACAGCCACTCTTAACGATATGTTCTCAGTTGTTTTAATCTGTCCTTTTCAAGATTTTCGATAAAATATTCCCTTCGTATGCGCACCATTTCTCCTTCGCTCAAAGTATCCTCGATCCTCACTCGCGAATAGCCCCGTCGTCGTTGAAATCCAATGCGGCTCGGCTTACCCGCTGCCTCGCGAGGCTCTGCCTCCGAATGGGTTGAAGAGGGCGGCCGAAGAGAGGATTGAGGGAGGAGAGAGGGGCCTCGAATCCTCTCTGAACAATTGAACGATTATCGGGAGATTTGCTGCCGTTCAGCCGCGATTCCGAAAGATGGCCGTGTGTCTACTCCACCTTGTGAATTATTCAATAGTTCTGGAACGAAATTTTATCTACCCCGTCTCTCCTGCTTGTGTAATTTCCTTCTGTTCGCGAACGACGACACGTTGTTACTGTTTATGCGATTCGGTGAAACAGAACGACAGAAACGAATTATCGGTGCAATCTGGAGAGAGACGAGATGAAGACGGTGCACGGAAAGAACGGTTTTGCTGAAGTATCTACAAGTTTAGTCAGATGCAGATCAGAAAATAATTTTGTTGCACCATCTAAAATAATTATGTAGGACGCTCAAACTGTTTGCTAGGATGTCAAAATTTTTTGCAGCATTGTCATTATGCTTGAGTGTCCTACATAATTATTTTGGATGGTCCAATATAATTATTTTCTGATCTGCATCTCACTAAATTTGCACACAGAAAAAAAAGTCTTCAATCAAGACGAATATATTTAAATTAACACTATCATTGTTTCATATATAAGCAAGAAAATATTATTTTTTTAGAAGAATTTTATATTCTTTTATTTCAAGAATATTATAAATTAATTTGAATATTGTAATTGTCACATAAAGAATACAATAATAAGATTAAACTGTATTATCTTTATAATATGAATATTCTTGGTTTGAAAGTACTGTTATTCTCTATCCAATATTTTTTGCTTTCCATTAATAAAAATTATTTTTGAATAATAAGACTATAATTTTCTTTATCGAATTATATAAAATGTTTTGATGCAAGTAATATTTCTTCGTTTAACGCTATAAAATATTATTTTAAGATTTACATGTCAAAAATAAAGATATTTTTGAAATAAGAATGTTCTTTTTTTCTGTGTGTAGATACTTCAGCAAAATCGTTCTTTCCGTGTACGCATTGTCTTTCTGATAAGTAAATGCAACGGTCTCGTTACTGAAATGGATATCATTTTTTGCGAAAACGATCGAATTTATCTGATTAAGAGTATGTAATTACCTTAAACGATTGTAATGATACGTGCAGTCGATGCACCGAAGGGTGCTCGGGATGTTTTCTCGAAATTCGACGCGATGTCACGTGTCGCGTATCCATAGTTTCGAATGTCAAATCGGTCATTCGGGAACCATTTACATCGGGCGGATCTTTTGTTCCCGCGATCAATCACCCTCGTAAAAGCGTGGTGCGCTGAGATATTCGATACCAAATATTGAAGTTGCAATAAATGTCATTCCAACCTTTGCTAAAAAAAAAAAAAGTTTATTGCGTGTGAATTTGAAACACTCTTCTTTGTGATAAAAAAAAGAAATTAGTACGTGATGGTTTTGTAGTGCCTCGTACATCACGCAGTATATTCACGCAAAAATTCGAAAGCAGCAACGGCAAAGAACTTCCAAACAAGAGTGAATAAAATGGGATGCTTAGTGCCTACTTGCGTTCGCGTTCGAAATTCTTGTTGCCGCGTGGTTTTCGATAAATTCCGGCCCGATCGTTGTATTACACGTAGAAAACGAAGATCCGCTGGAAGCGTTATAAAATGACGTGGTTTGCGAGATTGCATAAACGATCGACGTGGCGCGGCGTGGCACGGCGCAGCATCGGATCCGTGAGGACTTTCCGTCATCTCTTTCGCCAGTTATTACCCGATAAACTCCGATAAGTTTTACGATCGATTCCCGAACGTCAGCCCGAGCTCAATGTCGGTAACCGAGCGAGATTTTCCTTTCTCTCTCGCGAATTTTCAGCTCGCGGATCTTTCTAATCGAATTTCACACAAAGAGCCGACTTGTCTCTCACGGATGCAGCAACGATAAAATTTTGCGTCAAAATAACACTTGACCGAAAATATTTAAAATAATTACAAGATACTAGGATAGTTAGTTAAAAAGAATAATTAAAATATTGAAATAGAAAATAATATATTCGCTCCTTTATCTTTTTATCTAAAAAATAAGTTTCGGCACGGAATGAAACAATTTATAGGATATGAATTAAGAACCAGATTATACTTTCTATATCATTTTTTAACTTTCCAAGTTTAATAACCTTAATATGTTTTAATTTAAATAATTTTTTAATGTTTTAATTTTAATATTTTTCATAAAACAAGAATCTGTGTAATTTCGCTTGTAACTCTGACAAATGAAATTTTAATGCTACACAACAATGCTAGTCATGCTAGAAAGTTACCATTCTCTTCTGGATAGCGATAAAAAATACAAAAAAATGTTTCTTTTACAATAGAGTAATATTATACAGTGTATACGAACCCCTTGTCTTCGTTGCTTTGAGATTCTAAGTTCTTCCTTACTCACTTGGCACTCGGAATAATATTACCCATTATTTATGTTTTAACGTCGTTCCCATTGCGCGAGGAGAAAAGTGACTTCTTTGAAAGCTATGAAATCTCAGTTCTCAAATAAAAATAAGGAACCGGAAGCCGTATCGTCTCTTGCGCGAGCGGAAACGGCACGAAATCTGGAATAAAGAGACGAGTACTTAGCCGTACTTCTGTCGTTGCGAGAGGACGACTTTGCATAGAATATGCAAGAGCTGGTACCCATTGTATCGTTTCCGTAGTTCTTTTCCAGCAGGGATAACTGATCCGCGCAATTATTTGGGCCTAGCGAACCCGAGCTCAATGATGCGGACATTCACGCACATTCACACATCGTATACCATACACGGGAAAAAAAACTAATTAGTTGATAACTTGTTAATGCAAGTTTAACATTTATAACTAAGCGGATTTGATAGAATAGCAAAGAAAATATGTCTGAACGCAGTTATGAGCATATTTTCTTGGCTACCCTGTCAAATCTGCTTACAATTAGTTATAAAAGTTAAACTTGCATTAGCAAGCTATAACTTGGCTGTCTATTTTTTTCGTGTACGTTTTTGCGAGTGATATTGATGGTGATAAACGTTTGAGAAAAAGTGGAAGCAAGATACGACGTAATTTAGAAATAATAAGAAGAATAAGAGCAAAAAAGAGGACTAAATCCCTATATCTGTTTGATGTAGACGCGGCATTATAACGAAAGCTAATGCTCATTTCTTATTTATACCCCTTAATTAAGAAGGAAGTTTTTATCGCTGACTTGTAATTCCATTTCGAAGTTTGAGGACGGCGGGAAAACTTTCGAGTTGCGAGTAATATTCGCGTCTCGCTCGACAATAACGTTAGAGCTGCTGTGGATGCTGGATGCACTTCGTAACAGAATTTATTAAGCCGCGCGCGAGGATACGCGATACCGTTCCGTGACGTTCCGAGATGTTTACGACGAATCCGTTTTAAAACTAACGTAATTTCGTACGTGACGGCACTTAACAATGACTTCCAATTTCGCGCGAGCGTTATTTATCGATTTTGGGAAGTACCAGGTACGACGCATGGCTCTCTCGCTCGTACGTGGACGATACGTGCTACCAAATATGTCGCATGAATTTAAATGTCGCTATATCCTGTGAACAGCCCGGCGCAAGGAGCATCCTTTAAACGACAGCGAGCGAATTGCGCTTTAACGTAATTCTGTGTTACGCGCGTACAGGAGACGATACGACACCGGGGAGGCGCATCTTGTGCGCGCAAGGTGCATCAGGAGAGGTTCGTTGGCTTTACGATGGTACCTTTGCGTATAGCGGACGATATCAGGCGCGTTCTTTGTTAAAACACCCCCTGGACGCGGGTCGTAACGGCTGCCGGTTGCGAAATTGCAGTGAATTCCCGTTATTTATCGGCCAATGGGGTCTATCATATCGAGTCGTAGCGCCGCGCTCCAGTTTGCGGCATTCCTAGATCCTGGAGATGTGAATTTCGACGGCGCGGCAATATCTCGCGCGAACGCGGCTCTCTCGTCTCCTGCGAGAGGAGCACGGAGTCTCCTCGCTTCGTTAAGTTTTATCGTAGCGCGAGGCGAGCACGCAGACGCGTTTCCGCCGCAACTTCCGACTAGACAGCTTCAGCGAAATAGTTTGCGTAGAGTAAACTGTTGCCTCTCGGATCGTCTACGCCACCGCCGTCGCCACCGCCGCCGCCGCGTACGCGTTTCTCATTTGGAAATTAGTCCGGCGCATGGGAAGGGGGGCGGTATTAGCGAATAGTTTCGGCAAACTTTATCGACGAAATTTTCGGCCGCTGCACAGTCGATTATTGTTCAGCGGGAATCTCATTGAGCGCCATCCTTTCCGCATTCTTCCTAAAGTACGTCAGATATCTTTTCTCCTTTTACTTAATTTTGCCGGATATGTTGACAATTAAAATCTGCAATTGATCCTAATAAAAGTTCTGAACCCGCGTGAAGTTAGCCCCCCGACATTAAAAAAAAATTAACTTTCTATAGCTCATTCGATTGCTCATCGTTTGCACATGTATGCACATTTCGAATTTTCGTTTGCACACTTCTAATAAAAAAGTTATTTAAAAAACAATTTTGGGGAGGCCAACTTCACATTAGCCCCCCAACTACGAGCAAATTAGATTGAAGTAGCCTTAATCAATAGATTTTCGTTTGCACATTCCTAAACAGATCGATTTTTCGTTTGCACACTCTTAGTTAAAAAGTTATTAACAATTAAAGTTTTGGGGGGCCAACTTTATACTACAAAAAGTACGTTTCCGTCGCGAATTCTGAAGATATGCGTTTGTAACGGCACCAATCGATAGATTTTCGTTTGCACATTCCTAAACAGATCGATTTCTGCTCTAAAGCAGGATAGGAAATAAATAGGAAGTAAATATTAATCGGTATTAATATTCGGCGTTAAATTAACACTTTTGCAGCCGGCGATTCTAGCGCGCGACCTAAAGCTGGGAGCCGCGTGCAATTTACAAAAATCTATAGCTGCCGCAAGATTCTGGCATAAAAAAATTGTTTTATGCAATATTATGCTTGTAACCACTTGTAACCACTTGTTTGAAATTGAAAGAAATTTTCATATTACAAATCTAAATGGAAAAAATTTTAAATTTATAAATATATATGGAAATATTAAAATTTAAACAAACTTATAAAATTTATTAAATATATTTTTTTTAAAAACTTAATGAAATATTTTTACATAAAAATAAAATTTAATATCTTTTTTGTATATCTCTTTAATATCTTTTTTATCTTTTTTTAAAATTAATTCCGTTTAAACGCTCATTTTAAGGAGCTTGAAATCAATTTATTGTTAGATAACTGCTACACTGAAAAAAAAATAAGGTTGCCACAACCATAATTCGTCCAACAAACATAGTGAATGTTGAGACAACCATAGTGAATGTTGAGACAACCATAGTGAATGTTGAGACAAACATTCACTATGTTTGTCTCAACATTCACTATGTTTGTCTCAACATTCATTATGTTTGTTGGACGAATTATGGTTGTGGCAACCTTATCGTTTTTTTCCGTGTATAATCATAAATACGAATTATATAGTCATCTGCGTCTCTATAAATATAAAATTACGTAAAATTACGTTAGCGACAACCAGCTATAAATTTAAAATGACATAAAATTATGTTAGCGGCTGCGAAAGTGTTAAAAGACACGACGAGAATTCTTGATTGAAGTATTTTATTGGTAGTCGTATTTCAGTATTTTTTAATTAAGTATGAGATTCACCATGGCCTTTTAATCTACGAACGTGCTTCAGTAAATTTGTCACAGGACGTTAAAGCTGCATTTTGTAGACAAGGATAAAAGCAGTTAAATTTCGTGTGTTGTAGATTTTATTGCGCAAGCTATTTGTTAGAAATTGTTGCAGTAATCTCCAAATTTTGGTAATAGTTTACAATACGAATGCATAAACTGGCCGGAGCTTCGAAATTATTAGTTTAATATATCCCAGGAAGTAGATCATGTTTATAATAACAGGCCAATTGCGCGTGCCGCACGGACTTTTAATTAAACAGATGCCATTCATTTCGGGAAGTATGAGGTTCGGTTGCAACCCGCGTAAATAAACTGTTAGCTCGTGCGAGACCGTTTATTGCGGCCGCTCCTATATTTTGGATATTAATTTGATGCATCACGGTAGTTGATTTCGAAATGAGTATTTTGAAGCGGGATGAACAGCAGCTGCAATTAATCGTATCAACGAATATTTAATAATCTAATTAATGTCGGAATGAATATTCACAACGAGATATCGATAAAAATATACACAACGCTGAATAAAATCGAAAATATTCCTTATCTTCCGAATCTCATAGTTACAATCCACGTCACGCGGCGTGTAAACTCATCGATAACTTCCGACGAATCTTTCGCGAGACATCTCCGCCGGTGGACTTAACAGCGAGGTAGAACAATCTAGCGGTCCATCTCGTTCCCGCGTGTTCAAATCTAATCTTGTTTCCAGAAAGAGCCGCGATTAGTTTCGCGGAGCTCTCTGGAGCCGACCGCCCAAGTAGAACAGAAAGTCATGATGACGTCAAAATGACGCCTTTCACATCATTTTGAAGTCATGATGACGTCAAAATGATGTCAAAGGCGTCATTTTAGCATCATTTCGACGTCATCATGACTTTTGTGTTTTACTTGGGCGATCGCGAATCGCGGTCGTCAGAGTATCGTCATCATCGTCGCTTATGTCGCTTACGATGAGACAGCAGTAGTGCGATTCTGTAACTCGTTATGCCCTCGTTTTGTGCTCATAACGACAGTTGCGCAGGTATAATACATGGTAAAAAAGCTGCGCGACTGTCGTTATGAGCACATAACGATGCCATAACGAGTTACAGAATCGCAGTATTGGCCTCCTTTTAATTTCCCGGCTGAGAGGTTTCGAAATAGCGCGCGTGGCAGCGCGGGGCGAGCTTTAACTTCACCGAGTGAATCTGAATGCCACTTTGTCCCGTTGCTTGCGGCGGGACCGCGACGACGACGACGAAAAGAGCGGAGGAGCGACGAAAGGGGAAGAAAGAGTACCGACGGGATACGACGGGCAGACGGGGAGGTAAAAGTTTCGCGCTTCAGTGCGAAAGGTTCGGCGGAGTAGCGCGTTCGGGCGAAAGCACTCTTCGGGATTCTGGAGACTTTTACGGAGAACGACAGTGGCGACGACGACGATGGCGGAGCGGAAGAGCGCGAGATGGTGTTAAAATGAGAACGACAATGGGACGCGAGAGTTCGCGAGAGGTAGTTGGTGAAGCCGCATCGGTTTTCGCTAGCGAACGCGGACTGTTTAATTGTTTCTCCGTTCGGCATCCATTTAGCCGAGACGAGAAAGGTCCGGGTGGAAACGTCGCGCGATGCAACGGTCGTTGAACGGCATTCAATGCGGCGGACGTGGACATTCAAGATTAATTCCCCCTTCGTTGGTATTCTGAGAAACGTCAATGCTCCTACGTAAACTTTATTTTTAGGTAGCTCCGGGAAAACGTGGACATCTCGGAGTTTGGTTGCTGAATGTTTTATATTGAAGAGCTGTGGTAGTTGTCCGTTGGTTAAATATTTTCTCTGCCCCACATTCGTCTTGGAATACTGTCAGATATAGCGATATCGTCGAAAATACTTTCTGAAACGTTATTGAAACGTTTTCCCAGTAGTGGGAAATACTATTATATATCGCCGCTTTACCACGTAGTTAATATCATTTAATTGTGAAGGATCGTTCTTTCCCTCGCGGCACTGACAAGTTGTCCGATCCGTCCGAAAATAGAGCGGAGAAAAAGGCGGAAGTCTCTGTTTTCGCGTTGTGGAGGGACGAGAAGCACTTCTGCGAAGGCAATTAAAACTCCTCGCTGGTCGGAGACGCGATCGGAGTCCCAGAACGACGCCACGGAGGCGGCGGAAAAAGCCGCGACGTGGATGCGGAGGGCGGCGACTCGTTGGCTTCGTCCTGCGCCGGATCTCGTCCTGCGTCTCGTTCCTCCTTTTCTTCCGTCCTGACCGCGGACCGCGTGCGGGCGGACTCTTGAATTATCGCCGACTTACGACGCCCTCCGCGTTTTCCGCGTCGCGCTGTTAATTCCGCGGCCGCGCGAGAATCCTTTTTGCCACTTATCCCGGCGTACCGCGACGCGGCGACTTTTTGCGACGACAGCGCGGGTTTAATGCCAGTTGCCACGGTGGCGTGTATGTGGCGATACGAGGACGCAACGAGGGTTGTATGAGCGGACGGGAATTGCATTTTTATTCAGCGGGCTGAATTACGTTACAGCGCCGTCGCTATTAGCGAGGATTGGCTTAAAACGTGATCGCATGAGCGCGAGAAACAGATATATAAATGTGAATTTATACAGAATGTTGAAAAATTAGTTAGAAAAAGCAGCTAATTTTCAGGATTGCTTCAACAGTACAAAAACGCTAATAAGATTCTTATAAATGTGATAGACTTTTTTTATATTATGTGCGATAAATCCTTATTTCTCATTCGATTCCAAACTGGCTTTATTTAAATGGAATTTAATTTTAATTTTAATTTAACATTCAATTATCATGATATTCGATTGGAAATTAAAAAGGTGTTAAGAAAGATATCATTCAATCAAGATTTCGCTAAACTGTAGATGAGTACAGTAAATATATTCTCATTATTAAATGTAAGATATTGCATTAAGGTGTAACTAAGATAGTGTGTATAAATACAAAACGTTTAATTTATTAAGATTGTACTATAATAGCTTTTGAGGTGTAAAACTAAGCGTCAGTAGTAAAAGATGCATGTAGTCAGACGAAATTATGTGTCAGACGTTGGCTACGTTTACCGACAGTAACGTTTATATTATTTACTACGCGGTATTAAGCTCCAAGCAATATTGTTTATTATTTATAGCATAATTTTCTTATTTCTCTTTCTAAAATAGCGCGCAAATTTATTCATGAAAATATTAAAATTAGACAGAAAGTTATGCGATTTCCATCCGAACGATTAATTAGACTTTCATGCTGTGCTTATAAACTGCCGATAAATGAGACGAGGTCGCATTAAAATCACAGCTCTATATTAATACTGCACGTGAATTTAATAATAAATGCTGATCATCATTTGATTGGTAAGCCAAATGTATTTGACGCTCTAGGGGATTCGCATGAATTTTGCTTTACGTCACTTCCAAACTCCTGTATACGCGTTATTGACGTAATACGTGAGGCAACGTGTAAAATGTTCGCAAATTAATCACGGCTCCGTGAACTTTCCCGTTTGAAATACGGTCAAACAGAATTTTGGAATATCAAGATCAGAATCGACTCTTCGCAACGTCCCAAAATCGAATCCAAAATCGCAACCTCACATTCAACAACGTTCCTCAACTATTTAAATATTAGAAAGCTTCGTTAATCGATTTAACTTCGAGAATATTTTACTAACACATTCTTGCCTCTCATTCTACATCATGGTGGCCACTGGTCAGGGAAAACCTGGAAATCAGGGAAATATCAGGGAATTTAAAAAATGGTCAGAGATGTCAGGGAAAAGTCAGAGAGAGAGATTTTTTAAAAATTAGTCAGGGAAACGAAAAAAAACAAAGCTTTTTCTATAATTAAAGAACCAAAGTTCAAAAAGTAATTTTTTCTCACATGGTGGGAATTCTTAATTAATCAAAATAAAATGTTGAAAATTGAAATACATACGTCGAAATATTTCGTATACGCAAGCGGCATTTTTATAAATTCGGTAAAAGAAAAATCGCTTCCCGGGTACATCTCTTTAATGAGTGCTGTGCACTGCGCAGCGCGTATACGCTAGTGTTTATTCCAAAGTTCCAAAGTTCCTTGCTGTTGTTTAAGTTTTTTAGTTTCTATAAAAGATATTCTATCTAGTTAATATGTACGTTTGTAGATGGATCTAAATACAAGAAAATTTTAATAAAACTATTGATCAAATGTGAGTAATGTTCGCTATAAATGTTTATGCAACAAAATTAGAATAAAATCAATCCTGTTAATCTCTGTGGCTTAGTTGTATAAATACAATTTTCTATCATCATTAAGCAAATCGTAAACATGTTTTTGAATACCGATTAATTCGGAGCTTCATTAATTAGTTATTCGTGTATTGGCACTTGACTATTAATTTGAATTTTAGTTAGGGAAAAATTATAATTTCGTCAGAAAAAGTCAGGGAAGAGTCAGGGAATTTTTTTCGCTCATTTTAGTGGCCACTATGTACATTCTTATCGATGAAGTAAAATTTTAATCTTATTTTCCATAGCCAAATTCTATTATCGACGCGTCTAATATTAGACACTAGAAAATTGTTTTACAAAATACAGGTATTTTAATGCAGCTGATAATAATAATCAAGAATTATAATTTTTGTCATTAAAGAATCACGAGAGATTTTCGGCAGAAATCTCGGGAATCTCTGGCATTTTTACGGCGCGTTCATCTTTCAGAACGACCTGCAGATAGCCATCCTCAGCCGGATATCGCCCGCATGGCCGTTAGTCTCTCGAAACGTCGAAGTTGCGGCTTCCTCCGGGTAATGCCGGCATTAGCAACTTTCGGCCGGGCTTCGCGGCGGAAAATTGCGAAAGTAATAAAGCGGGCGAAGTATAAAAGCGGCGGGATAGTTCGGAGAGGGGGTCGTATGAATCGGGTTGTCGGCATTTCGGGATGGCACGGGAGGCACGGAAGAAACACGCGATCGCACAGACGGGAGAGCTGTCTGCCACGCGCCGCAGGTATCCTGTCTGTCTCGTGTCACTTTACCGCCGCACCGCGGACTCGCGTTTCCTGAAAAATGCACAAACTTGCCAACGCGCATTTTCGCGCCCGCGATCGTGCGACGTCCGTCACGCCGCGCCGCCGCACCGCCCGGCACTTTCTCGCTGTCGAGGGAGCGCGAACAACGGCGCGACACCTTGTATCTGTCCCGACCTTTTCATCTTTTCCGCATCTGCAATTCCCATCATTGGTTCTCAAACCACGGCTACGTGAGGAAATTTCGAAGCAGAGCCACCGCACGGAATGTCTAAAAAGGGAGAGGCGAAAATTATCGACGACCCAGATAACATACATGTCTAAAAGATGTCGAAAAGATATCTTAAAGACGTCCTATGCAACATGATGTTGCATAAGACGTCTTTAGGATATCTTTTCGACGTCTTTTAGACATACATTTATCTGGGGAAGCGCTTTAAAATTAACCCACGTCGTTAATTCCAGATGCGAATTCTGTGCTGTGTTTCTTCTATCACTATGTCAATTATTTCATATATTATTTCGTATTATTTAGAGTTATCTCTACGTTATGAAAATCTCAAAAAATTATAATTTTCTAGTTTTATCGGTAAACATTCTAAACATTGTTTTCTAACTGTGCTCATAAATCTGCTCGTCTATACGTCCTTTCCCGAGAGCGAGACTGCGCTTTGGACGGATTAAATTCGAGATGCGCGGCTAGTGCTTTAGATGCAAATTATCTTAATTCGCCGTCAGCGCCGTCGGCACCAATCTCGCGGCAGCGTACCGTAAATTCGTAAATATTTGCATCGCGCCCTGATTGGAAAACTCCAAAACAGATTCTGGCTCCTCGACATATTCGAAACAGTTGGACCGTTCGCGAGATCGTCGTCGTCGCATTCGTGAATTATTTACCGAAGTGGCTATGACGCTGACGTTAATTTATGGCGTCGTTTTATAACGCGCCGCTTTTTTCGCGTCACGGAGTACATTGCTGCGACGGCCGAATAATTGCGAAACGCGAGGAAATAAAAAATGTACACTCGATATTATGGCACGCATTAATTTAGGTAAAGAATGTGGTCCGCACAATGTGTCACGTCAACGTGAAAAACTGCCACGTTACGAAACTTTAATTAGGTAAACGATGGCAGATAATCAATAATTTTAATTATTATTCTTCCATTTTAATTTAATTATTCTCTCATAATTTTAATTATAATTCTTCCATCTCGTTACAAATCGCGCGGCTTGGTAGGACAAATAGGGTGTTTCTTTTCGCTGGGGCGGAAATTGATTTCAAATCGATTAAAGGCTTTACAATAAAAAGCATATTCAATGGTTTCGGTACGTTCCGAATATTATGGTTATTCTTGAAAAAAAATTGGTTCGCTGTTATCTTTCAATTACTTGGCTCGCATAAGTCGGCGGATTAACGTGGTTTTATTCGAACGAGGATATTAGCTCAATTTTCCATTCGCTTCGCGCGATCGTAAGTCCACTTCTGCTTCAACTTTCATTTAGTAGTCATCGGAATGAACTCGTCTTTGCAGAATACGCCAAAAAAGTTCACCCGCTGAAGTTTCCCGCTGATGAAAAGGGTTTGCTCGCTGCAAATCCGACCAAAGTATCGAATTCAGCACATTATGTGTAAGTGCGACATATCGACAAATGGAGTTCCAGCAAACTCGAAAATTTCTGACGAACCGAATATTATTTGAAGTGAGGTAAAATACTCGAACATCCCGTCACTATAAATGTATGTTTTTTTTCCGTTAATTAACTGAGATTGATTATCGTTTAGGAAGCTTCTCAAAATTGAGTGAATAATTTAACTTTATTATTCAGACATTTTGCTTTATTTCAATCGTCAATTTACGTAGTTCGCATACCTACTCCCATAGTTTCCAATTTTCTGTTTCGAGCGATAATACCGGACTGTTTTTCCCCTCATCGCCCAAGGCGAATCAAAATATTCTGCACTGCGTTTGCATCGCGACTAAATTAGATTACTTAGACCGAAATAAAATATTCCGATGGACCGCTACAGCGCGGCACGTGGGAAGAATAAAGCATGGTTATTCATATCCATCGACAGCGTGTTATCGTTTAAGATAGCACGCCGGGAACCCTCGCAGATATCACGCTATCTGAACAGAAAAAAGCCTCGGTCTTTGGGAATAATCCGCTGGAAACAATCCTCGGAAGAAAAATTTTCTGAAAAATAAACTCTCGGGTAAAAAGAACGATGGGTATTGTTTTCTTTCGGGTACCCCGGGCGTATACACGTACGTATATGTGTGTGCGTGTGGGCGTGTACGTACGTGTGTTTGCCTCGCGTTCGCGCCATTTTTCCACACCCTTTCGGACGTGCGCGGGTGTGTACGACCCCGATTTTCAGTTCTTTGCGGCATCAAAGTTTTTTCGCGAGAATTTATCTGCTGGCGCCGGAACGAGCGCTCCCGGCGAGCGTTTTCTCGGGGGGCTAATTTCGCCGCAGTTTGTATTCGCCATTACGAGGCCCGCGGCAACCCCCGGTGTATTTCTGCGCGAACCCCGAAAGGTACCGCGCAGGTAAACGGGACGATGCCATTAATAATGCACCGCCGTGCGAAGTGGCGAACAATAAATGCGAGTGTACTAAATTTTGCCGAATGAAAGTTTGAGGTGTGTTACGAGTTGAAAGATGGCCCCGATACCGCTCTCGTATTTCACGTTTTCCCCGTCGCTTCTCTTTAATGTAGATATACTACGTACTATCAGTGTAGCTTCATTTTAATTTATTTTTTTACCATAATTAATATTTGACACGCTTCTCTGTAATAAAGATAGAGCCCATTTTGCAGAATTTTCATTAGTGGGTATTTTTTAATCGATCCCGCTCGCGAAAATGTACGAAGTTAATCGAGCTTTAAAGAGAGCGTTATATAGTATTAATATTATCTATGACTTTGCGAGGGGAAAAGCGGTGTCATCACTTTTACGCGACACGACCGCCGGAATTCGAGCCGTATCTAGCCGATATTCCGCCGAAGAGAATATCGATCACGTTTCATTTGTAATTCACGAACGTGCGGGCGCGCGATCTTCGCTCCCACAGTACTGCGTACAAGTCACCCCGTTTTTTTGAGAATTTACTTTCCGGAAGATGTTGCTTCCGAGATTTTTCAGAGATTAATTTCCCCAGGGATTGCGTTGCTCATCCAGGACTGGGAAATGCTCCATTCGTTACTGAAGTTGTTCGAGTGTGACTCGGTCGTGTCCCAACTTGCGCAAAATGCAAGATCTGGCAAGATGTAGAGCACCCCGAAAGCCGTGAACTACTTTTTCTGAATCCAGTTCCAGATTGTATCAGTCAAATTAAAAAAAAAATGTCGGTAAGACATCTCACGTTGATAATTCTTTCACGTGCGTTGAACAATTGAAGAAATTAAAATTGATTGTAAATTCATCTATCGCCGTAAAACAAAACGCGATTTCTGAACAAAAATGCGATTTCTGAACATCCCGTATGTCATATGTCCGAGATAATACGGCCGTAACAATTTAATGCCTCTAATTGCTTCACTTTTAATTCGAGTCTGTAATTGGGATTAATGAGAACGTACGCTGATCAATACGATACGATTGTGTTTGCCACTGATTGCAAAGAACTCCATAGCTGTTCATATTCTCCCTGCTTTTCGTTTAACGCTAAATGTGACAAATTGCCTTTGCAGCGTGAGTTGAAAACCAGAGTGCATTTTTCATGGCGAAGAAAACAAGAACGGATATCACATCACATGGAAAAAAAGAGAACGTCATTAAAAGCGATGACACAGTCAAGTTGAAAAAGCGATCAATCCCGATCGCTAAATTAAACTTGCCGGAGACGCGGCCAGATACTAGAGTTTTAATACTATCCTAGAATTACGACCGCGCGAGGAAACTTTGGTAATTTTTTAAAAGTAAGAGAACAGGCCGCTCTCTTCTAAGGTGCAGCGTCTTGGTAAAACGCGGTCAGCCGTAAGAAAGTTTCCGGAGCGAGACCGCGG
The DNA here is from genome assembly GCA_003063835.1 of Aphaenogaster floridana. NCBI lineage: Eukaryota > Metazoa > Arthropoda > Insecta > Hymenoptera > Formicidae > Aphaenogaster > Aphaenogaster floridana. Next base: position 248,788 of record NJRP01000134.1, on the reverse strand, counting down.
CGCAACTTCTTTTTTTCCCCTCTTTTTCTTTTCTTCTTTTCTTCTTTTTTTACATTCGGTCGGATCTTTGAAAAGCGTCGGTAAACGCGTCCCGCAATTCGCCTCGCCGGTAATCGCGAAGCTTCGCGATATCGTTCCGAGCGTATCTCGAGCACGCGCCACGAAGACACAAGGTATTCCTCGCCGATTCTAATCATCCTTTTTACGGCTCGCGAAAATTTTTACGCCTCTCCGCAATTTGCCACGCTCGGCAGTTTCCGAAAAGTTCCGCCATCACGTCGACTCGCATCTCCGCCCGCTCGGAAACTTCCTTCGCGATTCTCGCGGTTGTCGTGGTCGTCGATGATGATGGAAGGAACCGACGAAGTTCAGCGTGCGTGTAATATTGCGCGTTCATCTAACCGAAATTTTTCCCACGACAGCCAGCCTGCAGCTGCGAAATCGATATCGCCGGTATCGCCGGCGAAAATATGCAAGGCCGCGTGACCGCAAGATAGATCGGGAAAGTTGCCGCGACTGTGCGGGAGTTGTCGAGGGACAAAACTTCGTAAATTGTTCATTGTTTGTCCGCTTTAGACTTCGACGTGGTGTTGACGTACGTGACGTAATGTTTAGAGATATTTTTGCACCTGAGCTTACAAGAGTTTTTTGTTTCTTCGATTACTCTTCGTTTTCCTCGTAAGGTTCTTCCTTACTAGTTCTTCAAATATATTTCGCATACGATATAATGAATAATACATAAATATATAATAAGTAATAAAAAATTAATATAATAGGAAAAGCATAATAAGCAAATATAATAACATTTTATTTTTGAAAAACTGAAGAACAGTTTTGATTTTTATGTCGAAAATAGAAATGTTGATGTGTTTAAGTATATAGAAAGAAGAGAGAAGAAGAAGAAGAAGAAGCAGCTGGTTACTCCAATTAATTAATGGCTTCCTTGCGCTCCCGAAATCGAGAAAGAAATTGTGCTTCGGTTAAATTGAAAAATGGTTCCCCAACAAAGTATTGCTATTTCCTCACCTGTTGTCAGCGAATTGCAATCCGCGCACGTAGCCCTCGCCGAAGTGACAAGGACGGGTGGGGATTCGTACGTGATAAGGGTTTCTGGTGGCACGCAGAGCCAACCGAGAGGGGAGGGAACGGATGGAGAACGCCGTTGCTCCCGAACTAATTATTTTTGATCCCGGACGGGCTCGGACCCGGACACACAATGGCCGACGGGGTTTCTTTTGTAACCGGGTGCGATTAATTCCGCGCGCGGCGGAACGTTACCCCGGAGACTGCTCGTCTCGGTCCGAACCCCCTCGTTCACCGGCCCCTCCCTCTTCCCTTGTTCGCGGTACCCTCTATAGGATTCCCCGACGACCGAAAAGCCCGTTCACCATGCAAATCCGCGCGCTGCCGCCAGGGATTCCCATTAAGGTTCTCGGACCTTTTCGGCCCGAACGACCACCCGGAGCTTCTTCGGATCACGTCCCACGCCTTTTCCGCCTGATGCAAGGACGAGTTCGGACGCGCATTTATTTCGCAGCTCCGTCAACCGGACAAGTGACTAAGAGAAAATACCTGGCGAGACAATACGTAGTCCCATCATAAAATTCTAAAAAATAGTAATGAGAATAGAAAGAGCAGTGTTGAGATAAATTTCGAACGATGTAAAGCACGATGTTTAATTAAGATATCAATACATCAAATATTAGAGATCTCTTTATAAATTTAAATTTTGACAATGAAGAACGACGTCGATATATACATTAATGTATGTATATTATAGCTTTCATATCATATCAAATTCTTTCTGTAACATATAATCACAATGCAGCTTTTATTTCAAATACTTGATTTAATGTAAATATAATGGTAAATTTTACAAAGGCCACGTATCGAAGGAACAAAAAATGTACCTTTCAATATAATATATTACTCTTTTTCATTACAACAGTATTCAATATATTAAATGATAAAAATGCACGTAGCACGGAACTGATTTTTCGCGGGAATATATCGAGCGGAAGACGAGATGGGGGGGGGGGAATCGAGACCACGCTTGCCAATATCTTTTTTTATAGTATCAATAAATATCATTTGTTAGCCGCATGTCGCATCAATGCTCGCGTAGGATATCACAGTCGATAACTCTCCCGCTGTCTTGTATATAATGATTTTCTAGCTCGATTTATGAGTACTACTTGCTTTCTTCTCGCAGCAAACAGCCGGCATAAATTCGCATTGTCGATAAACTCTAAACTATATTTGCCTTTCGCATACAGTTACTTCGTTTCTTTCGTAAAATAAGGAACTAGTTGTTTTCGACTATTGTTATCTCGTGGAAGTTCCTAAGAAATTTGTCCCTTTTATATATCAAAGTCCGTCCCTTTACATGTATTTCTTTTATTCGTTTCTTCATTCGCAAAATTTCTTTTCTTTGTGGTAAAGATAAAATTTTAGGTCTCCACTGATCGTTTATCCGAAATTTGAATGCAGGAAATCATTAAAATGCAAATCAGTTGTCAAATATTTTTACAGTAACATTTACAAGCGAAGTAAATGCATTTACGCAATATTTATTTCGTACTCTACAGTCATTTTCTACAGCAAACAGATGATTACTCGCGATTTGCAATACCATTTATAATACAATACCAATTTAAACATCTGTGCAGACATATATTTTGCACGGCTTGTTATTCACAAGAATATTCTTGCATTATTGAGCAACTTCATGTTTACAAAGTATCAACGATAATACCGATCGCGAAATAGATCGCAATTCTAAACACGGTGGAATAGTATAGCACGGTGAAGTAACACCGATGATATTTATCGTTGAGAATGTTGCTTCGACAACTTGTCGCGCGAGTTCTCTAACGAGCGAGATTAATGATGCCGCCGTCTGAACGGCGCTATACGTCGTTATAACAATGTGTTGTAAAACTTGTTCCGACGTGCACAGGATATAGCTTGTAACGGTATGTGAAGGTAATCGTGTCAATTATTCTTCTACGGCATTTATCTCGCGCCTTTCAGGCTTTCACAATGGCAATCCACGTGTATGATTTCGTAACGCCGCCATTGATTCCGACTTCCATTCATCGGTATCGGAAATGTATCGGAATACCTATATCGCGAGTACGTATCTCCCCGGCCCTTTTGTCTATAGCCGGGTCCCGTCGATCCCCGACGATAAATTGTATATGAAGCTCGTAGAAGCGAATAGATTTGATTCCAGGGCTGTCAGATAAGCGAAATTCATGGCGGCTTCGAGAGGCGGAGAGAACGAGCGCGCGATTGCATCGACAATTTATTTTCCTATACTCGCAATAGAATCTACGTAAGTAGTACGAGTCGGCCGCGATGCCGACGGAACCCTTCTCCCACGCAGAGCATTCTTGACTTATGCATTAAGCCGTTGCACGTTCGCCAACGATGGGAGATGTTCTGCAGAATTCATGCACGCGCAATCTTCGAAACTAATATCGCAACGCACGATGAATTGTTTACGAATTGCGAGTATATTTTTCAACATTAATTCCATTCGTATCGAAATCGTAATCCAAAAATGTCGCGCGCAACGAGGAGAATTATATTTCGCCCAACGAGGGGATGTAAACCATTGCATGTTCGCTAACGATGAGATATGTTCTGCAGAATTCATACACGCGCAATGTTCGAAACTAATATCGCAACGAACGATGAATTGTTTACGAATTGCGAGTATATTTTTTAATATTAATTCCATTTGTATTGAAATCGTAATTCAAAAATGATGTCGCGCGCAACAAAGAGAATTATGTTTCCCTCCAGCGAGAGGATGTAAGCCGTTGCACGTTCATCAACAATGGGAGATGTTCATGCACGCGCAATGTTCGAAACTACACGGAAGAACGGTTTTTCTGAAATATCTAAAAATTTGGCCAGACGTGAAAATAATTTTGTTAGACCATCAAAAGTAATTACGTGGGATGCTGAAACATTATGATAATGCTACAAAAAGTTTTGATACTCCAGCAACTATTTTGGGCGTCCTACATAATTATTTTAATAGTCCAACAAAATTATTTTCAGATTTGTATCTGACCAAATTTTTAGATATTTCAACAAAATCATTCTTCCCATGTAATATCTCAACGAACAATGAATTGTTTACGAATTGCGAGTATATTTTTTAACATTAATTCCATTCGTATCGAAATCGTAATCCAAAAATGTCGCGCGCAACAAGGAGAATCATGTTTCCCCCAGCGAGGGGATGTAAAGCGCGCTGGATATCTCGCGGGAAACCGACGCAATATCGCGGCACGACGAAATCGCTCGCTTTCTCGCGAGAAGAAGGAGGAGGGCTGCATCTCGAAGTGGCTGCACTCCCACGGCATCGCTCATACGGCTGCAGCAAAATCTCTCGGAGCGCCGCCGCCATGCCGGCGCATATAAGGGGCTGCAGATACCGCGTAAAACGCCAGCCACCACATTTATCCTCCAACTTCGGATCCACGGCGACGTGGCGCGAGTGGTGCTCGCGCACCTATTCGACGATACCGTGCGAGCCTTTCAAGGGAATTGCATTAACAAGTCTAAAATAATTCCCCGGGCCCGGCAGCTTTACCGAGATCCCAAAAAGAATCTCGTCTCCACCTCGTTTCTTTTCCCGTATAGCACCGTTTCTCTCCCTTTTTCCCATTTCCTCGAGACAACAAAACCGCACTCTCAGTCACGAAAACATCAAGTGCAATTATATTCGCATTACCAAATAAATATATTAATAACTAAAAATATTAATTATATTCGTACTGCCAAATAAATATATTAATAACTAAAAATATTAATTATAAAATCGAGAGAAGGCCTATCGACGGTCATAGCTGGATCTTGGTGCTCAATAATATTTATGCGTGATTTTATATACAAATTCTTTACAAAAAATCTATTTTTTCAATCGCCAGTGAATAATTATAACATTCAATAAATTATAAAACGACACAACTGGCAATTGCCAGTTTATAATTTATTGAATGTAAATTCTTTACATTCAGTTTTCGGGATGGGATGGGAGGGGGGATCTTATAGATGCTAGTTAGCATTATTATTATTAAATTGATTGCCAATTTAATATTGTGATATTACTATTCTGATTCAATTCAAAAGCTGCGTTTCAAGACCGACATTACTCGGCGCGCAATTTATTGAACTAGAAAAATGTATATAAAATCACACATAAATATTATTGAGCACCAAGATCCAGCTATGACTGTCGGTAGGTCTTCTCTCGATTTTAATTTGTGTTACACATATCGCGGTCTTTCTTTTATTATTGTTTAAAAATATTAAAACATGTAGTACTCGATGCGTTTACGCAATCGTTTTTATTTTCTTTATTCACACTTGACTTTTCTGCAAAATATTCAGTATCAGAATCAAGAAAGATATTTTTATCCTCTACATTATATTACGATTATTTGTCAGAAGAAGAAATACTAAAGTTATTGTTATTCCATCTTCGTTCTTCATGTATATTCATCATCCCGCGCAAAAGTTTGGGCACTGTCTTGCCTTACGTTTCTGCTTCCCCTATCTATCCCTCAGTATCCATTTATCTTTTTCTTTCCTCTCTCCGCCTTTTTTATTTGCGCTCCTCGCAGCCAGTTTCGGCGGAGCACTTTGCTCGATGGCGAGACGCGCCAAGGCGGCCGCGCGTCTTCCGAAAATCCGATTTCCGTCACGAGCGAGCTTAAGGCGATCGGTCGATATCGCGGGATTACTTGTGTAACTACGGGAGCGCTACACCCGAAAGACTACTCCCGTTTCCGTGCCGGAATGGTCATTTTTCGAGATAGACGTCGGGGAGCGCGCGTGGGCGCGCTGTTTATCCAATTCCCTCTTCTAATGCGTCGAACGTTCTTTGGCTAATGGCGCGGCAGGATCGCATGGCGGTAGCTTCATCGAATTCCAAACAGGTCTTCTCGTGTTCCAAGGATAAGGATCCTTGCGTCACATAGACAGAACGATAACGTTAAATATCAAAGAGCGAAAGATCGAAGGAGTTAGCACACCGTCAGTTCGTAAAATCGATATTCCATGAAGAATTACATGGAATTTAGTCAACACAAATAAGGATTGTGATAAAGCATGTCCTATTCCAAAATATGGACACTTTTAATTTAAAATTTTGATGAAAAACATTAAATATTATTTGCAATATGGATGAATTTATCGCGTGGTCTGTTTGTTTATTAGAGAGCCGCAAGCTATTAGTGCTGGCGTCGCCGTTTAATGTCTGCTAATTTATTCCGGGCTTTAAATTCCGACTTTCCTCGGTTTCGCGGGAATTTGTGAAAACCAGAAGTAACGAAACAGAAGGGGATATCGCGCGCGATGAATTAATTGTTGGACATCTTAGCGGTGCGATAACACCAGAGGAACCTGTTAATTTCCTGCCGCGCTGAAAATACGGCTATTTTATGGTAATTAATCTCAAGCGATGTTACAGGGTTTTTATATCTTAATTATGCATCGTCTCGACGTAATATATTTCGACGAGAACTCGTACCACCATAAAGCTATAATATAAATTAATTGATTATATCAGTATCTATATATATTGATTGATATTAATTGTTTATTAGTTTATTATTTATTAATATTAATTAGTTTATTGTATTATTATTTATTAGTTACAGTTATTATTAATTATTTATTATTATTTATTAGTTACAATATTAATATTAATTATTATCTCGTGAAACATAAGTGTAGATAAAAAGAATTTCGTCGGTGATATTAATTTTTATAAATCTAAAGAGTGTGTGTCGTAGTTGACAATATTTTCCATCATTCTCGGCACAGATTTGAAAATATCTTCTATATGCCACTTATTGTTAGATTTTGAAGAAAAGTTCGAAATTGTCACTGTCCGTGACAGTTCACATCGAGAATAAGAACAAGATTGTCCTTATTTAGATTATCACATATATTATATTCGACTGCATCCATCGAAAAAATTAATTGAATATCCGCAGTTCCATTCGCTGCGGATTCTATAAGCTGTAGAAGGGCGGATCCACACGTTTCTCAAAATCCACCGGAGGTATCTATCTTGTCATATAGACGCTCTGGCACGTTTGACTTAGATGAAATGAAGCTAATGGTTCCTGCCTTTATGCCAAGCGGTTTGCCTTCCCTTTTGGATCGCACGAATCCTCCGTGTAACAGACGGAACCAATTTCTAATAGTTCTTTTCATCTCCTGTCTTTTCACACGGCGCGTTCCTCTCCCTTAGCGCATCTGTGCTTAAGATTTATTTTCGTATTTCGATGGAACTCAATTTCCGGCGCGCGATTTAAGTTATATTAAGCTGAAACGACAAATTTTATCAATCTGTCATATTATCCGCGCGTTCCCGAACCGTATACTCGGATTTAATTTACGAAATGTCACGCGGCTCTTCCATACTTGGAATGTGCTGCAGTAAGAAAAAGAAAAAACGATAATTTACCCCAAATAAATTAACAGTGTCCAAGAAAAATCGATAATTTACCATGATACAAGTAAAAAGATTTCTCGTGGAAAGATACGATATATTACGATAAAAACGGCCCGCCAACCGATTGCGATCGATATTTATCAATATTATATGCATGCACCAGGTTTCTATGTTAGTGAAGATTTATTTTCGTACAGTTCAATTTCCGGACAACGACCTGCGTTAGATTCTGCTGGTTTCCATTTTACGATATCACATTAATCTTCCACATTATAGTTACCCGTATCTTTTACGATGTTCATTTCCAACTTACGATGGACAACTAATAATTTATTGCAATTGAAAATGGGAACGAAATGCTACAGAATTATGACAAGTTTTAACAAGATATTGATCTCGAACGATATTGAGCTTATAAATCATGCTCTCATGTTTCTAAAATTGAATTTATAATTTTACACTACGTTATATTATTAATTCGTAAAAAAAGGTTTTGCTGAAGTATCTAAAAATTTAGCCAGATACAGATCTGAAAATAATTTTGCTGGACCATCAAATTAATTATGTAGGACACTCAAGCACAATGATAATGCTGCAAAAAGTTTTGACATTTTAGCAATCAGCTTAAAAAAAAAGCACATAATTATTTTAGTTCAACAAAATTATTTTTAGATTTGTACCTGGCTAAATTTTTAGATACTTCAACAAAACCGTTCTTTCCGCGTAGATTTTTTAAATATAAAATTTAAATTTTACTACGTTAACGTTATGATATTAAAATTCATAGATATTACATTCTTAATATAATATCTATGAATTTTAATATTATGGCAATAATCGTAGACGCTTAAGCTATTAATAAAATGATATTCGTAAAGTGGATTTAGAACTCCAGTCGTCTCTTGAAAAAGTTTCGGTTCCACGTAAGAAACAGTCGCAGGATTTATTTCGCAGGATACATTGCCGATTTTAGGGTTAATGGCGCGACGAGGAACAGAACGGTCGACAATAACGCGGTTTATGTGAGGAGAGGGGATCATAAGTGCGCCTAGGAGGCGCAATAAAAAGGGGCTCACAACGCGAAAATTGTTCCTTATCGCGCGCGCGAAGGGTTGTCGCTGGAAGGACGATTCGGAAATGGAGAAGATTAGTGGAGCGGTGGCTGGGGAATGGAGAGGGTGAGGGGTGAAAGACGGGCGACGGTCTGCCGAGGTGAGATCGCAGCCCCGAGCCACGATTGCATGGAGTTCAACCTCGAAGAGGAGAGTCGCACGGCGAGCGGTAGTTACCGATTCAGCCTTATCTAGCTTTTCGATTTCCGTCAATCCCCCGTAATAACCGGCTTTTTCGCGACCTCGAGAAAATCCTCGCGGCGCCGATTATTCCGCGAGTTTTCGCGCAATTAAGGTGACAATTACAGCGGAATTGCAGTCGCGCGAGATGCACTTCGAGCAGGTGGTTTTAGCAAATTTCAGCGACTCGTAAGATGTAATTGTGCAGAGATCTCTAAAATTTTTATTCCTCGTCGCTTAGATTCACATCATCCTTAGCGTCTCAGTTAACGTAACGTTGTCACTTATTTACGTAGTAATTTTTTTTTCACATACATAAGAGTATGAGAACGTTCTTTCAGGAACAATCTTTTAATCTTTGCAGATAGGGGTAAAGTGTAGCGACGATCTGGAAAGATGTCGAAAGTTCAGCGATTAATTTGGAGACGGTAGAGATGTGCGGAGTTACGAAACAGTAGTTAGTGACTGAAATTTATGGTAATTCGGTTATTTGCGTCATTCGAGTGATGCTTGATACCGACCGTCACTCGCTCGCCCGCTCAAGGAAAGTTCAGTCCGCGTCATTCTCGAATCCCTTATTTGAATTTACAAAATGCGTTTGAAGAAAACTTCCTCGGGAAAAGTTACTGCCGCTTCTCTTTTGATGGCTCAGGGAAAATTTGTGCGTACAACCGTCGCGGTTTCCAACGGTCTTACTTCTTCGGTGCGGCAGCGGGACTTTCAGCGGAGACTTCGCTTTATCTCTCCTACCGACGAACTTCTTAGAATCATACTGAATCACGAATCTCCTTCCCGTTGTTCCATGCTTTGAACATCGCAAGAAATCAAAGCGACTCTCGTGTAGGAATATACTCGTATTTGTAAAATCTCTAGTTTCATAATTAATATAATTTTAGTATACAG
>NJRP01000134.1:211951-229944 GCA_003063835.1 Aphaenogaster floridana | reverse complement strand
ATATACTTTAATCTTTTTTTGTATTATATTAATAAAATATTTTTTTGAAAGTTCATTTGTTATGTTACTTTTAATTTAACCGGAAGAGATAGTGTGTGCTCAGACCTTTAATTAGTAGTGTGTGTATATATATATACAGGGTGGGGAAAAAGTCCCGGATCTCTGAAATACCTCGGAAGTAGGATATATAAAAAAAAATGTTAAATACAAAAGTAGTAGGGTTCAAAGTCAAGGTCATCATCAAGTGCCCCACTTTGAACCCTACTACTTTTGTATTTAACATGTTTTCTATATATATATATTATATTGTATCATTAATATATATATATATATAAATAATATATATTAATATATATATATATATTAATGAAAAAATCGTAACGAGTAATAAATGTGTATATCGAAAGGCTGCTCATGCTACGTATAATAACTATTTACTCAGAAACAATTAAAAATAATTGCTTTTAGAAGATGGGGGAAAAAGTGCCGAGATAGCGAGCACGGGTAAATCGATTATCTAAAGCTCGCTCGTTTGATACCAACATCGGTATCCCTTTTTGTACATTTCGTTCCTAGTATCGTATTTTCGTGGTTTTTTTTTAGTAGTGTATCGGAACGCGAGTCTTTTGATTGTGGCATCGAAATAACGGGCGCAAAAATCTCGGCATTCGTTGGGATTAATCGAAACTGTACGCCGAGTACAAAGGCCGCAGAGAAATCGCCAGTTATTTTGATTCCCCCTTTAGTTTCTGATGGACAGCAGCGCATACGAAAACAAACGTTTCGCTAACGTTGTTTCGCGAGAACAATCGAGGCGGAAAATCGCGACGCTACTGTGTATAGCGTTGTCGCTCGGAGGGTAGCTTTCTCGTTCGGACCGCACGACCGGATCCGATCATGCGAATTACGCGATTCTCGCTTCTCGCGAGGAGAGAAAGTAACGCGGTGTCCGTATAACATCGCGCAAATACGAACTGAAAGCGATTATCGCACGCCGCCGCCGGCGAACCTCCGAGGGGTTTTCACGGCGGACTTAATTGCAAAAATATCATCTCCGCGGAATGGAATCGCGACGGGCGACGCGTTCGCATTCCGTATGGCGCGGACGATTTTTTCATGAATTCGCAATATATATGAAATTGTCACGAAATATACCGTATTGTTATTATCCTGCCGTGCGCACCAAGTGTCGTGGAACTGTGCTATATTATCTCAGCGACTCTCCATGTACGCGCCATAACGCGGGAACACGCCACAATACGAGGCAGACGTTCCCTTCTCAGATGCTTGCGAGATCGTTAGCCGCGAATTACCATTTTCTTGCTGAGGAAGGCTGAAGTAACGTAATTGTAACGTCATGCTGTAAGTAAACTACACTGAAAAAAAATTTTTGGTAAACTTGTGAGATGCATTTAGTAATACTTTTTTTGAAGTATTTGATTATTATTACCGATATAATAATATAATAACAAAACATTTTGTAATAATTATATTTAGTAATTTCAACTAAACGTATAATAAAAGTGTTACATAATTTAGTTGGCTCAACTAAACAAAATTTGCTCTTTTATAATTATTACAAAATGTTTTGTTATTATTATTATAATCGGTAATAATAATCAAATACTTCAAATGAATTATTACAAAATGTTTTGTTATTATTATTATAATCGGTAATAATAATCAAATACTTCAAAAGTATTACTAAATCTCACAAGTTTACCAAGAATTTTTTTATCAGTGTAGGAAACGGCGCTCGCGCTATTTTTTGCCAATATACCGTTAAATTCCTATTATTAAATTATATCCAAATTGAGTCATTTTTAATCATTCAGAGTTAAACAATTTAAATCAAGAAATGTATTAAATTTGACTCTAATTAAATTTTTTACGTCATTATAATTCATATTTTATTGGATATTGGACGCTGCTTTGAAATTAAACAATTCAACCACAGTAATGAGTTAATTAGATGTGATTGTTTTTTTTAATTAACATATGTTTTGTGTTAAAATAATAAATTAACATTTAACACATGCTTTGTGTTAAAATAATAAATTTCAACACACGTGGAAGTTAAAAATAACAAAATGTTATTTAACTTAAGGAATTGGTTTAAATTTAATCCTTTAATATTTAACGATAAATTTCACCATGGGTTGTTATCGAAATTATTCCACCGATTATAGTGAAGTTTCCCGAAATGCCATTAAAATTAAGAGATGATACGTTTTAAAATATCCTCCATAAACGCAAATCTGTTTCATATGCAAACTGAATGTGAACAATGAACCCTACTTTGCCATAACGCGGAAAGAAATTATTAAGCAATCAGTAGAAGTTAATAAGCAATAATCGATTTGATCGGCTCGCGCTAATTGTTCTCTCTATGAGTGCTGGTCGACCAATTAAACGAAGGCTAACATAAATAACGTTGATAACCGCGGATAAAGCATGGCTGCGGCCAACGATGTCAACCGTATGCAAATACACATCGCGGCCGCGCTCGCGACGGTGACAAATCCAGGCCTGCCGGTTGTTTAACAAAGTTTTATCGTCACGTCACATGTTATTATGGCCATTCACAACCGCCGTTCCACTTCCCCGCGGAACGCGTTTGTCAGCCGCTCGAAATGAACGGGCCTGTACAGAGCAATAAAGATAACTGCTAATTCAGTGTTCGTTGGGGCTTGCAGTTGCTGATCGAGAGCGATCGGATAGCAACTCGATTACATCGTCGACAGCACGATATTTCCCGGTCGTGAAGCGCCGACCGAGATCAATTTCGTTGCATCGACGAATCGAATATCGAAGGAACGTGGACGCGTTTCTTACGTGAATATCTACTGCACAAGATACTTCAGATCTAAAGTAGATTAGAAAAGGCGTTTTTTTCCGGAGTCTACAAATATGCCAAAATACCTCGAATTAAAAATCCGATCTGATGTATTATCTTCGATTACACTGTGCGACAGACCAAAAAGGGATAGGGAATTTCCAAAAAAAGAAGAAAATTTTTGTGCCTCAGAACACGTTCCTAATGGGATTTTGCACGGTTAGCGCATTTAAGCTTCTTTTATTAGGTACAAGAGGCAGAATTTAGATAATCAAAAAATGATTAAAATAGGCCCCGAAACTTCATACCCGGGGGTTTTTTAGGGCAAGGAAGCCATTTTTGGTATTTCTTTTTCGTTGCCAAATGCATGGTTAAAAATTTTTAATTTTTTTCTTTGGTCCGCCGTCGTTGTTGCCATTACTGCGCCACTGCTTCCGTCGCTGTCTATATCGATGTTTGCATCGTTGTTGCTATTGCTTGCAAAAACTGTTGCTATCGTTTTTGCAGAAACTGTAACTTCATAGGTAAACCCCTATGCCAACTTTAACATTTAATATCTCGTGGTCAATATCTAATGAAAGAAGCTTAAATGCGTTAATTTAGCGAAATCCCGTTAGGAACGTGTTCTGAGGCACAAGAACTTTCTATTTTTTTTTGGAAATTCCTCATCCCTTTAAAAAAAGTTCATATTTGTCGCACTGTGTTATTATTCAGCGCATTTATTCAGCGCAAAAGATCGGCTTTGATCTATATATAAAGTTCAGTTTGTCGAGGCTGAAAGCTTGACAAACTGCAGCGACTAAATTGAGAAACGGCACGGCGATTAAACGTGGGTATTTAATATAGGTTACAACGGTCGTAATATAACAGAGTCGACTAATTAAGTACGAAGTCCTAACTCGCGACTCGTGGATCGGTCGGTCGTTCCACGACGAAAATGACATCGTAAATTAATTTCGAAATCCGTATTTGCCGAAATTCCATATTTCTGCACGCTTCAAACGTAATGGGTAAATGTATTTAAACATATTGACTCTCTTGCTCTATCAAGATATTATTAAATATTATTCCTGTCCATCAGCGATGTAATATATTACCGCATATGCTATTATCTTATTATATCTAAACTTATAAGTAAATTGGTAATGAAACTACAATCTTAAATTCATTTCACAAATAAACTTTATTTTAATAAAATTCCAGTTTAATTTCGCATTTGATCCTAATTTAAAGAGCTTTAAAATTATATAAGCATATTATCTTAAAAAATTGGAAAATTGCACATTGCGCGATGATTTTTCTCGATATTTTTGCTAATGAAAAAAATGGATCCCGAACTTGTCGGAGAGGGTGACTCTGCCATTAAAATTAAGGTCGCGAGTGCTATATATACACGGAAGCAATTATAATAATTTAAGTTGGAGATAGAGAGGCCATTGAGAATTTCTTTCGACGAGAGCGCAAAATAAATCTCGCACCTTCCCACGTACCCGAGTGTCGGTAGATCGAGAAATTCGATTCGTGTATAATTAATTATCGTTTTGGTGACTAGGGAAGGACCAACAAGGAGGATTGTTGGGTGGCGCTCACTTTCGTCTGAACAGAAAGGGGATGGAACGAGGCTCCTCTCGGCCATAAATTTCGGCGCGTTTATGCAGAGGCGCTCTCCCCGTATAAATGAAAAAGGCGAGCGCGAAAAGAATATGGATGGACTTTCCTATTTCAGGCACGTAGCGATCGTAGCTCTCGACTTTCCAACTAATCCCGAAGCGAAAGAGAGCGCGGATATACGAGGGCGAGACGGTGGAGAGGGGCTAGATCGGAATCGCGAGCTGGAGATTTTCGGGCCGGTGTCAGCCGGTGCATTGGCTTCATATTTGTTGCCGAAGTGAAAAGTAGCATACGAATGGCGCGGCGCCGCGTGTCGCGCTTGTCTTTGACTTTCAGGGGCCGAGTGCACCCAAACTTGAATCAGCATAGCGGGTGGATGAAAGGGACGCCGTAAAGCGGGGTTGGATTGCGCGCCAAAGAGAGCCTCATGAAATACTCATAAAACTCCCAAAAACGTGCGAAGAAGGTGCGAAAAGCTTCACATGTCTTTTAAACAGTCGCACTTTGTCCGCATTCTGTATTTCATTAATTTTACATCGCGGCCGGGGGATAAATTGTGGAATTTAGGAAATGAAATTAACTACTCTTTCCACATTAGTATCAAACGTAAATAAAAAACAACGGAGAAATTAAACGTGTCAAACGATAAACCGATATTTTAAATTGTATGCTCGTGCTCTTACGAGTTAGTTCTGAAAGCGCGAGGTAGTTATTACAGAGATATAAGGATATCGTACAATTTGTCGTTTGTCGAAAGGAAGCAGCCTGCCAATAATTCGCTTGAGAGAGAGGCACTATCGAGCGCTGTGTATTAAAGCACTCGAAGGAAAAAGAAAAATCGATATCCTATAATTGGTTTGATATGCGGTCAGTTATTCCGGTGGCGTATAATTTTATTATCGTCCGCGCGCACTATTAAGTGTATGATCTAGGTAAAAGCGGAGCAATTTATTTTAACGTAGGTATTACGAACAAATCCGTTATCGAAATATGAGATACGATAGCTGTGCGAATCGGTTTATGTCCGATGTAAAACGCCCATTCTTTTAATTTAGTTCTCCTTTCATTCCTACAAGGTGTCGCAAAAGAAAAAAAATACTTTCCGACGTTACGGAAAAATTCGCGATGAATGGTCTCACGCACGTCACACATCCAGACTTAGAGATCTATATTAAATAATACGAGCTATAAAATGCGCGGATAAGATTAATGAATGTCCCGCTAATATACGAGCAAGAATTCCTGGATAGGCATAAAAGTCTTCGGGGTAATGTTCGAGCGTAATGTTCAAGCGTTGTTTGAATTCCGTAAGAGATTAACGACTTTCTCGTGCATCGCATGGCAATATTTTTCTAGCAATCCAACTGCAATTTAATCGTATTCCCATTACGAACTTTTCTGGCTCCAAAGTGGAAGAATGGCTCCTTATCCCCGAAGTCGTTTCGATCCTCGAGTCTCGCAAAGTAAGTTCCAGCCGTAGATTACGCCTAGTAATAGCCCAGTTTCTTATTTCCCTTCGTTATCGATGCATTATGCCGCCGATTAATGGATACAGCGCGTACTATTGTGCCGCTGTAACTTTTAAAACCCGCGATGTCGAGCGTCTCGTTAAGAAAATCATTTTCCGATAGATATAAATCACAGCTTACCCCGCGGTATCGTAAAAAGATTATTCGTTTTGGATGCAATTCCGATTCTGTTACGTATTGCATTTGTAATTTCACGTGATTTCGCATAATATCGATTGTCTGCGTGCCCTATTTCATAACGCTTTTCCGCTTTTTCATATTGCACTTTGCACTTTACGCTTTTATTCCGCACCTGCCTACAGATGAAAAGTGCAAAGTTAAAGGAGGGAGTAATCGAAACTTTTAATGACTCTCCAGTTTTTGCCGTAACGTTGTCCCAATTTTATTGTCGCGTTGAAAGCGCTCGAAATTCTGGTTGTTATTACAATCGACAATTAAAAGCTTGGGTACAATGACAGCGAGTAAGTCGAAATACGTGTTTTGGGAAATTAAGTTTAAAAGCAATGACGAAGCAATAAAATTTGACAGAGATATTAATTAAGAATAAAACTAATCTAAAAACAAATGATTCAATATTCCCGATTTGCAGAGAGATTGTGTGTTTATGTCTCTCCTTGTATAAATATCAAAGTTTTGAACTTTGCATTGTTACATCCAATTTACCAATTACAGTCGAGAATTACTATTCTACTGAAGAGAGACTCGTCCCAGAAATTCGAAATAAATTCTATCTATCCACTGTGCTGTATACAAGCTCGGCAATAAAATCGCGTCCTCGTACACGCGATCTCGCCTTTCTCTCTCGAGTCCCGTAATAAAATCAGGATTATTCGTAACGAAGTGTGTACCGGCCAGGAAACAATAGATAGCCGATGGGACACTCTCGTGTGGTGCCGGGACGGCGAACTCGAACGCGAAATCGCGCCCGTGTGTCGTATAATCGTTCTTTTAGCGGCCGCTCGATCGTCAAACGACGACGGATTTATCGAAAAAGTGCCGCACACCTGATATACAATTGCAGCGACACACCAGCGGTGTGCTGACGAAAGCACCGCGAGAGACGACCAGAAAGAGGCGGTTCGTTCATGGTCGATGGTCAACTGGCTACCCCGGTGCCGGGCAATAAAAGCACATCGTCCAGGCCCTGATGTGGCCGGACGGCCCTTTGTCCGGCAGATTGCAATGCGAATTTCCGAGTATTGTTTACAGCGCGCCGCTAGCCGGCCGTTAAATAATTTCATTGCGATAGTATCCGGTGTTACGCTACGCAGCCGAATGACTTTGTATAAATGGAAGCGGTCGTGTATCAGTGAAAAAAATGTGAGAAAATCACGCTTCTGAAGATATTTATGTCATACCGACACATTCCGATGGACGTGGCGTTAAAATATACTTGAGAAAGAGGATTCCGATTATATTTTGATTTTTAACGCCATTTGTGAATTGGATGACAATGTATAGCGGAAGTTTAGTTTTGTGTTTTCTTGTAACGATTATATTCGTTACCGTTACTTAAAAAATGTAACTGCGTTACCGTCACTGTTACTGATAAAAATATATAACGTCGTTACTAGTTCGTTATCAAAAAAAGTAATTGTAACGGTAACGGCGCTACAAGTAACGTGTTACTTCTTAACTCTGCATTTACTATATTTATTTATATCTAAATGATTTTTTATGATTTATTCAATCAAATTATCTTGTCACTTCGTTTCCTGTAAAATTTGGAAGCCATGTACATTCATTCCTTGAAGAAAGACATCTCACTATCAGTCTAATTATCTCCAGTCGATGTAACAATACGCAAGAATGTGATTGTTAAATTGCAGTTAAATAGTGTTGATTATTTTTCATATATTCTGGAAAAATTGAATGGAATGAGAAGTAAAAGACGCGTTATATATATAACTGGAGTTGGTTGATCGAGGACTGCCTTAAAAATGAATTATTACGGCGCAGCGCGGGTGTCGATCAAATGTCTTCGCCAGAAAAATTGCGTCCAGCGTAATATCGACAAACGAGTAATTAATTGCACCTCGGCTTGGTGTTACCGCGCGTTTCTCGAGTAATCTACGAAGCTTGCGAGTTTTAAAAAAATGGAATTAAATCCCAAGGGAATTTGCAAACGCGTCAGTACGCGAAGAACATTAATCTTCGTACTTTACCCCAAAATATTTTCACCTTTCAGCAACGCGACTTAAAATTTCTATTTTATTTGCCGCAGTTTTAACGTACTCTTCTATCGTTTATTATTCGGCTCGAGTAATAGGTAATGATAAATCGTGAGCGTAGAACAAACGCGTGGAGCGCTAAGAGCGATCAAGATTCTGCCGTCTGCGCCAGAACAGTTTCTCCTCTCCATCGTGCAATTTCTTCGCTGCAACGGAACGAATACAAGCGCATTTACCTCAATTCACCTTACGACCCGGCTCACCTTCTCTACCCACCGTTGATACCCTCGTCATTACTTATAGCTACGCGAAGGCTGCTTACGGCAGCGGAGACTGCGAGCACGTGTAACTTTATGAAAGCATTTACAGTGCACGCGACAACAAACAGCGCGCAACGGCACCGGTTGCGACCGGCTGCATACGTTACATACAGATGTGCGCCCTGCCACCTACGTGCCCTGCAAATGCACCCTCGTTAGAGATGCACATCGCGCGATCCCGCTGCGAGCGACCAGCGGTCCGTCGTCTACCTTTTATTTCACACCTGTTCGGCGACCCAAATCCGCGAGCAAACATTCCCTTCGATTTCTCTTGTCCAAGAGAGATAGAGATAACCGAGTCAGCTTTCCCATATCCTATCACTTTACTATCATTTCACATTTCTTTCCTTCCCTCCCTCTTTTTCTCTCTTTCTTGCTTTCTTTTTAGCTCCCGTGTCTGCTGAATGTAAAACCGTTTAGCGCCATTGTCGTAGTACAAATTATTCGCGCATAACCACGATTTTTCTGCTCACCCGAAAAATTCGCAATATCACGCTTCCGAAGTAACGGCGGTACCGCACGCGATCACTGTACCGCGTCATCATTCCTAATGCGATCGGTCGTCACGTGTTAAGCTTCGACTTATCTCATACCCCCAGTTCACGTTGTTACCCTCCCAAGTATGATATACATCCCGTCCAAAAAATATCTCCGCAGACACTCTTTTCCTTCGCGTGTAGCTTTATCGCCGACCCTCGGGGGTGCCACGCGAAAGTATCGCCGCAACCTTGGCGGCTTTTCTTCCCTCCCGGAAGTAGTGCGGTCACGCGAGCGTTCCTCCCTTCTCGTCACGACTCTCTCCCCTTTGCCCGCCCGCGCCAGATAATTCTGCCGGTATTCTTGGGCTTCCTGTCGACTGCAGACCGGGAGCTACTTTCGGAGGACACAATGCTTTTACCACCCCCTCCCGTCGGGATGAGGGAGGAGGACCACCCATCCTCGCGGGCGTCGTGTATCGCGACTACGTGCACGGAATCGCGATCCTCCGGACAAAAGCGTGCGCGTGGGCCCCGCCACGGTGCTCCCTTTTGCCGATTTTATTTCGGTGCAGCCGACATGCCCGCGATACGAATTGCCGCTCAGATAGTCGACAACGCCGAACCACATCGCGGCATTTTGCTCAAAATTCCGACCTATAACCGACACTGTGCGATCTCTTCGCGGCATTTCGATCGGGAAGAGACACTTTCTCTCCCAAGTCGTACGGCAGCTTTAGTGTAAATGTATTTACACGGAAAGAACGGTTTTGCTGAAATATCTAAAAATTTGGCCAGATACAGATCTGAAAATAATTTTGTTAGACCATCAAAAGTAACTATGTAGGTCACTCAAATATGATAATAATGCTGCACAAACACGGAAAAAACAATAAGGTTGCCACAACCACAATAATAGTAACATTTGGTACAGCCACGTCCTGTGGTCGTCACATTCACATTGTTTTGTGTAGTGCATCGATATATGTTTGTCTCAACATTCACTATGTTTGCTGTACCAAATGCATATAGTTGCCCTCACATCAATGTGAATGTGACAACTACAGGACGTGGCTGTACCAAATGTTACTATTATTGTGGTTGTGGCAATCTTATCGTTTTTTCCGTGAAGTTTTGATATTCTAGCAACTATTTTTTGGGCGTCCTACATAATTATTTTGATGGCCCAACAAAATTATTTTCAGATCTGTATCTGGTCAAATTTTTAGTTATTTTAGCAAAACCATTCTTTCCGTGCAAGAATTTAGAGTTTCTGTTGTCGTTGTAATTTGTTGCTTTACTCCCAATTTCCTTACGAAATTTGTTTGTTTTAAAACTTTGCCCAATCATAGCATTTGGCGTCGATCGAATAATGCTTCCTATTAATTTCTATAATTATGACATGTGCTCGTGTTTTTCGTGGTGTGTTGTAATTTTATTCTTGCGATATCAATCTTCTGTTAATCCCACGACAGAATCATGTTTAATCCAATAAGGAAACTTGATGGATATAAGGCAATCCTCCTGCTGACAATAAGATAAACGCGCTTTCTCCTGAACGCAATTTTGTTGCACCTTGATTTTTACGACATTTGTGCTCCCTCGCGACGGACGTCAGTGCCATTCGCCGGGTTCGTGTGTCACGAAAACCGCAGGCCGAAATCACGATCGCCGGTGAAGGGAGACGCGAAAAACGCGATACGCGCTCGTTAGCCGCGAGTTACATCGCCGGGAAATAAAAATCGTGCGAAATAAAAATTGCAACTCAGCGATTTCGGGTCGCGAACGAATTGCGTACCTGTTAGAGTGGAACGGGAACGATCGTATCCCCGGGATATCCCGGGGTTCGACCCGCATGTCGTAGACCAGGTGCATTCCGCGGCCGCGGGAGACGAGTCGAAAGGCGGCTTGGCTCGCAGCCAATTACGATTAGCACGCACGTGGGACCGTGCGCGGAGAAATCTTTTAACTCGCGCGGAATTAAATCTGAATTAGCAACGAGGGGATGCGGAGGGATGAGCCACGTCTGCCGGGTTCGCGCGCACCCTTCATCGCGGGGCGACGCTTGTAATGCGCGTCCCGTCAGTCCCAATTATCGCGTGAATTCACGCTCTTATCGATGCGCGCGGAAAGGCGCACACGTGGACGATCGATTTTGCATAAAGCGTCGACGCGCTCGGCAGCCCCTGCATTGTGATATACGTCGCGATACGGCGAATAATTGGCGGTAATTGCGCGAGTAATTGGGCGAAAGGAATTTTTCAAAGGCGCCATTTTGGCGTATTAGGCGTCGGCGAATCTATTTAGCTTTCCCTTTGGGAAGGAACGTCGACTCCCGATTGTCGAAAATAAATTAATACTGCGTTAATAACGCGTCCATTCGATCTTTATTTCCTTAAACGATCGTTTCTTCTTTTTTGTAGGCAATTAATTTTTACGCGAAGTCATAGGGAGTCTCGTATTGCGACGTTGTTGCAGACAAGCAATTAATCGTAATTGTCCGCGTAATTTTGTGAGAGGGACTTTCGAAGGGCGTAATTTTATTATATCAGCGAGAGCCACTACGAAAATCGTGCATTAAACGCGAATTATTTTTCGAGCAATAATGCGGACGAGAGTTTTAAAAAGAGCGATATTATATTAGCCTTTGATGAACTCATTTATTTATCTTTTGAGTTCTGAGTTTTCACGACAGATACTTTTTATGTTTTTAATTGACGTTGTCACTTAGATTCTTTTAAACTGTTTTTAACTGTTTTAAACTGTTTTCTTTTAAACTAGTTTTTTCTTATTTCTAACACTCGTCATATTTATTTAATGTATTGCAGAAATACCGTACGATCAACATTTGGACGATGACGTGTTATTTTCAAGCTTTGAATAAATTATCAAACAAAAAAAATCACGCGGATAAGAGACTGTTATATTTGTATAAAATCATACTGATGCTGTATCGCGAATAATTTTATGAACAATTATACTTTGAATCGTGTCTCTACGGTTCGTATTTACGGTTTCAAACAGCAATTTGTCGAATCCGATTGAAACTTTATTTTAAATCGTATTTTCGCTTTTCGACTGAAACGCGTCAAAAAGTACGACGTTGAATTCAATTAAAATATTGGAGCACAATGCACCTGTACCGGGCATATTGATTCTAAATATGTGTATAATACTACACTATTGGCAGCCGCGTTTCCTTTTTTTTGTAATTTCGCAGTAATGTAAGTTCTCTGAATACGCTGCAGCGCGTAATCGCGAGCGGGAAAATTCGCGAGAGAATGCAGTCTCTCCCGGCATGGCACAAACGCGCGATTGCGTTCGAACGTAAAATTCCTTCGCATTTAATCCGAAATAAATAATCGATGGTGGCGCGGAATGCACGCGCGGAGAAATGAGAGCGGGGAAGGGGGCGAAAAGTTAGGGGCGCGCTTTTCATACAGGCGTGCCGCATTCCGTCGACGGCGTAATGACGGAATTGTCGTCATGTCAAACGCTCTGTCACGAGTGCCTCGCGCCGTAGTTTCGCTTTGCATTCGGCGCCCTGCATGCGCGTGCAGATTAAAATTCCGATAGCGAAACGCGACCGGGAGCACACACCGCCGCGCCGCGCCGCGCCGGGGCCGTTGGCAAAATAGAAAGTCGCTTGCATTAAACAACACGCGCGTGCCGGGCAGCCCGGCGCCAAGCCGGCTCCCGGCGAATTAAATTTTTGACGAGTCGCGTAACGTAAGCGACGTGTAAGCGAAAAGCTCCGTCGCTTACGTTACGCGATCAAAGGGATCGCGTAGGAAATGGCGGAGACCTCTTAGAGAAGCAGCGAGCCAAGAGTGTTCATAACACACATCTCAAAAATATGAAAATACACTGAGAGAAAAATGTATGATATTTGGAACTATAATAAATGATTATTAGTTAGGAATATCATTTTTATAGTAAGTGTTACCATTTATGTTGGTGACAATTACGATACACTGAAAAAATTGTATTTTACTCTAAAATAAGCGCCAAGAGGGTCTTAGTTTAAGAAGAGAATCCGTTAAACAGTATATCCTCTAAAGAGATATTCTTAACATGTAAGAATATTTTTATAGAGAATATTATATTATAGAGAACATTCTTAAGAATATGTTTAACGGATTCTCCTTTTAAACTAAGAAGATTCTCTTGGCGCTTATTTTAGAGTAGAATACAATTTTTTTGGTGTAGGCGTAGTATAAGTGACCCATATAAAATTTTTACCAATAATTACAAATCATTTGAAGTAAAAATATAGTAAGATAGAATATATGGTAAGAGAAATTAACCATTTTGTAAATTCAATAAAATTGGAATATTTGGCAAATATTGATACAGATATATTATATTGGTACACTGCAAATTCAAGCGTGTTATTTTTACACGCATAAACATCTAAAAATGACACATTTGACTGAAGCTCTTTTTATATGTTTCTTGCCGTTTTAGATTACGTCATTTAACACGTTTATTCGTATTAAATTAAACATTAATACGTTCAATCGTGTTAAATAACATGATTTAAAATGGCAAAAATGTAAGAAGAGCTTCAGCTAAAATAACACACTTGGATTTGCAGTGTACGGATATACTATACAAATATTAGTACAGATATACCATATTCTTAGCATGCTTCACTACATATGGTGATAATAACAAAGGAAATATGATGACTATAAATCTGTGTTCACTCTGCTATATTTTGCATGTTTAAATGAATTATAAAAATATGTTGGAGGTCAAAACTCATTATAAAATATAATGAGATTATTGTTATTCCAACCATTTTTTTCTCTCACAATCAGTAGTCTTACAAAATACAGTATGTGAAACATGATTCTGTACAGCTCGAGATTTTCCCGTGATTTTTCCTATGACAGTCGAGAGTTGGTAAATAGGGTACGTGGAGGTTCAATAACGAAACCTGCGACGATAACGATGCAATCGCTATAATGAAAATCTATAAGGACGTAAATCCGATTATACGCGCGTCTCGATACACATCTCGTTGCTGTAGATGCGAAAGTACCGTTCGCAGATATTGTCATTGATCCAGATCAATTTATACGCGGAGACACCACGGGGGGGTAATACCATTAATGCCGAATAATCGACTAGCGTGTTACGTTATAAGCGGGTGAGCTCGTGAACTCGTGAGCTCGCGTCGTGGACATTGGACGTCGAGTACCGCGTAAGCATGACTCGAAAATCCTACTCGTACTTGTACGCGGATCATTGGTGTATTTTTATCGAAGAAATTTACACAGCGCGGATAATATATTATTTATTAACTAGCGACAGTGCATGTTAAAATTTTTACATAAGAAATTCGTTAGTTTATGCATAAAAGTATCAAGATACGGTTATCAAAAAATGAATAGTTTACAAGATATTATTTCATGTCAAAATGTCAGAATAAAGCATAAAATATCTTGAAAGCTATTGAATTTTTAATAATTTTATCTTAATACTTTTATATGCAAAATTATTGATTTCTTATAACTTCACTTTGATGCTTTTATTTGCAAAATAATTAGAAGAATCATACGATTTCATTTAAAAAAATCAAGTTAATGAAATGTTTTTAATTCCATCTATAAAGTTTCCATTGTATCATGTCCCCCTCTGTATTGAACATATCTGTAAATCATTTTTCATGTCTTTAAATTTCGCTAAAATTATATCGACCACTTTATACGAATCACCCTGTATAATATTATATGCATAAAATTGTATAAAAATAATCTGTATCATCAAAGCCTTTCATTGCTACTTTAATATCGATGATATTAGACCTCTTTCATTACAAATATATACTTACAAGCAAAAAAAAGCAACATGTGCAAAAGGAAAATTTATTATTTTTATAATAAAACTCTTTATAAAATGAACGATCCCGATGTTGGCGCGAAAAAGAACAACGCGCGGCGGTCGTAAACTTATCTTCGAGCTTCGAAATACTTCGTGGACGCGCAGCGCGCTCGTTCTCCTCCCTGTTTTTTCGCAACAAATAATAAGATCGCGTATCAGCCGGCCGCGCAGTAATTCATTGGGCTCGACGGCGCGAACCGCGTATTTTTTTTTTCCTTTTTTCCCACAGCGGCTTTTTTCCTCCCTCCCCAGATAAGCCGGAGCGAAGACCCCCACCGCGGGGGCGTTTGTCATGTCGCACGCAAGCCGTACGAAATGCCGTCGAGCTATTCGATTTTCGTCGGTCATATTTAGCCGCGCGACTGCATCCCGCGTCCGCGAATCCCGCGACGCGATGTTGCGGTGTCCGTTCGTGCGCGATTCCGAAACGCACACACAATGCGCGTGAATTATAGTTTTAATATCGCAAATGAAGGACGATCGCGAACGCGCGAGCGGAACGCGCGGAACGATCCTCAAAGTATTTATTTCCAATTGATGCGGATACATATACCGTCGAAGCGATTAAGAAGGCAAATTATTTTCTGGAGGGAAAAAATCGAAAGATTAAAATGAGAGAGAGAGAGAGAAAGAGAGAGGCAAAAGAGGGCCATATTTATGGCCGTGGTATCGCTAATTAACGATAAACTTATTTTTAAAAAAGTCTTTATCGTAAAACTTTAAACACGTTTTTCTCAACATGTACTTGTATTTCTTGTGAAAATTTGTACGATAACTCGACCACGTTTTAATATTTTTTTATGAAAATTGACATGGATATTCTTAATACACATTCTCTATAATCTCTCGAGCTATTCTTTAATTTCTGTTTTATTTTTGTTTAAAAGGAATGAATTTTAACAAAAATGTAATTCCTTTTGTAAAATGACCCCAAAATTACAGTTGTTCGAAAACAAGAGAAATCTGGCTCGAGAGACTATAACTACAACGCTATTTAATATTGGAAAATTGTTTGATTCTTCAGATTAGACTATTGTACGAATGGAGATGTGCACGAGTAGCAGACAGAAGTAGCAATTTAAAAAATTTTTTTATTAAACACGCGTAACTGTTATATAATTACATATATAAATTTCAAACAAATTTATTTAGTAGTTTTTTTTAAATAAAGAGTGACCGCAAAAATGTCCATAAATTGTCTCCAATTTTTTCGC
Source organism: Aphaenogaster floridana (assembly GCA_003063835.1). Taxonomy (NCBI): domain Eukaryota; kingdom Metazoa; phylum Arthropoda; class Insecta; order Hymenoptera; family Formicidae; genus Aphaenogaster; species Aphaenogaster floridana. The sequence goes on along the minus strand of NJRP01000134.1, from coordinate 213,898 downwards.
ACTCGAATTTGTGGTCATGTTTAGCATTAAATGAAAGATCTAGTTAAGCTGATTACAAATATGTCGATGCCAAAGTGTACCTTCTTCCCGTTCCCGAGAAAATGGGCTCCAAAAGTCAGCAGACGGCCGTTAATTCTTAAAAAATGTGTGATTTAAAGGATTTTTCCCGGGAAGAAGGTACACTTTGGCACCGATATATTTGTAATCAGCTTAATGAAATCTTTCATTTGATGCTAAACATGACCATAAATTCGAGTACGAAAAAATTGGGGAACATCTTGCGGTCACTCTTTCTGAATATTGCCGTATTTTGGATCTGAGAAAATAATTTGCCCCCTTAAATCTCGCTTCCGACGAGATTATTCATTCCGCAGGACAAATCGCAATAGGATGCTTTGAAAATAAGCTATAATTAATTGAGTACTGTCGAACGTAGTCTGTCATCTGCGCGTATTCTCGAGCGTAAAGGAAAACCGCGGTCGCAAAAGTTGGACCGCCTCTTATTCGTATTCGTTTCTTTCTTTTCTTCTTTTTTTGCAACGAAAATGTATGTTCGCCCGTCTATCTTTCGCCAAAGCTTCGGAAGTTACTCAAAGGCACGCGAAGATACGGAAGATGGCAAACGAAATGGGAACAGACAACTTCGCCGACGTCCAGCCATTTCAATTACCTGCTTCCCTTTCCAAATAACCGTATCTCATCGATGCGGTTACTTTCTGCAGCCATTGTATCAATCACATCGTTCCCTTAATGCATCACTGCAATGCTTGATATACTGCAAATATCGGATATACGAAGAGGTACATTTCCTGGATGTCGTTTATTATCAACTGTAAAGTAATCATCACGGAAAGAACGGTTTTGCTGAAGTAGATTAAAAATTTGGCCAGATACAGATCTGAAAATAATTTTGTCAGACCATCAAAAATAACTACGTGGGACGCTCAAACATGATGATAATGCTACAAAAAGTTTTGATATTTCAGCAACTATTTTGGGCGTCCTACATAATTATTTTGATGGTCCAACAAAATTATTTTCAGATTTGTATCTAGCCAAATTTTTAGATATTTTAGCAAAACCATTCTTTCCGTGCAACTGTACCTTTTCACGCCAAAAATAAATTGTTTATTTTCGGAAAAAATCTTATCTCAAAAATTTTAAAGCTGGAGTTTCATTGTGCGTCGTTAAAAAATATTCTATTCAAGCGACTCGCTATTCTTGCAAAAATAATGATAGAATGAGAGGACGCTTTTGTGCAGTCGCATTAATGTTACTGAATATCCTTTGTATTTTCCGAAATTTTCGGAGTAACGTCCTTTTTGAAAATGGCGAGTTCAATCATTTGAAGAATACACGCAGCTTCGTAAAATAAAATGTCACTCTGAAGGAACGTTATTAAAAGCTCTTTGTGTTTAGTCTCGCGCAATTATCAGCAGGCGCCAGAATCCGGCGCTGCGAATCAAGTGCAGCGACCCAGTTGTTCGTGACACGTTCACCGCGCGAGTGTCGATAGTTTAAACACTTTAAACGGTGAAACGAATCGACCGTGCGATTGTCGTCACCGTCCAGCCTCCAGGGCGAGTCGAGAAAACATTTTTCGGAAATTCTGCCCGGGAAACTCCGGCCGGGCAGCAGGTCGCTTTTAAGTAACTTCAACGTCCCGGCCGTTCAGCAAAAAATGATTACTCGAATCAATGTTGATTTATTGATGAATGATCGATATCATATTTTGGTTGATATTTTTGTCATTTTTGACCTCATTATAATTGTTTTTATGTTAATTGAACAATATAAATATGTCTATAAGATTTCTATTATCAAAGTAAGAAAGTTAAAAGACCAAGAAACGAACAAAAGAACAAAAGATGTTGAAATAAATAAATAATTTAATATCAAAATGATCAATTAATAGGAAATATTTTCTACTCTCTCATTATTAATATT